>OX424500.1:6000000-6466239 GCA_949152395.1 Agrochola litura
TCAATCGACAACCTGTCATTTTGTCTAATCTTCCGTCTACAAAACCCGTTTCTGTGCTTGTCGTGCTTACGTGTGCTGATCGAAAAAGCATCGTGAGGAAGCCCATTTCCAACCAAAAGTGAGTGTATGGGGCGATCAATGCTCGTTTCTTGTATGTAGGTATGAAGAGGTATTTAAATTGAAATAGCATAGCATTTAAAAAAAAAAAAAAAAAAAAAAAAAAAAAAAAAAAAAAAAAAAAAAAGTTCAGGAGACCCTCTAGAGTCTAAAACCCCCAAATAACCTCACATTCTTTGTAGCAAAGATTGACCCTACATTTATTAGTTTTACCAACAAAAAAAAAATCGTTTTCTGTTTTCGGCCGAAAATGTTAATCAGGCCTAATTTCATTTTCGTTTTCGGCCAAAAGGGAAAATCCAATTTTCTGTAAGACTCTAATAGCCACAAACTTACATAAGTATTATATTTTTACTGCTTAACTTGCATGCTTAGCGAGAACTACCAAATTCGAACCACAAAGAGACATATATCTGCTCACTGCTAAGTAACTCGTGTACAAAAGAAAAGAGCAACAAAAACAATACAACTAACACATCATCAATTTAATATTTTTCTTTTGACGTCACAATAGCCGAAAAAATGTGACGTTAAGAATAAATGTGCGTCGGTGGAATCTTTATATCCAACATAAAAGTACTGTGAGTCAAAAGGATCTATTAATCATCCCCCCTCCCCCCTTTTCTATTGCCAAAGTACTCCTGTAGGTTTTAGTATAGAAATCTTAATATCCCCTTTATGTCTAGACTGAATTATGGGTTAGGTATTTCTCGCTCACTTGTTCTCCGATTTAGTTGAAACACGTATTCAATTTTCTTAAAAGCGAATAAGTACTATGGGGCATTTCGATTTTTCTATTATGGCGGCATCTACATCGCCACATACGAACTACGCATCACACTGACGTCATGCGAAATCCTGCATCGCGCAAGCAGTTTACCGTGCAATCAGTATATACCTATCATCGGGCAGTTGCCCACCAGACACGATACCCGTCTGGTAGGAGGATCCTCCCTTTTCTATGGCGGATGCGTGAACTTTACACCCTGTTCCTCAAACCTCTATAATATGTTTTTGGTATTTAGCTGTAAATCCTAGTATGACCGCACGCAGAGAACACATAACATCACGCCTGCATTCCTCGAAGGATTAAGCAGTGATGTACCAATAGTCACAATATAAATATGGACAGTATGGAAACTAGGCTTATTTGTTGAAATAATTACCTACGCTCCATGTTTAAAAAGGTCGTCTTGTCTCTACACGGCACCCGCAACTGACAGCACCGCGACAATCGCTTAGGGACTCGTCAATGAGCGCATCTGTCTGAGGGTGCCGTTTCGAACGTTTACTACATAGTTTCTTTACTGTCCATATTTATAATGTTCTATAGTGCAAGAAAAACATGCAGTAAACGAAGCTACTGCCACCTACTCGTAATTACAATTTTTTAATGTTTGGACATACTTCGATTAAACCACAACGAATCACCGAGAAACAACGATGGGACAATACGGATTGCTAAGCTTACTAGCTGAAGTAATCTCTTCCTACGAAATCCTACAAGACAGATAAGGACTTAGTAAGAACTATCGAAACATTGGCACAACCTAAATCCCACGTTAATCAAGAGAATTTATCACCGAAACATATTTAGGGTAAAACCTAGATTCTAAATCCTACCTGGTCTCAAGGAATATCTAACTAATTCATCTAGGAACATCCCAGGCCGGAATGGCCGCCATGTTTGACGTAGAGCTAAAGTTCGTCTTCAGTTATGATAGCGGTAACCTTCAAACTAACTAAGGGTTGGTCAAGGCTTTAGTGGGACCTTGACAAGCCCGTAGCGAGTCGTAACCTCATAACTTAGAATAAATTACCCTAACAATATTAGTACCTACAGTTTGGAGCTTGTTTGTTAAAGAGTGAATTTTAACTTAAGGGTACACTAGTCGGTCATTCTTCCATGCAAACGTAGTATGGTGATTACTCATCAGTTTGACGGTGTACATTTAAAACTAAAAAAAAACGCCCCCTCAGGAACGAAGATCTTTCTCACGTATGATTTAAAATAAAAACAACATTTTCACAGCCGCCATCTTACGATTTACATTTTGACCTCACTATCGGCTTTAACACCCTCGAAATCTATGAAAACGACACCCACGGCAATTTTTTTTAAATTTTCGGAGCCGCCATCTTGGATTTACATTTCGACCCCACTAGAAAGAAAGAAAACTTGTTTATTCTACACAAACAAAACGCACATTTTAAAAAACTAGACATAAAATACACACAATACAAAAGTAGCCAAAAGCCTCGTATTCAATACAAAAAAAGTTTGACATTGTTGTTTAAATATAACACTGGTTTATTCGTTGATGTCAAGGCCACAGACCAAAGACAATTTGTGCGTATATTACATGAAAAATATTAAAGATAGAAGTTAATTTTCGATAACTTTTCATGAATATTCAGTCGTGTCATTCAGTCGGGCGGTCACATGCCGATGGGCAAAATTTTTTTTTTGGTAGGGTAACTCGTATTTGACCTCTGAGATCACGACTACTTAACCGGGCTTTCCTGTGGGTGCCAGCCAGGGGGGTTATTCAACTATGCTAATTAAAACTAGGTGAACGCTCGCTAAGGGCAAACCCTGTGGGGTACGAACCTCGGCTTAGGGCGTCAACCGGAGGGAGGACATCAAGGAGGGGACGGGCTGGATCAAAGTTTTGATCATGATTATTAGTCGGGGAATTTAAAGCTACGTGCTCAGCTGCAACGACTGCTGGCACTTCGTTATCGAGCAAAGAAAAACCGATGGGCCACATTGTATACTCTATAGAATAACAACTATATACCGACAATCCTGACTATAATAATAATATTATAAATGCGAAAGTCAGTTTGTTTGTTACGCTTTCACACCAAAACGGCTAAACGGATTCGGACCTGGGTTAGGACATCAGATGCTTTTTATCCCGATATTTCCACAGGATCAAGACATATGCGGGTGAAACCGCGGGGCGCAGCTAGCTGATATATTGACAGTTCACGAAGAAAAAAAAATAGTTAATTAATTACCTTGATCCATATGTGGATGCACTGCACTGGGGAAGGATAAGACTCGTTTAGATAGATTATTATAGACAGGAAAAGTATGCACAAAGTTTTTTTTTTAACCGACTTCCAAAAGGAGGAGGTTCTCAATTCGACTGTTTTTTTTTTTTTTTGTATGTTTATTACGCGTTTACTCCGCCAATTATGAATTGATTTTGATGATTCTTTTTTTGTTTGGTAGATCATACTTCAGAGGTGGTCCCATATAAATTTTATTAACTTTGCTTGGGTAGTTTTTGAGTTAGCTTCAATAATACGTATTTTTTCCCAATTAGTATGTGGATGATATGATAACTTCCTGTCACTGTTATTTACATAGCAGGTAGTGGTATTCGAATTTGTGTGAGGTAGGTACCACAACACTTAAAAGTGAAAAATAAAAACTTTTTACAAAAAAGAACAACCGACTTCAAAAAAAAAACACTACAATGTGAAAAATAACTTTAATTTCGGAAGTCGGTGTCTTTGGTTTTGAATTTTCGTTCTTTGTCACCGACTTCCGAAATTAAAGTTATTTTTCACTTTGTAGTGTTTTTTTTTTTGAAGTCGGTTGTTTTTTTTTTTTGTTAAAAGTTTTTTTATTCAAATGGATGTAAGTATGCAGACAGTTAATCCCCTCTGGAATTATTGTTATAATAATCTCCTAAAGTACTCTCTCTGGGTATATTGAATGAAAGGAGGTGATACAATAAAGAAGTAGGATATAATAGCCTTAAATATTTTAAGACTATCCCTTTACAATTTACAGAATTCTGATAGAAAACGACAATTAAATAATAACGCTTCTCTATTATTCTGAAATAACAATATTAAATGAAATCTTTGCAAAAGTAAAATAATAGTAATAAGTTTTCATGTTTATCCCGCCACGGGATAAACATGAAAACTTATTTATCTATTCTCATAGCGTAATATTCGAATTATAAAATTCAAAACGAGTATAAATTGACATACTTTATGAACACAATACCGAAATTTAAAAATAGAATCATATTATAACATTTTTTCTCTAACAAAATAATGCTATAAAACAATTTTTTTTCTATTACGATACAGGGCTATTCCAAGAAGTTAATATCACCAAGGAGTTTCCATCAACTTTTGCATTGGAACGTTTAAACGGGGGACAGCAGCACCCGCTGTAGCGTATTTGTGCGGTGATGTGCTGGTGCAGACGACATTCATTTGTTTTGTTGTACTGAATTTCGTGGGATTTTTCAAATTTATTCTTGATCTTTAACTTTGATCTTTTATTTAGTATTAGGTTCAATCCCAAGAGTAGATAAAGTAGACAATGAAACTGCACATAACTAGGTATTAAAACATTCGTGTGATACTATTAAAAACCTCGCCTACGGCTCGGTTTTTAAACACACACTCATGTTTTAATACTCCTCATTATGCAACAGTTCCATAAACTACTATTTAAGTATTTTTTAAAAGCTTTCATTTTTGGCCCGTAGTTTTGTCAGTAAACTCACTATTATTTTACTTTTGCAATTCACAGAAAGGATATTTTCGGTTATGAATTGGAAATGGCGAAAAGAAAGAAACAGAAGCGTATCACATTAATAAAAAATTAGCTTTTGATTTACACTAATTTAAACATTTGTAATAAAGCATTATGACACTTGTATTTTTGAAAAAAAAAAATGTATGCTAGAATTGCAAAAAAAAATATTTTTTTATAAAAATAAATTAGTAACAAATACATCTTTGTCTATTTTTAGGTTTTTACATAAAATACTATATTTTTTATAGCTTATTTTGAAAAATACTATACCTCGCCGAAGAAATGGTGGCCAGCCCTAGTTACCTACAAGTGAATGCTCAAGTTTATCAGCCTTTATACGATTTTGTTACTGACAATGTGGAATAGAAGAGGAATGTTAATAAGTAATAGACTACCTCGTTGGTCTAGTGGTCGCAAGCGCTACTGCAGAGCATGAGGTCCTGGGTATGGATTCCCAGGTCAGGCAAAATGTTATAAGGTTTTTCTATCTAGAATTTCTCAGTAGCAGCCAGGAGTGATTTGTGCCCGGTTGATAGCAATAGGCGCGAGCCTAGGGTATGACCCCTATTACATAACTGTTGTAATGTGGGTGTACTACGGGAAGGTACACCTCTGCCCAACTCTTCCGAGGAAACAAGGTGTATTATGCTCGTCAGAAAAACAAAATGATTTTAGACGAAAAATCCATTCAGGATCACATTGTTCATCAAGTTTAATAGAGATCAAGAAACATCAATAATCCGTGCCGCGAGCATATGCACTCGCGGCACAAAGCATAAACCAATAGCTAAGTTACTGTCAGAATAAAGAGTAAAACATGGAGAGATATAAATGTTTAAAGCACACCATAACACTAGAAGCAACGATAAGAGTTGCAGTCTAAATAGTGTTTAGACTATGCAAGACATTTTTTGCTTCAAATTTATTTAATGCACACGTAAAAAACTTGCATCATGTAAATGGGGAATAAATAATTTTGATGAAAAGGCTTCTTCGCAAGCAATTTCTTTGCCGCAACTGATGATAATATGCTGATCTTCTTCTTTTCGTTAGTGACTAACCTGGTGTCAAAGTTTAAAGCCGCCCATGGGGTTTGTGACTTGGCTTCACATGCCGGCGAGAAATATCTCTCAGGCATCCGTTTCCTTACGATGTTTTCTTTCACCGTTTTTGAAGCAAGTGATAATTATACAATACGCACATGAATCTGAAAAGTCAGAGGTGCGTGCCTTGGGTTCGAACTCGAGACCTATGACTTGGCAGTCCGCCGGTCACACCACTAGGCTATCACTGCTCATCAGTAGCAGTATCAGCTTACTTGTAATTAATTGAAGGGATGTTTAGTTACTCACCAACCATCATGTCGGGGACGTCGTGTGGCGCCAGGTCTTTATATTCTTCGTCACTTTTCGGGAAAAAATCTCTATCGACGGCTGGAACAACCGTCTGGGTTACCTCTTCTGGAACAGAACAAACATTTTCTGTTATTTGATTTACTCAAAAATGCATGTAATGTGGTCATTATTTTGACAACCTTGTTTGAGCAAAGTCGACCTTGCCGTTCTGTTTCAAGGAGCGGCCGGCAAAGTTTTGCTGGTCGCTCTAACAGGCCGGCAAAACATTGCCGGCCGCTATTTTGACGTTTCAACGTTTTAAAAAATCAAATGCAAAAAGATTTTATTTAAAACACAGCTGTTTGTATTTATAGAGATAGGTACAAAAAGATTTTATTCCATATTTGGCTGTATAGTTCCAACTACCATTCTTAAAAATAAAAAAAAACAATGAAGTAACAAAAGCGCGGTTCAGCGAAAATTTTATTTTTATTTAGTGATTTTTTAATTAAAATTATCGCAAACTATTAGTAATATCAAACCGGGAAAGTCAGTGTTGAATTTTAGTAACTGTACTTTTCATAATTGTCATTTTAATTAAATTTCTAGTTAATTAATATATATTTTATTGAAATTACTTGCTGGTTTTTTTTTGATTAGGTACTTGCATTTTTTCAGTAAAACACTATACAAGCCTTGGCCCACTATGACTGCTTCGCTGGTCACGCTATGATTGCCTCGAGCTAGCCTAGCTACGTTCTAGGCCTTCCAGCTTGGCCATCATTGCAGCCCTTGCTGTCCTCGCTGTAAAGGCCTCGACCTACGGCCTCGGCCTTTATCTCAGCTCGTCCATCAAATGCTGCACGCTGACCGCGCTGTGTCGGCCTGGAGCTGCGCTACGCTGCGCTGTCGGCCATCATCAGCGCGACCAGCAAAATTATTATAGACCGCGGCAGTAATGTACTATTGTCAAAACTATAAACATTTCTTTAATAGTCTGTAAAAGTTCAGTGATCGAAAACGTATTTTTTACTGGAAATGTTTCACATGGTATAGAATAATATACTTCAAGCCTTCAGGTAAAGTCCAGATAACTAGCCCCGCGAGGTTCTCGACAAGTGGGGATAGACTCAACAATAATTGTGCCGATATTCGTGACAGCTAATGGTATAATTGCCGAGAGGTTCAAACACCAGAGGAGACTCTTGTAAGCAGTTAGATTCAGAAAGCGGCAACTCCTGACTCCTGAACACAGTGCGTATCACACATGCTGAGTGGAAGCCTTCTTGTCACAGTCATGTCGTGCAGCTGCCGCCTAAGTAAATTCTGTTCTATGCTCGTGATTTGTTATGTACTTTGTGTTATTCTCTGATTACTCTTGTCTTCTATGTATGCACTATGCACGTGTTTCTGTGACAAATAAACCTATTTTTCTTTCTTTCTTTCTATTGTTTGGAGTTTTCTTTCTCTGGAGCCCTGACCTCCAGTAGCTTCGACGCTATTCCCGATAACGAAGGGATAATATTTATATTTGGAATTTCTCAGTAGCACCGGAGTTTGTATAGCCCGGTAGATGGCAATAGGTTCGTCCCCCATTACATGAGACTTTTATCATAACCGGCGAAATGTGGGTGTCGGTATAGAAACACCTCTGCCTAAACCTTCGGGGATTATAGGCATGATGTTATTTTAGGTTATGTATATTTAAATGTTTTTTAAACCGAATAATATTATTAAGATATTAATACCTTTATCTGGGACGAATAAATCGACGAAAATTAATGGTGCTGCCAATTGCACGGCTCCTATACTTCGAAAAATAAAAGTGAGAAAAACATAAATACATAGCTGTCAACGTCAAATTGTCAAGTTGGCGCCGTATTATCTATGGTTGACGCTTTTTGTTTTTATAATGATACCCATAGATAATACACTCTATATAATTATGATATCAACCTCTTTTACTGCCTTTGATAAATTGTTGACCACTTTATTGACATGAAGCTTGGTTTCAGATGTTTTTTTTTGTCACACAGCGCCAACCCGTCTCGAGCAAGCGTGATTATCAATGCTCGTGCCTTCTCTGTATGAGAAGAGGCCTTTAAGGCTTGTGCAGACCAGCGCGACACGCGACGCGACACAAAGGCACCGTCCGTCGCGCGACGAGCGGTACCTTTGTGTCGCGTCGCGTGTCGCGCTGGTCTGCACAAGCCTTTATCCTGCAGTGGGCCAATAATGTTCTATTTTATTTCATGTTGCATTTCGAAAGTATTTTCCACACTGAAAATAGCACGTGTACCTATAAAAAGCATGTGTAAATGAAATGTTTACACAAAGATCGCCTCGCAAACGTACGATGTTATATAAAACTTATATATCTATATTAAAAAGAGGTAAAATTTGTGAGTTTGTAATTAGGGGGTAATGTAAAATTCTGTCACTGATAGCTACGGTATTGCCGAGTATCATAGGATAGATTTTTGTTATGTAAGATAATATTTACGAAATTACTGGATAGATTAACATTTTTGGGCAGAAGCTAGTGTTGTATAAGGCAGCGAATGCGCGAGCTTTTGCTGCCTTTGATGATTGTAGTTCCAAACATTGGTGAATCCCTAAAATCCAAAAGAGGTATATTAATTTTCCCTTTAGTGAAGGGCATTCTGCTTCCCCAATGTTTTAATTAGGTACCTCATCAAATCTGTGGCTTAATACTTTGTATAATAATAATTTAGACTGGTTTCACAGCTGTCCCGAAGACCCGTGCGAACCGGAACGAAGACACACGTGAGGCGCTAGAACATTGTTTCACAGCGACGCGGATTGGTTCGTACGCAACCCGCTCCGGGTAGAGCCCGTACAACGCTAGCAACCGTATCGTACTAACTCCCTCGTTTCAGAGCACTGCGGGCGCTAGCCGTACGGGTCTCCCGTGTGCGGGCGGCCCGTGCGGGTTTCCCGGACGAAAATAAGTGCATGAAACCAAATATAGTTATCAAATGGTGATCTTTATTACCAAAAAAAGGACTAATTCATCATCATCTCTTTAGCCTTTTCCCAACTATGTTTAACTACTTTTACTGACTGGACAGGCTCTCTCAATCTGTGTGGTGCTTTCCTCAAAAGACCACTTCAGACACCAATCCACATGGCCTTCACATGATCTGACCAAGATTATGTCTGGACTGAGACCTCTGAGTTTGTTTCGGCCTTTCTTCTCAGAGTAGTCAGATAGGAAACGCCGACCTCATCTAGTTTTAAAATATGATTGACGTGTAAGTGTTTGTACAAACCTACTTACAGAAATAAAATCATTTATCATTTAACCGGATGCAGCTGAATACCAGTACTTTACATGGAGCGACCGCTTGCTGACCTCCACAAAACCCAGTTATTGGCTATTACGATATCCTTTGGTAGGTTGTCAGACTTTCGGGCTTCTCACTACCCGTAGCGACTGTCAAAGATCTACTAATGACAGCCGAGACCAAAGGTTTAACGTGATTTCCGAGGCATGAAGGGGTCTCGATATAGGGATGGTCACCCATCCACGGACCGGCCTCGGTAAGCATAGCTTAAATTTCGATCGACCCATGCAGCTGTTATTATTAAATCACGAGCCGCTCAGGACTAGATAGAGCGTGATTATTATTATAAAAATATTAGCAGCGCCCCGCAGTTTTACCCGCATAAGACTCGATCCCGTGAGAATATCGGGATAAAAAGTATCCTGTGTAATAATCCAGGTTATAAACTATCTGTGTGCCAAATTTCATCCCAATCTGTTCGGTAGTTTTTGCGTGAAAGAGTGACAAACATCCATCCATCCTCACAAACTTTCACATTTATAATATTATAATTATATTTATATATAATACTAGCCGACCCTGGCAAACGTTGTTTTGCCATATAAATGTTTGGGGTATCACTTACTACCTACCCTACCTACCCTACCTAAAACCTTGTCCTGAAAATAACGAACACAATAAAAAAAGAATTGGCCAAATTGGTCTAGGCGTTGTTGAGTTATGCGCTTACCAACACATTTTGCGATTCATTTTTAAATTATAGATTAAAAATATAATAAGTACGATTAGTAGGAGCACACGTATAAAATTCAACATTGCATTGTAAATTGTTACACAAGGAAAATAAACGTAAAGAGCTCAACAAAAATAGGATCTTATCGCAGAAAATATAAGTTTCCTTTGTTCAGTGTTGAACCAAATATGTCACCAGCGAACAAACTAAAACACGTGTTATTTATATGTAAGAATTTATTATAACAGTGCTAAAGTTACTGTGCACAAGTAGAACAAGGCAACCGATATTTTAGTTGAGACCGACTTGTTTAGGAATAATATTCCACTGTTGTGTTGATATTCTAGTAATTCTAGTGACACGCAGAATACGTTATAAGAAACGTTCATTGTGCGTTACCGCTAAAGACTGGAACTTATTCCAAACTGTTTTTCAAACAAACCTATGTTCTTATACAGTTTTTTTGTGAAGCAGGTACAGTATGCGGATATCTGAAACTATTAGATTTACGAGGAAACATTCTTAGGAATCAGTTCCTTTTTCATGAACATAATGCTTAATTTTTAGGCTTCCGTACCTCAAAAGAAAAAAACGAAACCCTTATAAGCCCACTTCGTAGTCCGTCCGTCAGTCTGTCAATACACTTTTTCCTAAGAACGCGTGGAGGTTTCAAGTTGAAATAAATACAAAATACGTATTTATTTATATATTTAAGATTTGGAAAGAAAGAAAGAAAAATATTTTATTTGGGACACGCACAGGAAATACAAAACAGTAATAAAAAAAATAAAAAATTAACAGATATAAAAAAAGAGCATTTTAAAAACTAACAAACAAAATTAATAACGACCTGTGCGAGGCTAAAAAGGCTCTTATCTCAGCATAATGCTGCGATATTTAAAAATAAATAAATACCGCAGCGCTGGTATTCTGATAGGGCCCGCTGTGATGCCACGGACATACCTACGGACATATAAATCCCACTAGGGGATAACAAAATAAAACAATGACAATAATAATATAAAACATCAAAACTATTGTACAAAAAATAAAGTAAAAAAAATCGACGCACACCCGATACGACGTTCCAACACTTCCAACAACACTTGTCCATGCATGGTGACAAGCGAAGGGACGCGCGCAGGAGTGTATCTGTATTATATACTCTGTGATGCATTAAGTACTCTGTGGATGCAATCGGCTGTCAATTTATCTGTGCAAAGTATTTTTGGAGTAATTCATAGAGGAAAGTAATATATGAGTAATTATAGAAATTATATAATATTGATCAAAGAATTTAAGTACCCACTCTTTTCAAGAGGTATTAATATAAATAAAGCAGTGAGTGAATAACATAAAATATGGCAAGAAAGTGGTGCAAATAAATAATAATTATAAAGTGTCGTTGTGTTGTGACTGACTGTGTTCTTTTCATACACAACATAACAGAATATACTCCCAAGGCGTTGTACAGAACAATATACAAACTAAAAAGTGACACACATACCTACGTCAGTAGGTTATGTAAAAAAACAAATAAATTATAAAAATAAAACATGTAAATATAAACACGAGAAATAACAAAATTAACAAAGAAAATAACACTCGTTTAATAAACAATCTGCAATCAAGAGGAAAAAAATATATAAAAAATAATCTTTCATCCATCTTCTCTTTTTTTTCTGTAGGGCATCTCATAGCTGGCCTCTGAGACCATGACTATTTAACCGGTCAATCCTGTGGTTGCCTTAAGCTGCTACACTCTAAGCCTCCAGCCAGGGCACACATAAAACTAAGCTAGGCTAAACGCTCGCTAAGGGCACCCCCTGTGGGGTACGAGCCTCGGCTTAGGGCGTTCACCGGAGGGAGGACATCAAAGATGGGACGGGCTGGATCAAATTGGTTTTGATCATGATTATTAATCGGGGAATTTAAAGCTACGTGCACAGCTGCAACAACTGCTGTCACCTCGTTTTCATGCAAGGGTCGGGGAGAGTGTTATTTACTCGGGGCGCGGCGGTCGCGATCGCAAAGGACGGAAAGGAGGAAAGTTATCGTATGCACGCATGGCCGCGTTCTTCTCAGTCAGTAATGCACGTACGTCGTCAGGCAAGCTCGAGCGACGGTCGTCCGTCGCTGGAACTTTCCTTGAACAATCGTTCAGGACGGTTTGTACGTGATCAGTGGTGAGTTGATCGCGGACGTCGTGTCAGCGATAGAGTCAAAAAGATCGGGGGTAGTCTAATTGACTGATACTTGTTAGATTTCAGCTGTGTGCTTACTTTCTTCCAGTCCGTGATCCTCTTAGTGATAGGGGGTGCGTTTGGGTCGGGGAGACCTATGCGAGGGTATAGTCTCATGACTACCGGACGGTGATCAGAGTCGAGCTCATCCACCGTTTCTATTGAATCTAATTTTAGATTGACGTTCTTAAGGAGCGTCACGTCTAAGAAAATAAGTGGGAGTCATCGGAGCGATGACGTAAAAAGTCAGGGAGTTTGAGAGGTCGAACAGGTGTCGACCTCTGGTAGTGGTTACCGAACTATTCCAAGAGGGATGTTTGGCATTGAAATCGCCCGCTAAAATAAGCGAGTTACTCATAGCGAGTAGAATCGAGAGATCGTTAGAGAGGAGTTGGAAATTCTCCGGGGCATTATCACCGGGGGGTGATAAACCGATACGAGAGTGATCAGCTCATGGCCTAACATGCCTAAGCGGCAGGCTGAAACTTCTAATCGCGAGAGGGGAGGAGGGTCGAGTGGGATGCATCCACCCTCTCACAAAAACTTAAACACATAACTTAAACGTACGTATGTTTATGGTCCCTTGGAGCTCTAAAAAAACACAACCAAGTCAACGCAATAATAAAATACGGCCATTTATGCAGCATATTTTGATACTCGCTAATAAATCAAAACCTATAGGGAGGATACCTTGCCCAGTGGCGTAGCGTGAGTCACTGTCGCTCGGGGCAGAGTCATAATTTGCCGCCCTTTTGACGTCGTAAAAATAAACTAAAACTTACTATTAAAACGGCAACGCGGCAGACGAAGAAGTTACTGGAGGTTTCCTATGCTTGCTTCCTTGCTTTCTGCAAAATTTCATGATTAACGGGAAGTACAGTGGCGTAGCGAGGGGGGGGCGGAGGGCGCCACCATTAGAAGGGCGGCAAATAAAAATTTGTGCAGTCACTGGCGGTCAGTCAGACAATTAATTTTCCAAGAAGTTAGCTTTTACCCACTTGCACATATTAAATGTCCCTCCCGCCCAAAACAATTGTTGGAAATCACGAGCGCGGTCGGCCCTTGGTTGTGTTTAGACGTGTACACGCAAGGTGTGACAGTGTGCGTGCCCGCATACGCCTCGCGCGCACACCTTAACTCCGTACATGTACACGTCTAAACACAAACAAGGGCCGGCCGCCACTCGTGATTTCCAACAATTGTTTTGGGCGGGAGGGACATTTAATATGTGCAAGTGGGTAAAAGCTAACTTCTTGGAAAATTAATTAAAAAATTGTCTGACTGACCGCCAGTGACTGCACAAATTTTTTATTTGCCGCCCTTCTAATGGTGGCGCCCTCCGCCCCCCCCCCCCCCCTCGCTACGCCACTGTACTTCCCGTTAATCATGAAATTTTGCAGAAAGCAAGGAAGCAAGCATAGGAAACCTCTCTACAGCATTATTTCATACCAAAATACCTCAACGTTTTCATTACGAAACAAAAAGCCTTGGGCGGTAAACTAGAAAAACTATCTTCGTTTTGAATCTCCTGGCTACTAAGGTTTCGCAGTAAAAAATACAAAACGGTCAGAAAAAAAAAACAATACTAAATTGTTCTTTTTTTCTGTTTTGTATTTTTTGTCTCTTGACCTCTGTCTGTGTAAATTCCAGTAAATTCAATTCAGTGCCGAGGATGGTCGAAGCAAAGCAATCTTGTGGCATCTCAAGAGACCAGGGGACGGAGAAAAATGTCTGATAAATAGCCTCTTTTAATATGTAAGTCCGATTCTCTTTGAAAATATCATGTAAATTTTCTTGTCGCAAAGAATAAGGAGTAGTGTATAAAGGTAGGATTTCAGGAAATCCGGGAGACTGTATAAGTAATCGAGGAGAGTTATTTTTAAAGGTGGGTGCATACTTTGAAGAGGCGGGCGTTGCAGTTTTGGGAAATTTAAGATAAGCCTATTCTAAGCTGATATTACATTTCAATTATTCTAGTACAGACGCCAGCACATCAAGCTACCCGAAACTGTCAAATTTTCCCAATCAACTTTGAACCTTAAACTTCAGCGATAAAGTTGAAAATCTATTAAATAAATTTGACAGATTGTAGTAACCTGATGTGCTGGCGTCTGTACATAAACTGTTAAGTAAATAGAGCACGGGAACTTACAATTATTATTCATGACTGTTTAATTTAGAGAGTAAATTGACATATTAAATGAAGTGTGAACATCACGGTGACAGCGTTCATGTAGTAACATAGAGGAATGTAATATATTATAATATTACACTAAATATTATTATCCTACTGTGTAGACAAAGCAGGATAATAATATTTAGTTTACTTGGCATGTTAGTTTAGTGGTGAAACTGTGAAACAGAATCTTCAGAGCTTGTGTCTGAGAGGTTTTTTGCGCCAAGTAAGTAAGTACATATCAAGCAAGAAATAGGGTTGGCTGTTTACGGGTAAGTTTGAAACTTGCTTGGAGCATAAATAGGGTTGATACGCCTGTAATCCCAAAACAATATATTGTAATTTTTTCATACCATTCAGACGTCAAAATGATTCGTAGGGGAAAGAGGGGGGAAATCGGATAGGGGGTAAAACCAGATAGTTGCTATTTCACTACTACACGTACAGCTGTCTCGATCTAGCTAGTGGAGAAATACGCGCAAAAGCTTACTCAGTGCGGTTGCAAATGGCGGTGATGGTAACATCTCAGCGCGTGCGTCTATAAACGAAAATTGAAAACAAAGGTAAGTTATCTAATATTTTGAATTTTTGGAAGTGTTTTCATTAACTTTAGGTATGTGCTATCATATACCGTTGTATTTTTTAAGAAGTAATACATAATTAACTTGTTAAAACGGTATTGGTTGTTGCTATAAGTGTATACATAACCTGTTAGTTATGACAATTTCAAACATGATACCTGTGGGGTACAAGCGGATGGGGTGATATCGGCTATCCGGTTTCCGGGTATTGTGGGCGTTTGTTTTATTCCTCTTTTTATTTACTATTTTTTTACTTGTTACAGAGTGCGAGCGTCAACATGCCACGTAGAAAGACGAATAAAGAAAACTATCATGAGAATTCGGGGTTTGGTTTGTGGCAAAAAGTACAGTAAAACTAATTCCACAGATGAATGGTACCAATGCACTGCTTGTCTTAAATGGGCTCACGAAAGTTGCATCGGTTGTTCTGAGCAAGAATAGTTTATTTTTAATGCAAAAACTGCGATACATTTGAATATTTAGTTTTCTTGATAGTATCTATATTCACCCCTTGAATATAAAATGCCTATCCGGTTTGACCCATAGGTGTGGGGTGAATTCGGATTTATAATTTTTTGTTAAAATTGTTTTATTTTGTAATTATTAAGATTGATCTGAAACATTTTCATGCCAAAGTTATGCCAAAGGTATACTTAAACATTTATGATATTGATTATCTCAATAAATAATATAGTGATTTATTTATTGTGTCTTTACCTTAACTATCCGGTGTCCCCCCACCTTCCCCTAAATATGTAATATTCTGAGCCTCTTACAGCAAAAATTCACAAAAACGTCACCGGTTTGAGATCGATTAATAAAATTAAATAATAAAAAAGTGGTTCCTTTATTAGATCATAATTGAAATGAAATGAAATTGTTTATTCTGTAAATAGGATATTAGAATCACTTTTACACGTCATATAAAAAAAGTTTAAAAAATAATCTAAATGATCTTTCATGTTGTGCATTAGAACATAGAAATACAGTATTTTAACGTATATCAGCGAAGTCGGCAAATTTCCTATACCGGCTCTTAAGTCCCATATAATAGGGGCGAAACTATTGCCATCAACCGACCCCAAATCCAGACTACTACTGAGAAATTCCAGATGGAAAAACCTAATAACACTTGCCCAACCCGGGACTCGAACCCAGGATCTCATGCTCAGCAGTAGTACTTGCGACCACTAGACTAACGAGGAAGTCTTTGCTAGTTCTATTATGGAAAGAAAAACTTGTTAGGGCACGGCTTGGTCGAAATAGCATTATTTTCTTCTTTTTTTCTTAAGTATCAATTCTGTACCTTCAGTGAAAAGTGATGTAACTGGAAAATCATGATTTTGAGAAAATTTATATTAAAGTTTTAAAAAAATCTGGCTCTTTGTCTACTTCACTAAAATGAGTACTGATTACTGACATAGGTAAACAATATCTTAGAGCACGATTTAGTGTAAGAAGAAACAGATTAATTTGTATAGATTTTTATAATTTAAAAAGAAATCCAGTTATATCACCTAACACAACATATATCAAAGTCGTTTTATGTGTAAATTAATTTAAAATGACTTGAACCATTTACACATTATTTATTGGTTGGTGTTGGATGATTATGTGTACCTACCTAAATATATCAGTTTGTACTAATTCACATAGATCGCGTAATAAGAGTCACATACATTTTGTATTAATATACATTAAGGTACTTGAAATATTTGTTCAGTTCACATTGATATTACTTCAAATGTATTTTTTTACACATTAATAAATGTAAAAAATGCTTAGTTAGAGCACTTTACACCAAAATAAGCTTGCTCAATTTTAATCTTAGAGGGGTACCGATTAGACCAAAAAATTGCATTTTTTTTACTGTTAAACTTAGTGTAAGAATATTAAAACTGATATAAGCCAAGATATATCACTTTTCACTGAAGGTATAGAATTATCAAAATATTAAACGATCGAAAACGCAGATAGGTAATCTAAATATCTTTTAACAAAGTCCCGTAACAAGTTTAAACGTAATTAAATTCAAGCTCTTCATCTCCACCCCACAAAACTCATTTAACATTCATAGGACAAAGCACTCTTAGATTCGATAATAAATTCGTAATTTATTACGCCATTGAGTTCAATTGTACTGCGAAGCCCCAAAGGGCTAACCGAGAAGATAATTCAGTTGGTCCGCCTGGGTGCATAACTAATGTGACGTATGGCCCTTTAGGGAAGTTAGAGTTGCCCAAACTTTGGCCTCGTGACGACTGTTACGATTTGTCATTGAGAAGGTGACTGGCCAATCTGGCCATCGATTTTTTTAAACTTAAATTTTGACAGGAATTTGCATTTCCTTCCAGATTTTTTACATATTTTCAAACGCAAGTATCGTAGGACCCACGGTGGGTATTTACATTTTGGTAGCTGTTTCACATTCAAACACGCTTTCCAATGGTAATAACAATCACCATAAATTCAAGTTTAACATAAACAGGCAGCTCTCATAAATCTAGCGAAAGCCGTCTGTAAAGTTTGAAAAAGGATAGAAAAAATGTGAAGCATTGGTATACCCAACTATTGTTTGTATTGTCTCTATTCAAAGCAGAGTACACACGTACGGGCAAACAAAACACGGCACATGCAAAATACGGGTTGAAAAACGGTGAAACAACGGGATAAAAAACTCCTTCCACTGACTATCCCGACAGTGTAGACTCTCTGGTAAATATACCATGATAAATCGCAATGCCGATCCATCATTATAAGCGGCGTAATACGGATTGATGGTCTCTAGGAAATATAAATGTTTCTTTCGCGTTTTTTTTTTTGCATTTATAGTTATTCAAATGTATACAAACCAGGGCCTCAAGTCTGCTATTACAATAGTGTCAGAATGGTCTATCATTGATTTCATAATTGTTGATTTTGACAAGTTTGGTAATCTACTAATATAATGGCGTCATTATGACTTTCCAATGGTCAGCCACTGACACTCCATTGAAAGAAATAGCACTTATTGGTAATCTCGTACATAATGACAAATGAATGACTGACTTAGGCGGTATCATTGGTCGTATTGTACGACAATGCCATTATAAACACAATTCTATTACAAGACCATTGACCGACCAATGATCGACCATTATGAATTTAGCAGATTATGATCTTTTAGCAAAATGACAATGGGATCGTGTTGGAATGACGAATTTATAAAAATAGCAGACTTGGGCCCCAGTTGGAAGCCTTAAGGCTCTTTCAAACAGGCGCGACACGCGATGCGACACAAAGGCACCGCTCTCGTCGTGCGACGAGCGGTGTCTTTGTGTCGCGTCGCGTGTCGCGCTGGTCTGCACAAACCTTTATAATTATTTCGTGGAATAGTAAAATTCATAACAAAATATACAAGGGTATTCTTCAATACCTTGTAGTGACATTAATTAAAAACAAAAATACACGGGGCACTAACATTTTCCCTTAACTCTGTACTTGCCGGACCTTGACAAGACGCGACTACATAGCAGCTATTAGACATAAAACATGAAATTCTAGACTCAATAAATATCATAAATCACAATGTTACATGCAGTATTAGCATTGTTTTTTTGTATGCGTCGTCGTCAATTCATAATAATAAGAACCTGGGCGACCGAGCTCTGCTCTGCCGAAAAAAGAGAATGCTCATTTAATAGTAAAGGAAAGTGCATACTAATTGCTTGTTGCCATGTCATTATTCTAAGGTAGCCAGCCATCTTGTTCTAAACTTTGGGCGACCGAGCTCTGCTCGGATGAAAATACGGAGAAAACGAATTTTCGCAGATATGAGACCTAGCTAGATCGATTTTTCGCCCCCGTACCTAAATCCCTGTATTGCAACTTTCATCGAAATCGTTAGAGCCGATTTCCAGAGCGTGATTACAAATATGACTTCGCCTAGGCTTAATTGCCAAATTACAAGTCACCCTGTATATATATAAATATAATGCTCATTTAATATATTGCAAAATATATATATTGCTCATTTGATAGTATAATAATATAATATTAAACAGTCGTACTTAGCGTAACTTACACCTATAATTTCGATAGTCGCTCACAGATTTGAATTAGCAATTATTTATTTCAAGATTTCAAAAAAAGAATCTTTGATGGTCCAATTATAACAGAACATCAAAAATCGAACTCTCAACATTTTACTTGTCTATCTAATTTTAGAGATAATCAAGCTCATCGATATTCGAAACATTTCCCTATTATTAAAATTAGTAACTTAAAAACTCTAACATGCACTCAGAAATAAAAGCGAATAATAAAATTTGCTAATCCTGGTAAGATACAAAAAACTTTTCTTTTTAACTCGAAGGGTTCTCATAATGCTTGCAAATTTACTACAATCCCTTGTTATTTTCGACAATACCAACTGTATTTAAAAAAATACGTTTGTCTTTGCTTAAACAAAATTCAAGGAATTTTAACTCCTTTAGATTGGGTCCTTTAGGTAAGGGTCTTCTAAATATTCAATGTTTTATTTTATTTTTACCTGTTCTGTTTTGTTTGGACCAGAATAAAGGTTGAATTTAAAAAAGATTTATTTGAAGGGATAAGAATTAAATTAATTAAGTTTACCTTTATGTGCTTTAACTAAATACATTTAGTTGCCCGTGAATTTTAGGCCTATTTTGCTGACAACCCTAAGTCCCTAACCCTTTAAAGTAGTGACCCCTCCCCTACCTCCCACCCCCTAACAGCATGTACACTGCAGTAGACTACAGTCATAGTATAAAGAGAGGTAGTAAGCTATCTTCATAGAAACGCACCGCGCGCGGCTTGTATGTGTGGGGCCATAGTATCTATGCGTCGCCGCACGCACACTTAACAAAATCTCGGCTGGTTTCTCACGAGAAACGGGTCGAGATTTTAAGCCATTTTAGAAAATTGGCCCTTTTTGTCAAATCATCTCATTAATTATAGTTTAATACATAAAGTATACAGCAAAAATACCAAAAATGTTAAACATTTTTTTTGTAACTTCGAGGGATTTTTTTTTTAAATTACTAATAGAGTTTTATTTATATTTTTAACCGACTTCGAAAAAAGGAGGCTTCTCGATTCGACCGTACTTATATATTTTTACACCAATTAATCGGGTCGTAACAGTCACAAGTTGTAAAAAAAAGTTCTCACAGAGTGACGTATCTGCTTCAGATGAATACATATAAATAAATAAATACCTTAGGGCTTTAGGTCAACTATTAACTTAAAGAGTAAGTCAAGAGAAAAAAAAGAAGAGTAAATCATTAACAAAGCCACAACTAACGCAACTTCAGTAACAAGATTGTAGCGCCCGACCGAAAAACTGCTGCCCTGGAAAAATATCGATTACCTACTAGTTAGGTTTGGACAGTTAGAGAGGTGGGTACTGTCTGGTACTGTCTGTTACGTCAGCGGGTCTAAAACGACCACATTAGCAATACCTCTAAAAGTAATTCATTTTCTGAATTCTCAGCAATTCCTCTATGGTGACACAAATATTTTAGTTGAATCATATCATATCAGAATCATATTTGGTTTAAATATTGCCGCATGAAAAAATTAAGACCGTAATTTTACCGGATAATTTTTCTTTACAGTTCATTAATCAAATAACATTTTTATTTTTTATTTCTACAGTTTAAATGATATTTCATTTTATTATAAAACTGTCAAACAGATGAATTACGTAATATGAATTGAACGCAGATAATATTATGAATTGTCAATTTGTGTGATTATCATACTATGATTTTGCCAAAGCGGCCGTTTTAGGCCGTGTTGGTGTCTGGGGCTTTTTTGTAGTTATTAACGAGACACAATAGAATTTTAATTGTTATCCGCCTTAATAAGGCGTCGTAACAGATGATGAGTTATTTTAAAGGGCCGTACGGATGAATAGAAAAAGGGTGTCTGGAGAAAGACTCAACTTAGGGGAGTCATTCACCAAAGATGAGGTGAGCATAAATTGTTTCTTTTCCGATAGTAGGTAAGTTGTTCCCTACTTTTCTAGATAAAGGTACCTTTCTACCTATTTAGATAAATAATTATAATTCAGAAAGAAGACGTAACGAAGAACGAACGTTGATCGTTAATTGCATTACCATTTTTACTAAAATTTGGTACTAAATAACATTTTATTCAAATCTATATCAGTATAATTAATTATCAGTAGTAAGTCGGTACTATGGCGGAGGTCGAAGATAAAAATTATAAACATTGATGCATTGACATAAATACAATAATATAAATACCTATTCCTATAAACCTACTGTGTTGCCACCGGACACTGATATGACGTCACACCTTATCACTTCACAAAATTGATAAAACATATATACAGATAGCGATAAAATAAATAGAGTATAATAGACTCACTATTCATATGGTCGCTTCGCTAGGGAGTAAAATTAAAATTAGGAATGAACGGACAAACAGTGGTGTTTGTATGATGTCTATTCATATTAGAAAGAAATAAAGTTAGTTTATTTGCGGTAAATATGACGCAAAGAAAGAACTTATGAGTATAACTAGGTACAGACCTACAAGGATTATTGAGTTTTGTTTTAGATTGCTATCATTTTATCGGCTGCATATCAGGTCAGGGCAACTCTCTGATGATGTGTTGTATTGTATAGGTTGTGTGTAATAGTGTGTGGGTACGTGGTTAGGGCTACTCTCTGGCGGTACTTTAGCGTGCATTATTGCACATACTGACCGGACAAATTGTGTGCTTGATCGGAGCGACTCTCCGATAGCACGAGATGTGTTTTGGTTGCCTAAATGAAACCAATGAGCGTGATTTCGGGGTACTAGTATGGGTATCCCATATCAGGTCAGGGCAACTCTGTGATGGTGTGCGGTGAAGTACACATACGTATAATGTTTTCTTATAATTTTGCTACCACTATAACTGATGGATACATTCCCATAAGCCTCTTTAAGGGATGTAAATGAGCTACATTTGACAAGAACATATTTATTTTATTTTGTGATAATTTAAAAGCAACACAAGATTAGCATAAATAAATTGTTGGTTATGATTATTCCTACCTTAGTAATTGCCATGATAATTGAACTATGATTGTTCGCACTTGATAAGTGAACTATGCTTTTTCGAACTAGATAAATGATAAGTGAACTATGAAGTTGAACTATGGTTGTTCACCGTTGGGGGCGTACTTTGTGATTTCACTGGATTTGAGTGGGTATGATTCCTGCTGGCTGTTGAGTAAGTCACTAGTCGTCGGAAAAATTGTTCTAAATGCATAGTAGCTATGCATGAAGGTATTGCGATTACCTATGATTAATTTTATTGATTGAGTTAACGAACTTAGCCAACACTTTATTTTTGATGGGATTTATTTACATGACATTCTTTCACGGTTTTCGTGTCATTCTATATCCTATAACGTGTCGCTTGCTCATCGTGGGACCGTCATGAGACTGTCATGAGACCGTCATGAGATCGTCATGAGACCGTCATGAGACTGTCGTGGGATTGTCATGAGACTGTCGCGAGACCGTCATGAGACCGTCATGAGACTGTCATGAGACCGTCACGAGACTGTCGTGAGACTATCATGAGACTGTCGTAAGGCCGTCATGAGATTGTCATGAGGCTGTCATGAGACTGTCGCGAGACCGTCATGAGACTGTCGTGGGACTGTCATGAGACCGTCATGAGACTGTCGTGAGTCTGTCACGAGACCGTCATGAGACTGTCGTGGGACTGTCATGAGACCGTCATGAGACTGTCATGAGACTGTCATTAGACTGTCGTAAGGCCGTCATGAGACTGTGATGAAGCTGTCATGAGACTGTCGCGAGACCGTCATGAGACTGTCGTGGGACTATCATGAGACTGTCATGAGACCGTCATGAGGCTGTAACGAGACTGTCGTGAGGCCGTCATGACTGTTACGAGCCCGTCATGAGTCTGCCGCGGGATTGTCGTGAGACAAAGTAAAGTATCGTATTCACATTAGTTGTTGTACAGGCCAGGTAATGGGATTGGTTTCGACGTGTAGTTGACCTTCGTAGTTTGTTAAAAAGGGGTAGAAAGTTATTTTGGCGGTGATTTGCTTCGAAGTTGATATCAATACTCCTTTGTGCTTTTGATTTAAATTACATTTTATTTTGACACACATGTTTGAAAACTCAATCCGATTTTATTCAAAAAAGGTTGAACTCACTTAAAAACATAAGCAAATACTCTTTTTAGTTTTAAGTATTGTAAAAATATCTGTGTTTGATTTATTGTGTACAATAAATACTTATGGTTTTCTTTTAGTTTTTCTTGGAAGTTTAATAGTGTAGTTTATAACCTGGATTAACATATTAGGATACTTTTTATCCCGGTATTACGTTTCCGACTTCCACGTGAGCGAAGCTGCGGGAAAAAGCTAGTTTGAAATAAATGCTTTGAGTTTGAGTTTGGCACTATATGTACAAGGCCAAGGGACTTATACACAACGGGTCAAATGCGGTTTCACTATTCGCCTCTACCGACCCCTTCTAGGAAAACCGGCGTGAAGTTCTCTAGTAATCAGGTTTTAAATCAATACCAACAAAACCAAGACTAATAAGAAAATTAATGAACTTGCTTGACGGAGTATAAGAGTAGTAACAACTGATTAATGGTTTGTTACGTTACGAAGGAAAATTGGCGAGGCCAATGGGGAGACAACCTTGGCGACGAAACATGTCCACAGTTCCACACTGGACGGGCTCGTACTTCCTAGTTCCGTGACAAGGCACAGGTCGCGACACAATGTCGTGGTACCAGTGTCTAAACACATGGATATACACATAGAAAGGTCCATGGCAGCCTTCGATCAACAGTTGGTATTGTTGATCGAAGATGGCAGCGCGACTTGCGTATGTCGTGTTTAGCTACATGGTTGATTGCGCTGTAGACATGGGTTTGTATAGTTTTAGCCACATGCACACTACTTATATTTTCTTAAGGCGACGATAACCGACTTTTAATGATTTTAACTGAAGATCACGTCTAAACGAGTAGTGTTAATGATATGGAAAAACCGGCCAAGTGCGAGTCGGACTCGCACACGAAGGGTTCCGTACCATTATCTATAAAAACGGCAAAAACATCATATCTGTTGTATGCGAGCCCCCTTAAATATTTATTTTATTCTGTTTTTTAGTATTTGTTGTTATAGCGCCAACAGAAATACATCATCTGTGAAAATTTCAACTTTCTAACTATAACGGTTCATGAGATACAGCCTGGTGACAGACGGACGGACAGCGGAGTCAAAATTCAAAATAGGAATATTTTCGATTATATTTATATTATATAGTGAAATTAATTTATAAAGTTATGTCTAACGCGGATAAAAACTGAGAATCACGCAAAATCTATCAAGTGTATTTTTCTGAACAAACATTTTAAAGATAATTTAATTATTGATCTTTTAATATCCGTGTTTTATCAAAACACTTTTGTTTTATGTATAAATTAATAATGCGTCTAATTTGGTACAGCGCTCCTTGATGGGCGAGTCCTATTACTGGCTGGACGTACGATGCGTTGCGTGAGCTCAGTACAGAACACGCAAGCTAACCACTCAAGGTCACTTGCATATATCTGCGTCTTAATGTCCCTCGGGTATCATCGCATTTCCGAATACAAACGAATGCTCATGTCCATCAATTATTAGATTTGTCGTGTATAATTTTTTTATAACTAAGTACTTTATTGTTGTTTTGTTTTGATTTCCGTGTGAACTACATAGAGCTGTAAAAATATTCTCCTATCTGTCGTGCCTGTGACTTTAGCAGCTTATAAGTACATACATTTAAAACTTCTGTTGGATATTGTACTTAACTATAAGCGATGACTGTATATTTTTGTGGTCTGTGCTAAAACGCTTGTGAGATCAGTCTGGTATCTGTTTATACAATCGTATAGGTACATAGTTTTTTTTTTTATATTTCACGTGCGTTGACCTTTCTTCGATGTTCCTAATTTCTTAATGTGTCCAAAGCTATTTCAGAATTCCAGACATGAAACAAACTTTAATTTAACTTTCAAAATGTGCTCCCGAATATTTCGAAACCGGACAAAGAATGATCGAAATGTCATGCAAAGAGCGAAAATAGACTGTCCTCAAATTCCACAATGTGTCACAAATCTGGGATTTAAGGTTAAAATAAACTAAAACAATACTAATATAATCTTTTGTACAATTCTGACACTAACACACTAACATTTTATGATTTTTTTGTTACCTATTATGGAGTTTTCTCTGAAATAAATAAATAATAATAACCCCCGTATCTCTACGTTGACGTCGTGGTGGGGCTTACGCGCTTCAAACTCTAGGCCTGTGCCAGTAGAGTTTACTTTGCCAGAACAGGTCTGGGATGAGGAGCCAGATCAAGAGAGATACAAAAACCGGCAGGGCAGCATGTGGCGAGCTGTTGGGCAGTAGCGACCCCACGGACCCTATCTCCCGGGAAAAGTCTTGTTCCTCACCTCTGGCTTGCCTTTATTGGCCGGCTGGAGTGAACACTGACGAGGAACAGAGCTCCCACCTCATTCTTGCCTTAATTGGCTGGCTTGAGTGGAGATTCGCAAGAGCAAACGTGCTTGGAGGAAGGAAGTATTCCAGTAAGCTGGTAGGGATCTTGACCGTTCTTCCGGAATTGTCCTGATAACCTTGGAATACCTCTCCACTCCTTACAAGCACCTCAGGACATGTTGCCCCCTTGTCGCTACGACACTTTGTGCTAGCGACCGTTTTCGGGGGCCCATTATTGAGTGTGCAAGTCACCCCCTGCCATTTTATCCGTGTACATTTAAACATTGATCAGGTAGGGGCCATAGTCCTTCCAAAGTTCCAGGTAACCAGTCCACTTTAACCACCCAAACCCATAGTCCAATATATCTTTGTGTCCATATCCTGCAATAGTCCTACACCAACCGGGGGTTGTCCTTGGGTGCCCTTGCATAGTGCGAACAGGGATAATCGTCGGTTGGTGCCTCAACACTTAAAAATGTCTAAGGGGCCTCTGCAAGTTGGCTTCGGCCCCTCGTACGCCTTCCAAAGGTCCGGGACCCCAGGGTCCCGAGATTTGTCAAAGACATTTCTTCAGGCATACCGTGTGGGTAACAAAACATTCGAACAAGAAATGGATCGATAACACTGCTTTTACAGCTGTTGTAAACAAACTATACTGGCTGATAAACATCTGATAACAATATTATCGCTAAGTATGACTATACCTACCTTAATGCACTAAGGATGATTTCTACCAAACGGCTCGCATCGCTTCGGATCGGAAAGGATACGAACGGATGTGGCGACAGCCGATCGCGTCCGGCAGGATGTCGACGCATACGGTCAACTCCGTACCGTCGCTTGCGAACGTATCCGTTTCTGCGCCTAGTTGTAGGAATGAAACTTTGTGTTGACGTGTTAAAATTTTTGAAAATGGTGAAGTTGACGTAGTAATGTTGGCTATTGCATTAGAAGAAGAAAATAATCATAAAACAGCCAAAAGAATCCGATAGGATACGACGACAGGCGAACGGAGCCGATCGCGCATCGCAGCATACTTTCGGCTACGATCGCGTGTCACGGAAGACGCCCGCGGTCAAGCTGCTGTACGCAGCTTAGTAATATAGACTTTAAACACTGTGTACACGATTTAATATCGTTTAAAGATTGTAAAATCCGTTCCGATCCGATGATATGCGAGCCGTTTGTTGGAAATCATAATTTACTCTTAATTAGTTTGAATAGACTGCAAAAAGATGCATATTCTGAAGTTCAGTTTGAAAGATTTTTATTCATATTTCCTTTTTAAAACAACAACACGCTTGTAATCCCGAAGGGTTAGGAAGAGATGTACCTGTAGTACACCCGCATTTCACCAGTTATGTTGAAGTCCGATGTAATAGGGGACGAGCCTATTGTCATCAATCGGTCACAAATCCAGACTCCGGGCTGCTGCTGAGAAATTCCAACTGGAAAAACCCAATAACACTTTCCCGATTAGGAAATCGAACCCGAGGGGATTCTCAGCAGTAGCGCTTGCGACCACTAGACCAACGAAGCAGTTAAAGTTAACTATATTTTTTAATTCTTAATATTTTACGTTATTTCCTAACTTTTCCCAGAATGAAATCGCATCAGGTGACTATTAACCATTAAAAGCACAGATTTATCATCACTGGTTTAATCAATCCAATTTTTTTGGCCAACAAATGTAACAATAACAACCGACGAATAAGTCAAATTTCAAATTTCGATTCAATAGCGCGCCAACACTACTAATACAAAATGGCGGTCGGTTAGCTTTTCTTTTTTGGTCGGTTTGGAAAACGTCCAAGCATTTTAATGGAGTAGTTTTTATTTAATTTTTTTATTATTAGAAATGTTTGCGTGAAGCGTGAGCGTGACGGGTGCGTGTTGTTCCGCATCGATTGCTTATACAGTATACAGACGTGTAATTGCTATTTACCACGTAGATAACGTATTATACGAAATGAGGTTGGTATTAGAATGAATTGACTTCATTTTATGAGTGAAAGTATTCTGGTTTCAAGGAGTATTTTTTTAAATATTTCAAACATTTTCATAGTGTTACTTTGATCAATGACATGTTAACAGAATCAATGGTCGTCTACAAGATAAGCCACATGGCCCAATTAATTTTCAGCGATACTTTTTCCTTTCGTAAGAAACCTTACGAAAATTCATCACTGTTAACGGCTATTGGAAGGTGGCCAACGTTGTCCATAGTATAAAGAAGTGACAAGACTTGCACGTGAAGGAAACAGCTGTCCTGTCACGCTGACACATTCATCATCGAATCTGATCATGAGTTAGCAGGTCGAATTTGTACAATCTGCTTAAGATCACATAGGTACGTCATACAGAATAACAGAAGTCATGAGAAAATTGTTTTATCTACACCCATGCTATAAAACCTCTATAAAAGTTTCTGAAACAGTTAGCAATAAGCCAACATTTTTTATTTTTTTTTAATGTTGGCAATAAGCCAACATTAAAACTGCCAGTGTCATAGTAACCATAATATCATCCGAATGAGTGTTATAATGTTGTAATGAATTTCAAAAAAATAACATTGTCATGCACGCGCATTTCGCTACCACAGCGCTGCAATTAAAAAAAAAAGTGGTGGCACTATGTCGGTTCGAATTCAGTTTACCACTGAAAAATTTTACGTAGTTACGGGTACGCACTAAAGTACTATTTTGACAAACGTTATCGGTAGGTTTACTTACCTAAAAATAGATTAATTACTATAATACCATTTTGTGCTACAAAATCGATGAAGCGTTGAAATATTGCAGGTTTTAAACTTGTTTTTGTGTGTTCTTTACCTATCCCAAAGTCCATTATAACATTTGACAAGAAAAGCTTTTATTTACTTACACGTTGTATGCAATGCGAGATCAGCATAAACTGGAAATGTATAGCTTGATGTGTAGCCGTGTGTTCAAAAATGATCAAGGTAAAGCCGTGGTCGCATGCCTGTACACTTACAAAATTATAATGGCATGTGACCACGGCTTTACTTTGATCATTTTTGTACCTGTCTTGACTTCTGTCTGAAATATTTTCTTGTTTCATACCATTTAGTCGGGTTTTAATTTTTGAACTTACTTTTTTAAATATTACTGTTTTCCTTTTATCACGAAATCATAATGTTACCTTATAACTGCATGATTTATTTGTACTTATATCTCATTAGGTATGTTAAGTGATGTTTTGTGTTCTTTATGACGATAAAATTCTTTAAACCGAGCAACTGTAACTACAGGACATGATCGAAAACAGGGCGTTCGATTTTCGAATCTTACAGTGATAATAGCAATAGAGTTGCCCCTGGATCATAGCAGCACGCGCATAGCATAAACAATCACAATCTGTCATTTTGTCTACTCTTCCGTCGACAAAAGCCGTTTCTATTGTGCTCAGGCTAAGCGTGCCAGTGGCGTTCTGTAGTTTCTGCCTACCCTACAGTTGCCCTTTCTAAAATAGGATTTAAAAATATGTGGGTACATACACTACTGGCTGATCAAATGAATAAAAGATCGAATTTTCCTGTGTTGAAAAAACAAATGAAAATGTAGAGTAGGTAGGTATGTACAGTACGAACCAAAAGTCCATAGGCAATCTCGCAAAGCAATAGATTGACGCTTCGGTTTGACTTACGACCTTCTTCTATAAGTTGTTACAATACTGTAGACACGCACATTACACACACTCACTTTGTCTGCAACTCATAGTAGTTCATAATTTCTAACAATACAGTATATGGCATGCTAGCACAGTGGATAACGTACTTTAGTATGTGCGATTATGGCGAGCCGAGCAAGGGTTTGAATCTCATCTGCGGTTTGCTTGTATTTTTTTAATAATAATTACTATTGTTATTAAAAAAAAAATACTAATAATAGCTTTTGTTATTTTTTAACAACGACTAGTTCGATAATCATTCGTTTTTTGTTTCATTCGTCTTGTTCACATAAATATTAAAGTTAGCAGGTAAACCACGTTATTTCGATTCCTGTGGGGTAGACAGATGCAGTTCGTTACGAGTACCTACTCGAATACGAACCAACAAAGTTCTATTAAGTATATACTTAATAGAACTTTTTTGGATTCGTGGTTATTGTTGGTGACGAGTATTTAGCTATTAGCGGTGTTGTGGTTATGTAATTTACACAAATATCTAATGAAACCGAGTCCGGTTTCATATGAAAATAATAAATAAAATATGAAATATTTAAATGATAACACTCACACTTAGTCAAGTGTGAGTGTTATCATTTAAATATTTCATATTTTACTAAACATAAAGCTTAATCAAATGTATTGTTGATAGAACAGAGGTATTGTTGAGACAGAAGATGCCTTTAAAGTTTTAAATTCATTATGAGGTTTAATTCGATTCTCTTGGCTTAATCTTTAACTTAGTAGTTGCCATAAAGCCCTAAAAGGTATCCATTTATTTATTTCTATTCATTTGAAGTAGATACCTACGTCACTCTGTGAGAACATTGTTTTACAACTTGTGTCTGTTACGACGTGATTATTTGGTATAAAAATATAAATAAAAGTCTATTAATATCATATAAATTTATGTAAATATCATATAAATTTATCTATTAATATCATATAAATTTATTTAATAAAAATGCTCATTCCTAACCGTAAAAAGTTACTTTTAAGAAGTTCCAAAAAATAATGTTTAAAATGTTTGCCAATTTAGCTATGTACTTTATGATTAAACTATAAGTAATGACATGATTTGACAAAAAGGGCCAATTTGGCAAAAGGGCTTCATATTCGTAAAAAAAGCTTTTTGATGAAAAATATAATGTAAACATTGTAGACAACAATTCTAGCTAAGTGCCCTATATAGGAAAAAAAATCTCACTAACTGTAGATGTGTGCATATACGACAGGTAGTGAGCATATTTTTTCCCTCCTTTTGCACTTACACAAAACAAAATACTTGATTATCTTCTAAACGGTAAACGATACAGACACGACGATTAGAGAGAACTTTTTCGAAACAAAGTTCTGTTCGAAACGAAGTTCTGAACACGTAAGTAATGTCAGTGCAGATACGTCAGTTTGTGAGATACGACAGTTAACGGGGAGGGTGACGATATGTTGTCCCATGTAATAGACGAATACTCGCATAACTTTTTAATTAGTGGAGATTTTTAATTCATATTGTTTATAGCAGCTCTTTATGTCATGAGCTATTCGAATATCAATAAATACTAATCAATCTCAAAAACTGCTAATGATATGGACCTTCCAATAAATCCAACAATGAACAGAAATAGGGTTTTATGTCCATACCGCAGACATGTGTAAATAAAATTCTGCGGGTATGCCTCAGAGCTGACACACACGCCAGACAGACTTCACACAATTGAGTCTGGGAAACACAAAAGGTCTGATACTTTTTGCTAAACGATATGAGCGTATGATTCTATATTGTCAATGTTTACAGATAAAAATCTTTGTAAGGCCACTGGATACGTTTTTCTTCGTCAAATAGAACAAATCCCAACAAGTAAAGATTGTTTTCGGACTTCGGAACACTACGTACGTATACGTAGGCGTAATTTTTTTAAATAGGTATCTAAATTATTTAGCTATAAAAAAAATAAAAATGCTCCATAAAGGACTTGATATAAGGATCACAGTACAGTAAAAAAAGTCATAACAACAGTAACACGACTTAGGTACTGTAATTATGACTAAGGGCGGATTCGACCAAATAGGAATAAATATTATTCTCGGAATAAAAATTATTCTCGGAATAAATATTATTCTCGGAATAAATCGCTACTTATTCTAGAGTAAATCAATTTCACGTTTAACCAACTACAATTCGAGGAATAACGAGTCTATTCGGGAATAGTTACTATACCACCGATAAGAATGGAATATGGAGCTATTCCAAGAATAACAAAAAGGGCGTCCTGCTGTTTTTTGCTGTCATTTGACCTCAACAAAAGGGACTATTGTTTCAAAAATAAAAAATTACAACGTTTAAACGACTTGATTCAAGATACCTAGTGATAGTGATGAGGAAATTACACCTAGACGTACAAAGTGGCTAAAAGAGAGAATAGATTTATTTGTTATTTATTTTAAATTCAATTAAGTAGTTATTTATTCTATTTTCAATTTGTTTTTTATATATTTTCAATTATAATAAAGTGAAAATCTATTATGCTTAACAAAAGTTCTTTTTAACTTGCAAAACCCGAAAATAAACACCACATGAACCAAATCGAATCGACAAGCAAAACTTCTCCAAGCTATAATACGACAAATGAGAGTTGAGATGAGTTAAGCTTCTGCACCGTCCCGTTTGTAGAACAACGTTTTTTTGCCGGGTATTACATTTGTTCAAATTCACTCCGCTGTTCGCGCATAGCTAATCCAAGTATAGCTATACGTTAGATTGCATGGAAAAACAACTGTTGATTTACTCGAGAATAAAATCGTGGAATAGATTATTCCTGGTATAGTTACTCGTGCATAAATTCGGGTTTGGTCGAATCCGCCCTAAGTCGCACCCAGGGTTGCCAGACGAGTGCGAGTAAATATCGTATCAATATTCGAAAATAATCGTATCAGACGAAAAATTATCGTAAGTACATAAACTGCTAGAGCCGTGCGGAACGCGTAAGTAAGTACCTAGTTCACGAAACTAGAAATAGGATAGGAGTTTTAGGAAGTTGTCAAATCTGAAAGAAATTAAAAAAGTTTATTTTTTTACCTATAATAACTCAATCAATTAATCTGCCTAGCCCTTTCCCAAGTATGTTAGGGTCGGCTTCTAGTCTAGCCGGATGCAGCTGAATACCAGTATTTTACATGGCGCGACTGCCTATCTGACCTCCACAACCCAGTAACTGGGTAAAACCATTTATTTGGGGTGAATAAATCTTATAAACGAATAACTATCATGCTTAACAGATTCATTCTTCTTCTCCAAAGAAGACGAAAAAGAAGAAGACGACCCTATCTATGTGGTTATTTGCAGACACAAGGACGCTACTAATTCCCTAAGTCGCCTCTGAACCGTTTTTAACGTGCAAGTCTTTTTACATCGTTCGGGGTGGGTAGTTACGTGATTTTCGCGAAACGTAACGTAACTATACTCCATTTGAAATAAGATTAGACATTTAAACAAACCTTTTTTACAATCCTTTAACCGACTTTGACTTTTATACCTACCGTAGGTTTATAAAAGCAAAAAAGTGGTTACAATACCAACGGTTTACTGCAGCTGCCATTTGTCATACCACCAACGCAATAGAAGTCAAAATCGGTTGAACGGACTGTAAAAAAGGTTTAGTTAAATGTCTAATCTTATTTCAAATGGAGTATAGTTACTAAAATCACTAGTTTTCAAAACAGGTGACGCCTTCGAAATCACTATACTCCATTTGAAATAAGATTAGACATTTAAACAAACCTTTTTTACAGTCCGTTCAACCGATTTTGACTTCTATTGTGTTGGTGGCATGACAAATGGCAGCTGCAGTAAACAGTTGGTATTGTAACCACTTTTTTGCTTTTAATGCCATCCTTATGCCTACGGTATAGAAGTCAGAATCGGTTGATCGGACTGTAAAAAAGGTTTGTTTGAATGTCTAATCTTATTTCAAATAGAGTATAGTTATTTTCAAATTATTAACGTAATATTAAAGTTATTACGCGCAAAAGAAACAACATGCGCTCGCAACGTAGGTACTTTAGTTTCGTTTCAATTTTTTCATTCGATTAATAAAAAAATCACGTGTTTATGTGTGAGTCTAAACTAGTTATTCGGCTACATGCCCCTTAGCCATTTATTGTAACTAGTGACGTAAAATAACGCCCATACCTAATCGTTCTCACATACCTATAAATACAAATTTAAAAACATTAATGGTAGGACCATATTTTTAATACATCAATGGGTAGGTTTAATATTTTGGTAACAATATAATTTAAAAGAGTGTCCATAGAGTTTTTTGCCCGTTCTTCTCTGTGGGAACCTACTACGTTTTGGAATGGGCAACCAGCTTCATATTTCTGAATAACTGACTTATTTGACAATTCAAAAGTGCCTACAATTGGGTAGTTGCCTAGGTTAAAAAAACGAAATTCTATTTAGTCCGTTTTTCAGATAATAAAAAAATACTAGACACGTATTTTTTGCTTTATCATATTAATAAAAAATAACTTAGAAAACACGCATTAAAGTTGGGGAGTGGGGGACAGAAGATAAATTTTAGTGTACCTAGTCCTGTCAAATTAATCAGCGCTTGATTGACGTAAATTGACGTAATTTTAGTAGGCAAGTTTTTAATCACGTCTAAACTTGTATGGAGCAGTGACAGGCGCTGATTAATTTGACAGGACTAAACTAAAATTTATCTTCTGTCCTTTTCTTAATGAAATAGAAAGAAAAAGATGCACTGAACTTAAATTTAGTTTAGTTTGTGAACAAGGGAATCGACACCACTGTCGACTTTATTTTGTTTGGAGCTGTGCTTACACCATTAACTAAACCTTGAAGTATTCAAACATTTATTATTGTATAATTAAGTATTAATTAAACGCACAACTTCCTTGTACGAATTTATATGACAGATTATGAACGACACGTGTCTACAATAAAATATTCAAATCGAATTTCCGCACATATACCTACCTACTTATTTGGAGGCGATATCGATAGCTATTTATAGCTATGGAAGCATATTAGCACAAAATTATAACTTCTAAGTAATAATTAGAAAATTCCTGAATTTTGGAGAGAAATACTAATGAGTTGACTCTACCGTGATTTTAAGAAAAAAAAACCGGTCAAGTGCATGTCGGACCACGCACAATGAAGGTTTCCGTAGTTGGGATGAATTTATCCCAAAAACAAACTTAACTTTGTAGTTGTTAAACATGTTCTCCCATACGAAATGTATGGGAAAACATGTTTTTGCAACTGCAAAGTTAAGTTGGTCGATTATTACTCGTTAACTTGTAACGCCTACTTAGCTGTGATAGTTTTCCTTTTAATTTCGTTATATAAACTACTACTGTGATTTTTGTCACATATCCAAAACCAACCATTTAGCTGGCAGGGGGACACACACTTGACTCTAACAAAAATTAGCACTTTAAAGCATAATATTTCGCAAACGGATCCCTGAATCCAAAAATGGTTTTCCCAAACTCACAATGTTTTTGAAGGACCTTTCCAAGGATACCCCATACCATGGAAATAAAATAAAAAATCATCACTTTACTTTTGTGTATGGGAGGTAGGTACCATAAAAAAAAATATTTTTCATAATTTTGTTTTACCACTTTGTCGGCATAATTAATATGTATACCTATGCCAAATTACAGTCTTCTAGTACTAAGGGTCTCGGAGCTAGACCGCGGACAGACAGACAGACAGACAGACGGACATGACGAAACTATAAGAGTTCCTTGTTTACTACGGAACCCTAAAAATGGCATAAGTAATTTACATGTAACAATGAGATAAAATTGTGTAGCAGCAATAATATTGCAATTTTAAACATAATATAATAACAGATAAAATTTTTAAATATTATTCATTAACAAAGTTCACGTCAAACCTAACCAAATATCCCCACATTAGCTTACCGCGGCTTTACTGAAAACTCCACAACAATCACTGAAAAACTATAATTCACATCTATTTAAATATTTCTAGTAAGTAAATAAACACAAGAAATATTATAAACTCACTTTGGCAGAAAACACGTGTTTCCCTCGGCACGAGAAATGACAATAGGTATTCGTATTTCGAACTTGCCGAACGCACTCGACGGCGACCGAAGACCGAATATCCTATTTACTAGAACGCGTAACGCGAGCGACTGATCACTGAAGTGCTGTGATGTGGAGAAGCCCTTTACTTGACGATGAAAATAATAACAACACACATCAATCAAAATTGATCTTTATTCCCTTTGAGTTAAAGTCAAAAGTTGACATGTAAGTTTATAATGTAAATAATCGTGGCCTACCTGAAGTGAATGTTGCCGTCTCGTTTACTCTTATGTGATAAGGGTTGTGTGATAGAGACGAGAGATAGCGAATTCGCGCATGTGCCACGCTTCCCCACGAAGACTTTGAAATGATTCAAAGAAGTTTTTATAGGGAGCGTTTATTGTTATCGACAAGTTTTGTGCTACGCCATGATATTTTATGAGCTATCTGATTTATGGCAAGATTGGCAAGACTATAGGAAGTTCTTCCAAACTGATTTATGGTATATTTCTTGCAATATTTTTTTAAAATTAAATCTCCCTAAACATGCAAAAGCTTTTCAAGGTAGGTATGGTCGGCAGAAGCATTAATAGGTACATACTTTCGTTAGTTTGCTAAGAATAAAGCATGGAGCCATTAAAACATCTTGGTAGTCAATTTGATGTAAAGATGCATAATTAACAGCATTTTCAAGCTTAACAACCCCTACTTACAGAATTCAACATAATCTTCCCTCTTATGATCCATAGGTAGGTATCTCATCTCTAACTCAAGATCCAATGTACCTACCTACTTTGTCCAGTTCATGTTACTAATTTAATTTCGTTCAGTTTATTTAATTGATTTCGATTCCTTGAAATTCAATAGACTTTGAACATCCTGTCTAAAAATAAAACTACGATGATTGGTACAAAAAACTCACCAACACATAAAGGCACCGTGTCGTTCCATCTATTGTCGTCGTAGCACCATATTAAGCGCGCCCTCTGTCGCGTATCGATGAAAACAAAGTTCACGTTGCACATGTAGTGGGCCACGTCCTCATTGCGGTACACGAGGTAGCCGTTAGATGGCGCTTGTAGAGTAACACAACCCATACCTGTTGGTGAAAGAAATTTTCGTTAGATGGCGGTGTTGTATGTTTCATGGTTTGCAGGATTTTTGGTAGCAGGTAGATGGGGCTTGATATCTCAAAAACTAATAATTCATCTGTTTTTATAAATACTGTATCTAAATGATAATTATAATATTAGAGGCTATTAATAGACGTTTAGTGTATGAGAAACAGGGTATAAGGTTCACTCATCCACCATAGAAAAGGGAGGATCCTCCGACCAAACGGATGTTGTATCTGGCGGGCAACTGCCCAACGTTTTTGAAGTTGAAATCTATCTATGTCGATCCCTCGGTAAACTCTAATTGCGCGATGTAGGATTTGTGTGACGTCATGTGTATGATGCGTAGTTTTGTATGTGGCTGTGTAACCGCTACATCACTCCCCTCCGGAGACCGGAGGTCGATAGTGGGCTGAATCTTGCGATGCTTCACAGTGCCAGCTGTAGTTCCAGTGAATCGGAACCGGATGCCACATAGTTCGCGGTGAGTCGGAACTGCTGGCGTCGACCAGGAGAGGGTAGAATAGGCTCTGCTTGTGAGGCCGGCCGAAAGTGCAGGTGCTGTGCCAAGGCTGCTGATGAGGCTGAGGTTGATGACCAGGAATGCGCGTTCGCTGTATGCTGGTTGGTCAGGATACCAGGCACTCGAAAAACAATTTCCACGCAAACTCCGTGGCCATGCACCCCACCAATCCACTATGTGCTAAACTCTAACTCGTTAGTAATGAAGTTGAATATCGCGTGCGCTCTTTGGTCGTGTTCGAGCACGGAACTAAATGTCGTAAGTCTCTTCTTATTTCGTTTATAACTAAAGTAATAATTGATCTAAAGAAAAAAGTGTCATATCTGGATAATAAAACTATATTTTCTTACTGTCAATAATTATTTTAGACATAAAACCCCAGTAATCTTGTTTTTCTTTCAAATAATCTTTAGAAAAGACATGATTTTCGAATAAAAAATGAATCGAGCAAAAAATAAATGTTCCAATTATGTAAATGTCTCAATATGGAAAGAAAAAGATCCAATAAATCATAACATAACATAACATCACGCCTTGTTTCCCCGAAGGGTTGGGCAGAGGTGTCCCTGTAGCAGGTACACCCACATTTCGCCAGTTATGTTTAAGTCCCATGTAATAGGAGGCGAGCCTATTGCCATCAACCGGGCACAAATCCAGACTCCGAGCTGCTACTGAGAAATTTCAGATAGAAAAACCCAATAACATTTTGCCCGACCCGGGAATCGAACCCAGGACCTCATGCTCAGCAGTAGCGCTTGCGACCACTAGACCAACGAGGCAGTAAATCATATACCTACTAAAGTTCCATTTTGATTGTATACGTGACTTTTTCAGAATATTAATGCAAATTAACATACAATATATTAGCCTCCTCTTATGTTATTGAGCAAGTTCTAAGTGTTAAAATGTCTTACTTTTATAATGCAGCAGCACCCCTCTCTTGGGGTAAGCGCCTTTAGATTTAGCTTCCACCTTAACATCAACCACATTGGTAACCGAGGTCAGCCTCAGAGGAAGTTCCACTTGCTCACAGGAAGACAGAAGGGCGTCTCCGTTCTGATCCAGTACTGTTACGAAGTCTATACAGCGGTTTTCGAAGGGTCCTATACCTGTGGAGTAGAAAAAAGGATAAAAAATAAAAGGAATAAAGTATTTATGTGTCAAAAAAGTTGTGGAACGTTTGCAGGTACAGACGCCAGCACATCAAGCTACCCGAAACTGTCAAATTTTCCCAATCAACTTTGAACCTTACTTTTTAGCAATAAAGTTGAAAATCTATTAACCCTTGCCATGCAACTTGATCCCCCAGCGGAACTTTAAATTTGACAGATTGTAGTAGCCTGATGTGCTGGCGTCTGTACACCGCTCAACTCAATGCTCTTGACAAAATATGTTGAAAAGAATTAAGTAAGTAATAGGTATTAATCCAAAAGATTGGTTAAATCTAATTAATATCAAAATACAAACAATCCTAAATAAATGAAATAACAATACTTCAGATACATTCCAATCTGTAAGTTTCTTCCAACTTGAATATCTCCCGCTTCCATGCAATATCAAATTATAAACTATCAGTTACATAGAATTGTTACTGACAGAGTTAAAAAGAAATAAAGTAAGAAAGAAAAATACGTTATTGGCATTACAGCAGAAAATAAACCCTAAAATTATAAAAAACAAGAGTAACACTAGTTAAAGTCCAAGTTTAAAACTGAATCGTCAGCGATTCAATGGTGCCGATTCTCTTGTTCACAAACTAAACTAAATGTAAGTTCAGTGCATCTTTTTCTTTCTATATCATTAAGAAAAGGACAGAAGATAAATTTTAGTTTAGTCCAGTCAAATTAATCAGCGCTTGACGTAAATTGACGTAATTTTAGTAGGCAAGTTTTTAATCACGTCTAAACTTGTATGGAGTAGTGACAGGCGCTGATTAATTTGACAGGACTAAACTAAAATTTATCTTCTGTATTTTTCTTAATGAAATAGAAAGAAAAAGATGCACGGAACTTAAATTTTGTTTAGTTTGTGAACAAGGGAATCGGCACCAGTGACTCAGGAATGGAATTTCAAATTCTAAGATGGTAAAATATCTAACGCGACAAAACCTTTCTTTATCCGGACAATAAGAATGGACCAAACCCTTTATTTTTTAGTTATTGTAAGAAATCACAAACAGGATTGAAAATTGACATTAATAATACTAGCCTATTATTACTGTCCCACTGCAGGGCAAAGGCATCTTCTCATACAGAGAAGGCACGAGCATTGATCACTACACTTGCTCAAGACGGCTTCGCGTATTCAGAATTATATTAACTACTAGCTGTTCTGTTACCTGCGATTTCGTCTGCGACCCAGGATGAAAAGTAGCCTGTCTCCTTACCTAGGTGATGGTCTATCTGTATGCCAAATTTCATCCAAATCTGTTCAGCCATTTTAGCGTGAAAGCGTAACAAACAAACAAACTTACTTTCGCATTTATAATATTAATTAGGATAAGTCCCAGGGCTATTCTGTAAAAATCTCACCGTGAACGCTTAAGTGAAGTGACCTTGAAAGTGAGCTGTCAACAGTGTCAATCCCTAGTATAATTATGGTGGAATGATAGCTCACTTCAAGTTCACTTCACCTTAGCGTTCACGGTGAGATTTTAACAGAATAGCACTGCTGGTTTCCTCACGAAGTTTTCCTTCACCGATGTCAGTAAAGTTCAAATAAACTCAGAAAGTACAGTATGAATTTAAAAAGTTACATTGGTACCTACTTGCTCGGATTTGAATCCACAACTTCGTGCATGAGACGCAAGGTCTTAATCACAGGACCATCACGACATTGGTAACAAAAGTAAGTTTAAAGCCTTAGTTTAAAGTGACACAACTACAACTTAACTACATTTTAAATTGACAGCACTAAAGATGGTACTGAGATATTAGTTTAGTGAAAATGGCAATTTTGCTATTCTGAATTTGACGTTTTTCACCTAAAATTTAGATTTTCTAACTAAATCTGACTACCTATTTTTAAGCGCGACTAAAACGTGTGGAATAAAATTGGTTGTCATGAACTTTAAATTCAAACCAACACCTCGACTTCAGATGCAAAAACAGTAGGTAGGTACTGAGTCTTTTTTTTTCTTTTGCGTATATCTCGAAAACGGTGTGTCCAATCGCAAAAAAAATTTCGACCCCCTATATGAAACCCTTAAACCCCTAACACTCTACATGTAGATAATAATTTACCACCACAGCTTACCTTAGCCACCTAGCACCTTAGCTTAGAGGTGTACCTGCTACAGGGACACCTCTGCCCAACCCTTCGGGGAGGCAAGGCGTGATGTTATGTTATGTATGTGTAGCTTACCACACCTGCTCCTCAACTCGCGGGCCGCCGAGCCCCTCCGCGCCTACGCGATTTTAAATTACACTCTAGGGGTAGGGCAGACAAGTCTACGTGGAGTCGGATGTTAAGTCATTCGTTTCTGTCACTAAAAAAAACCTAATTTTTAGCAAAAGTTTTAGGACTAACAATTTTATTTGAACATTCGGAATAATACACATTATATAATACAATACTTAGGACATATGACTTTATTTCATGCAAAATTAGTAGATTAGATTATTATAGTACTCGATATTATGACAGAATAGTTTTAGAAGTAAAGATAATTATGTAAAACAAAATTTCGAATTTTTGAACAGATTAATTTCAGACTCTAAATCGCCCTTGATAGCTTCAAGAATATGGTCAAAAATTTCTACACTCATTCTGGTGTAGTCGTAGAACTTGTCAGGACATTGTCTCTGTTCTTCATAATTTCGAAAAAACTCGCCTTTTCTTTTCCTTGCCCTATAGTAGGGACACTTCACTTCTTCTTTTGCCCACAATAAATCGAGCGTTAGGAATATATTTGAATCAAAAAGATGTTGTCGCCGTTGTTCAGACATTTCGTTCGCGAATAAAAACAAATATCTCGACGACACGACCACGAACACAACACTACGCCGCTATAGCGCCGCTCGATCTGCCGGCTGGTTTCGAGAACGGGTCTGCGTTGCCCGCGCCGCTCACGCACCGCCGCCGCGCCGCCGCCGCCGCCGCTCCGCTGTCCGCAAAATTCGAGGCAGAGGCTTTACGCGTGCGAAGCCGCGGGCAAAAGCTAAACTCCTTATACTATGGCTTTACATTTATAAAAGAGGTACCTACCTAACTATTGTAAAAATCTAAAGTTCCTTACAATATACCCAGATATCCCGTTACGAATGTATTCCACACTCAGCATCCAAGACAAATATTGGGGTAAACTCACCGCTTAACAGACTCTGTAGAGAGATGAATTCTTTGATAAAATTTGTACCAGATGTCGACTTATACCATGATTCCATAAAAGTCTTTAGAGCCAAAATACTGAAGTCCCGAAAAACGCAATCTTATAATTTGTTATGTTAGTTTACTGGTAACTCTTCACCCTTTTTATAATTTATTTTAGAAACTATACTTACCTTTAAGATTTCATATTTATTTCAGCTTATATTGTTTATGTCTTAGTCTTAAGTAAGTAGGCAAAATCGCAATCGCAATATTGTTCGTCTTGTAATTATATTTTTCCTCGTGTTATTTTTCTAAAGTTTAAGAAGTATTTTGCCATAATTTCCTAATTCTTAATTCAAGAGCCTTTTGTTATATTGTGTTATGTGACATATTTCTGTGATTGCTGGTTATCCTGTAATTGGCGACTGTATAAGTCTGAGGCTATTGTTAGCTATAGTGCTTATGATATATTATACATACAGAAGCTGAGGGTGTAACCTTTATTAATAAATAAATAAATAAAATAAGTTTTATCATATTTTTAAACAAGAAAGTGTCATGTATTAACTTTTTTTACGATTTATGTACCTTTATTTATCTACCTAAACCTAATTAAGTATAGTCAGATTGAGCAAATAGCAAATCAGGGTCAGTGATAATGGAGTTGCAGCCATGAAGGTCATTTATTCATTATTGAAAGGGAAACGCCCATTCTTGGCCATGGTTTGCCCAGCAATGTGGTAAATAAAAAATCTTTTTACAAAAAAAAAAACAACTGACTTCCTAGCACTTTGTAGCGTTTTTTTTTTGTTGGAAGTCGGTTGTTTTTTTTTTTTTGTAAAAAGTTTTTTATTTTTCACTTTTTAGTTGTGGTATTTACTGCACACAAATTCGAATACCACTACCTGCTATGTAAATAGCAGTGACAGGAACTTAACATTTCATCGACATACTAAGTGGATATTATTGAAGCTAACTCAGAAACTACCCAAGCAAAGTTATAAAAAATTATATGGGACCACCTCTGAAGTATGACCTACCAAACAAAAAAGAATTATTAAAACCAATTCATAATTGGCGGAGTAATCGCGTAACAAACATACAAAAAAAGCCGATTTAATCACGACACTCAATCGTTTATTTCCTTCTAACACTTCCGATTGTTGGTCAATCCTGTCAAAGTAGGGATGGCAAATTTTACTGAAAAAAATCAATACAACCAAAACCGGTTATCAATAATCGATATCGCAGTCCACTGCTGGACATAGGCCTCTCCCAGGTTGCGCCATAACACCCTGTCCTTCGCCTTCCGCATCCAGTCTGACCCAGCCAACTTTTTAAGGTCGTCGGTCCATCTAGCTGAGCGGCGTCCCACACTACGCTTGCCGATATGTGGTCTCCACTATAGGACTCGTCTGCTCCACCGGCCATCCGTCCTTCGACGAATATGACCAGCCCACTGTCACTTCAGCTTGCTTACTCTGCAGGCTATGTCGGTTACTCCGATTCTTTTCCGGAAAACTTAATTTCTGATTTTATCCTTCAAAAAAACTCTGAGCATAGACCGCTGGCGCTGGACGCTCCATAGCGCACTGAGCAACCTTGAATTTGTGGACTAGCCCGACTGTCAGTGTCCACGTTTTGGCACCGTATGTCATAACGGGCAGGACGCACTGGCTGAAGACCTTAGTCTTCAAACACGGCAGGATTGGCGACGACAAGACCTGACGAAATTTTCCAAACGCTGCCCAACCTAACTGGATCCTTCTGTCGGCTTCTTTAGTAGAAGCCGACAGAAGGATACAGTTAGGTTGGATTAAAATCATTGAGGAAATGTATAGCATGTTGCATCCAAGGATCGTCAAAAAGGGTCGTAAATCTCCCAATCTTCTATAACACCTCCACATGAGAAACATGCTACTTTATCATCTATACTATTTCCACAATAAAAGAATCCAGCGTCAGCCATTTCCATCACTAATCTTTTCTTTGAATCAGCCGTTGTCCAGTAATAATTAAATGAAAATTCACGCATTTTATAAGTATTATACATGTGATAGCGGGGTTTGTATTTATTTTGAGACAAGCTCCGTTTTACAGATAAATGCAAAATGACATCGCGTAGCTACAGTCAGCAGCTTTTAATGATTTGATGACGTTGACGGGGTTGGGAGGGATACGAAACGTTTACCTAAGTACTTATATAAATTAAACAAGAAAATATTTTTATTTAAAAAAAATATTATCATAGCACCATTTATTTAAACACAATACATTTTTTAAAGCACAGACTGAGTCATGATACATACAACTATACAAATCTTGACAATATTTATATTGTTTGTACAGACTTGACAAACTAGAACAACCTTTGTCTTCTAAATTAAATATATTACTATTTTCTAATATATTTTTTAACCACGAGACTTTTTCTGAAACCTTAACATAGACACATTTATGTCTTAAAATATCAGCAACAAAATTCTGGTAATTGGAATAAGGTACAAATCCTTCACGCCAAAATATCTTTCTGTTACGTTCAATCCAACTAACTTGCTTTCTTTCTGCTTTTGTCAAATTGTAAAATGGAAATGGTGGCTTAATTAAAAACAATTGAATTTTTTTATTATACAATATAGCGATTTCTTTTATTATAAATTCATCTGTTTCTGTTCGAAAACCTTGAATATCTACAATAGCAATCATGATAACCGGCATACAGTGTTGGTGAGAGGTTTATATGCCACAAGTCGATCGTTTATAATCAAACAATATGCAGTTGTCTTATCTGGTATTAGCGTTGAACATTTAATTTCTAATCGTACGTCCACTGGACCTGATTTTAGACTATGTTTTGCCTTGAGCAGTCTAAGATAAAGAGGGGAGCTTTTTCTTTAAAGTCCTTTAGGTCAAGCAACGGGTCTGCTGGACAGTTGTAATATGACTGACGAAATTTCACATACATTTCGTATAATATACTGTATTTGTTGTCAGAAAACTTTAAACCCAAAGGCTCATAAGAATAATATTGTGAATTTAAGAAAAGCGTAACGTTTGTCACCTCGCAATGATCGAATAGTGAACTGTCTTTAGTTTTTATTTTATTTTTTATTAATTTGTAAGCAAAAAATTACATATCTAGGCTTTTCCAATTGTGAAGCAGTCTTAAATGACCAAGAATGTTTTGTGGTTTTAGGTAGTAAAGGATATTCATATAAATCACAATTTCTAAAAGCCATCTGAATGGGTTTATCTCTTTCTAAATGCTTTAAAAGTGTTAATCGTTCTTGATCTGACACTTTTATGTGTGGCACCCTCCATTGAACTCTTTGCATATCTATTTGAAAATGAGCAACATCATCAGTAAGAATTTACTTCTATTCAATATAAGTTCGTGTTTACAATTTATAACGATTTTATTGTAATCCTCTGCAAACCCTAAAATCTTATTTAACGGTATCACAATACTAAAATGACCATCACTTTGGAATCCGTTTAAATTCCAACTTTATGTTCACCTTCATTTAATGAGATGTATGATTTTATTGCTAACGTTATTCCAGAATTTTTTATACGATCTATTTCAATACCATTCATTTCGTACCTGATGTCTTGAAACAAAGACAATAGGGTTATTAGTGAACGAAACAGTTTTCTTGATCGGATTCCCATCTTTACCGAGCAGCTTTGCTTGGCTTTCGATATAAATTGAACTGGCTGATGGTAGCACGTATATGTCTTGCTGATGTATGGGGATTCTGATTTCATCGTTTTCTCTAAAGCTGTTGTTGTAGGGATTATATGAATGGATTTTATAAATTTCGATCGAATTATCGATGTGAGGTAATTCAGTAATTTGCAGTATATTCATACTTTAAAATCTAGGGCTCTAAGAAAATTTATATTTGCTTCAGTCAATTTCTCAACTTTTTTCTTACGTCTACGTACCTTAATGGTCGTAGAAGGAATAAGACGTTTAATTTTCACAGGAGTGTTTTTATAATATACCATCATTTTGTTTTTCTTAAATGAAGATAATTAGATCTAGATAGAATATTATTTATCATGTACACCATAAAAATTTAAGACTTAATGTAGAAATTTTACATTGGGTGAAGGCGTAATTGAATATCAGGTTCTTCACCCAAAGTTAATACAATAACCAAATTGATCAACAATCTTAACAGATATAGATGAAATTAAGTTTTTGTTTACTGGAAAGTAAATAACGTTTCGCGGTATTTCTATGTACTGATGACCAGGAGCAGTATTAAATACAAATTCATGAATAAAATGAGTTGGTAATCCATTGCAGTAGGAACCGTGTACGTGTAAGATCACATTCGATTCTGATTACAGATTGACTGCTGATATTGATGGGCACATTTGGTCTTGAAAGTAAAACAAACCGCACTCGTATGGATCAGATAAATGCAGATGTGGTTGAAAATATGACACCAATTCAGATTTATTTCCGGAGATGGTAACCGTACTAGACATACTTGCATACTGAATTTTTCCAGAATGTTCTGTTTATTTTATCCCTTGACTACACCAAAAATTCTTTAAGAAATTTAAACAGAGATGTCCGCAATTGAAAGGGTGATCGCGTTGTATATTATCATAATTATAATGGACTTTAGATCCTACGTATTTTATAAATTCTTTTGGAGGCTTAAGATTTCCGTAACTGTCAAAGTACGCAATAATATTATCATTGTATTTTATATAGGCTACCCAATGAGAGCCAGGATTTTTTGAACTATCTAATTTAATAACTCTACATTCTTTTTTAAACTGGCATTTAGGAAGCTCATCTCTCATATAGACTTCTCTAAAATAGGGAATGCTATTTCCATACTTCAAAATGTCAAAGTTAGTTAAGGCTCGTTTGGATAGCCGACTTAGTTTTTTTCATTCGATACAAAAATTCCAAGCCCGTTTTTATGTGGTAAGGTGTAGTCCTTTCCCAATGCAGAGAGCTTCCATTTTTTCATTGTGTCTCTTCAATTCAGTCAACAGCTTTCTAACCAATTTGAATGCTTACCAAGCCTGCTGCGAGTTTTTCGCTTACACTCGCATCCGAGGCAACTACTCGCTCTTTAGCCATTTGTAGTAAAATTAAATTAGCTCTATGACGATTCTTTAAGTTTGATGATTTGTGATAGGCAATGTCGTGTTCTTTGCAATATTCGTCTAATTTATTAATACCTTCATCTCCGCGTGCAAGCCTTTTAATTAATTTTGTACCAAGGCCACAATAATTGTATCCTGGTAAGTGTAATTCAAACGGTAAATTGTTTATAAGCTAATTGAGAAGACTTCTCTCTCCAATACACATCATAATACTAATGAATCTGGATTGAACACTTTAATAAATACTTTTACGATTCATTAATGACTTTGCTGTTAAGTTATTTTTATTTATAATAATTTATTCGATTTATCAATCTAACTATTTTCAGCAGAAGGCAAACCTAACCATTTTACTAAAACCCTGTTTCCTTTTCTTCTAAGAACTTTCTCAACTAGATATACATTAGGATGTTTAGTCTTTTGAAGCTCTTGTAAGTAAAATGCTCCTAAAATAGGTTGACCTCTGATTGTATCTTCAATTAAGTAGGTGATTGGAGTTGTATTTTGTATTTTTCGAATTTTAAATATTTCCGTCCACCAGTTAGGGGTATATCCTTTTTCAAATGTTCCTTTGTATTTACTGATACGTACATAATCACCAATTTTGTACTTGCTTCTTATTCTTTCGTTTTTTATCAAACCTAAATACCTTTCTAATATACGTTTTTTATTAATATTATCCACATTAGCAGGGATTTCATGAATTGTCCGATGGTAAGTGTGATTGTATTTATAAATAACATCATTAAGAGTATTATCTATCCAATTATAGTTGCCTTAAACACTAAATTAGCAACAACAACCAAATTCCTAACAACTAAATTCCTTATACAGTTTAGATTTCAATGTTCTGATAAATCGTTCAACTATTGAGGCCTTTTTTGTTGAGAAGGTTGAATAATGGTTGATATGATTAGATTTCATAAGCTTTTGAAATTTATTATTATAAAATTCTGTTCCATTATCCGTTTGGAGATATTTTGTAACCAACAAAATTTTGAAAGATTTACATACATCATCTTTGGTTTTACTTTTCAGACGAAAGGCCCAAGCATATTTAGAAAATATATCAATAACGGTAAGTATAAATCTGTGATTTTTATTTTCTTTTGAAATTGATTGCATATCAATTAAGTCTGCTTGCCATAGGTCATCTATATCTTTCATTATAACATGTCTTCGCGGAAAGTTCATCCTCGCATTTTTGTGTATTTCTTTTACCACATTAGCTTTGTTCATTTTCAGAATTGAGTACATTTGTCTTGAATCCATCTATAATACTGAATGTAAAGCATATTTTTACAACTATTTATTCTGTAATTATGCCAGCTTCTTTTAACTGACTCGTTGGTCTAGTGGTCGCAAACGCTACTGCTGAGTATGAGGTCCTGGATTCGATTCCCGGGTCGGGCAAAGTGTTATTGGGTTTTTCTATGTGTAATTTCTCAGTAGTAGCCCGGAGTCTGGATTTGTGCCCGGTTGATGGCAATAGGCTCGCCCCCTATTACATGGGACTTAAACATAACTGGCGAAATGTGAGTGTACCTACTACAGGTACACCTCTGCCCAACCCTTTGGCCAAGGCGTAATGTTATGTTAAGTGCTTTTAACTCTTCAATTATCGATTAAATTTCATTATCATGGTTTGTATTGCCAGCATCTCTTGAAGCAACTAATAGTTTCAATCTTTCAACTAATTCGTTAGGGTCATCCCAATATACCAAGACAGTGTTGTTTTTGTATTTTTTTAGTGTTGGTATGTTTCCTCCAAGTTTAGGGTAAGCAAGTTTATAATCGTTTTACGATTCGGAAAACAGTGGTTTGATTATTTCACGATATTTTATTCCTTTATCGCCTCTTATTTGTCCATTAGGATTAAAATCTCTCTTATGATCATTTGTATAATGCAGCATATCTTTATAGACAAGCTTATCTTTGCTAGAAATTAATTTTAAATCAGATTTTCTTCAAAGTAAAAGTTCCTTCAGGCCTGGGGTTAAATTATAGGCTTTATCATCGACTTTAATTAAAATTTCACTATCGTCATTTTAACCATCAATTTTGTAAATGATACAACTGAATTGCCCATCAATAAAGTTTTGTTCACACTTCTTATTCCAAACGGTATATTTACACCATCATAAATATCATGGATATCACAACCCTCTAATGAAATTTCTAAATCATCTGGTAATTCCATTTTATTAGACTTTTTTGTTGATTGAATAGAATTTAGTTTTGGATCGTAGCAGTCTTCAAACTTTGTAGGTGAGCTAGTATTGATGTCATCCAATTAAATGTCTTTAGAATTAGCGAGTATTGTATTTTCTAAATGTTTTTTTTTTCCATAGATAAATTTGAATTAACTAGGGTTTAAGAGGATCTGTGACAGGTTTTAGCATTTTATCGAATGATAAGATCATCGAGTGTTCCTGGTTCTTCATTTGTTTTATTTAATTCTATAGAGAGTTTACAGACTTCATTAATTCTATTTTAATATTTTTCTCCATGTTGTTCACAACTGGGTTCAGCTGAAGAACAAACAATACTAATTTTCTTTTTGGTTGTTATTTACTTATATTTAAAAACATGAAGCCAAATTTAAAAAAAAACAAAAAAACTGTCTGTACCTTCCATTATTTAATGGTGACTTTTTATTAATAAGAAGAAATAGATATGGATTACTCCAACCAGTTTTACAAATATCTTTGAACTGATTCCGTGGTAGATCGGAGTTGACGTGTTCTCCATAGATATGTTTTAAATTTACATCATGTTGTTTAAATATTATAAGAAAATTGGTGTTATCACGTAACAACTGTTTCGGTATTTTGGAGTAGGTTTGCGATAAGTAAAAGCAATCAATTTGTTTATGTCTACCCATTGAGAAATAATTACGGATATTTATTTGTTTTTCACACGCAACATCATCAAATATAAATATAGAATTTGGTAATGCTTCATTGGGAGATATGACTTCTTTATTTTCATTGAATTCAATTAAATTAATCTGAGGCACTCTTCTTAATACTTCACTTAAGAAACGATATTTTGGTTGGAAAGCAGTTTTCGAGTAAAGATAAAGATTTTGGAATTTAAGACCATTTTCATGCAGCAATAAACAGATCATAGCGTTTGTTTTGCCACAGTTCGAGGGTCCACATATTATGCAACGAATCGTATTAGGCAATAAAGCACTGTGTCTAATCTGACGAGCAGAGTCATTAAAATTGATAATATTCACGTTCAAGGATATGGATTGTTTGATCAACTTCATCTTGCTTATTATTTATTTTCATTACTTACTATCCTTTACATATGAATATGTGAGCACAGTATTTAAACAACAGGTTTGGACCTGTGTCGTTATTAAAATGATGTTCTCGTGTTACCGGCCATAAATGTATTTGTGACTAATAACTGAAAGGAGAACATATTCCATATATGTCAAAGTAATTACACTTCATTGCAGTAGCTGATCAAAGTAGGACCTTACGCAAATTTTTCACGATTTAAATAATATTTTCAGTCTAAAGGTAAGTGTTTGAATAATAACCAATCAAACAAAAAGAATAAATAAAATATTTGTTTAAATGCTTATTTGTAAATAGTATTTTATTTTTTCAGAATAAAGTCTCGAGCACCGTCACCATGCTACAGCCCCAGCATATTGGAAAATGAAAATGTGATTTCTGTTGAACAGGAACAATCCAGATTACGTGAGGTAATCTTTGTTTTTATATTTCATAGGAGTAGATTTTTCTATTCCTATTTTTATTTTTTCACGGGCTAATTTCTTCTTTTTTTTGCAGTCGCACTCTGAGATACTCAACGGCAATCCTGTTATGAGTTCTTTTTTTTACTCCCAGGGCAACTACGAACCATATTTTGAAGGTTTAAATCAAAGCGCTAAAATTGAAAAGCTGCTCACTGGAAATGATCAAGCTCAAACATCTAAAAAGTCTTCAAAAAAGAGAAAATCTTCATTGGGATCATCATCATCATACATTGTTCGCAGAAGGATAATGGAGGTCATCTAATTAAATTAGAAGTGCATTAATTTAAAGATTCTAAAAATGAAAATGATTATAGTTATAGTGACAATGCGTGTGTAAGTGTGCAATATGTTGTGCATGAAACTTATGACGAACTTGATAGAAGCAACAGAAACTGAAAGTTCCTTTATAAACAAATGATAATCATAACCAGAAAGATTATGAAATATGACAGGTATAAATGGACAAGATTTTGCATTCATATTACATGAATTGTGGTCTTCTATACATTCCGGTGAAATGATCATGATCAGCAACAACGAGGTCAGTATCAGAAAATGTTTTCTTACATATGTGACATTGTTTAGCGTTGTTTAAAGACATTTGTTGAGCTTTGCTAATTATTAGGGTCTTATTATGCCCTGACTAATAGATTTAACGAACTTTTTCGAGCAGTCTGGCCCTCTATAAGATCTAAACTCATTTAATTTAGGTTTAGACAGACAAAAAATTTAATATCCATAACAACTTGCCATATAGATTTGTATATTTTCTACACATGGGGATTTATTTTTGTTTGAATTTTCTTGTAATATACTTTCAAAATCGCCGTAAATAACAATGGGAACTCTTTGAGTCCTATTAAAATTTGAAAAACTAAGTTTTGAGTTTTCTTCGGGAAGTATAGTCTGCGCTCTTGCACATCTATGATTGAATTGTTTTTCTGGTGAGTCGAAATACACAAAACATTCGTCACATAAATATATCTTAGACTTATGTTTTGTAAGTTAAATATTTCAATAAGCTTTTACCGTTATTATTGAAAAACTTTAAAAATAAAACTTTATCATGTAAACTTTTTACATGATAAAGTTTTATTTTTAAAGTTTTATACAACGGCCCTGTTACATCGTAATTCTGTTCCAAACCATAGACGTTAACACTTACGTTTGGATTTAAATCTTCAAATAATTTGATGTCGTCTAAACTGGGTGGAAATGTCATGTTCGTAATATTTAACATTTTTGAATAGTGAGGATATGATGTAACTCTATTGGGGTTATTCTTTGCTGGGTACAAATATGCTACTATGCTCCAAATGAAACAATGATTATCTTTATTAACTATGTTTAGACTTAATTTCGTATTTTGAATTCGTTTAGGTAATTCTAAATAAGAACCCGCTCTCAAAGGATTGTATTTAGCGAAATTAATTTCTAAATGACTTATCGATTCGATTGTCCAGCCTGACTCACTTAGTTCGAACTCGGAACATTTATTTAAGATTTTTTCTGCAAATGCATGATATGTGGATAATATATATGTGCTTTGAAATATAATTACATATCTTGTATTAAAAGATTTAAGACTAATTTCGTAATTTTTAGGTAAAGTGTACGAAACAAAAAGTTCGAAATAGACTTTCAAAGAAACGTGTTGTTTTAATAATTCTTAGATAGCAACATGGGTCTGAAGCTTCAGTAAAAAAATTTCAAGTGTAATAGTAAAACTTTCAGGATTTATTTTGTAACTGACTATTTTGTTTTATACGGACATTATCAAATTGAGTTTTTATGAGATTATTAGATTTATGTATGTTAGTTTTTTTGTGAGAAGAATAATTGGGACAGTTAATGTTACAAGTTTCACAGAAAACCATTTTTGAATAATTTTAGAATAGCTTTATTTGTATTTTCTTAGTAATTTTTTTTAAGAATATTATGAATATTTTATTATTTTCAATTTTAGGTTTTTATTTTGGTTTTTGTATTATCTACTAAGTAGATTCTGTAAGAGAACAATGCAACATTTAAAAAATATAAGTTACATCCAGGTTAGTAAATACTTAACCAAACTAAACATTTTTAAAACATGGGTACTAAAATCGATTATATGTATATTATAAAGGATTAAATTAAAGTTTAATAAAAGTTAAGTAACTTGTCAAACTTAATTTAACTGGAATAGAAAGGTTTACAAAGAATTTTGGGGGTACAAAATTGGTTCCAAGTTGGGCTATCGTCATTTACCGCTGTTTTGAAAGAAACCAATGAATGTTTCCAGCGGTTGGTTGCTATGGCCTCCAACTACTGACAATTCGATATGCGAACCTCAATATAATATTCTCCGTGCCTTGTGGGGTTGCTTTGCATAGTATAACCAGAACCGACTCGACGTGTCAGGTAGCTCTTCAGTTTTGCTGCCCGAATTGGTTCACGTTGCTCTTCATCCTGGAAATAAACCAAAAAATTGTTTCATTAAATCATCATTATTTTTATTTTATTTTATTTTATTATATTCGGGAAACTTACAGCTAACTTACACAGTGTTCTTAAATTATATAAAATTGAAGGCCATTTACAAGTTTCCACTGATAAACACGTGACATAAAAAAGTGAAAAAAAAAGGTCGGTACAAAATACCCATTAAACATAAATTAGGAAAAAAAAATAGCACACGATAAATTACAAACTAAAAATCAGCCCCCTTGCTATTATTATATATCATCACAATAATAATCTTAAGAAATACGTATTCTTCATTGATTTAATTCGGTTTCAAACATGTGAATGAAATCTTTTAGACCTTAAAAAATGTAAACCGACTTTGACGAAACTTTACTTATTACGTAACATTACGTCTATATTTTTCGAATAGTTATAACTCCATGCTGCTACTATAAAATTATTCAAAGTTGGTCCAGTTATCTACACTTGTACTACACTTAACTATCTGTAGGTGGTACAATATTTATTCCGCACGGGAATAGAAGCCGCGCAGCAGCTAATCGCTCAGCCCCTGCGCCAACCGAGTCGTCAAAATATAATAATTAAATGACAGTTTTATTTCAACTTACCTCGGAATCAGGGTAGATGGATCGTTTTCGTTTCTTTTTAGTAGATGTAGACGCAAAGACAGGTGCGGTCGAAGGGTCAGCCTCTGATTCAGACCCACTACCAGCAAACGGCTGTTCTTGGAGTGGTTTTTTAGTTTTTCCTTTTGGTTTCGAGGGTTTAGGTGTTAAAGGCTTAATTGGTTTCTTCTTTTGTGATATAGGGATCACTTCAGTATCGGAGTCAAATTGATTGGAAAACCTAAAAATAAAACATAATTATAACATTTTATAAAGCAAGTCTACTTACAAACATTCATACGTGTACAACTATTTTATCGCCCAGTCCGTTCATGATAAGTACTACACAATAGGTTCCTGTCACGCCAAGCTATTTTTCTGCAAGGAAATCGAACTCATAAACTCACTCTCAACAGCGACAACCTCTGAACCTATAAGACCATCGATCATATTGATCAATAAGACCTACTAATAAAAACGCCCGGTCACACACCACAAACACACACACACACAACTGCACCCCTCATAAATATACACTGATCACAAAATTTATAAAGTTAAAATGATACGCACATACTCACTGTTTTATTTGTTAAACGCACTAATTAAACGACGTTAAGTTATACAAAAATCACTGCAGAATGCACTGCTAAAAATATTCTGTGAGACTATTTCCAGGTGACACTGATTTTATATCCATAAATTGTAAAACGGCATACACACATTTTATTTAAAATTAAGCGTAAATATTGGCACACAATTTTAATCCCTATGCGTATTGTGCATAAGATTTATTATTATTTATTTCATAATAATCATTCATACTCAATTGTAACGTTGCCCTAACTTACCGTTTTAGGAGGATATATAATACGGCGCCGCGCGGTCGCTGAAAACTTAGACGAAATTTTTATAAGGTAATCGTACGTACTTGTATACAAATGGGTCTCTCCATCATTAAATTTTAGAGACCAGCCATAACGAGTTCTAATATTAACCTTGAGTATGACAAATATAAATTGAACTCCAAAAAAAAAAAAAAAAAAAATATTTGTCTGCCTCGTTGGTCTAGTGGTCGCAAGCGCTACTGCTGAGTATGAGGTCCTGGGTTCGATTCCCGGGTCGGGCAAAGTGTTATTGGGTTTTCCATCTGGAATTTCTCAATAACAGCCCAGAGTCTGGATTTGTGCCCGGCAATGGCAATAGAAGCTCCCGGTTCAGATGCATGATGTCAACCCTAATGCCTATAATTTGTTTCTTTCATTGGCGTCACTTGGCCAAAACCTAAAAAAACCTGATAAAGATATCAAATGGGCGGGATCCTTTATAGTCACACATAGCTTTTGTCCGCGACTTTGCCTGTATTGCCTGCCTGCGCTATTAGCCAACGTTCGCACGGACGTAACAAAATCGCGGCGGATTTTTTTCGTGCACTGGATTTTCAAAGCTCTGCTTAGCGCCGAGAGTTGAAAATCCAACAGTGTGTTTTTTCAACGCGCTGGGACGAGAGTGCGTTTTGCTCGACTCCTGAAGGTCCTATAGCCTTCTTCAAGAATTGGACTATCTGGAACTAGAATACTGGTAGTTCCAGAGTTCAAACAAACAAACATAAAACTAACACTGCTGCGTTATTATTAGTAAATTCTAGCTCGCCCCGCGGTTTCGCCCACATAAGTCTTAATCCCGAGGGAATATCGTATCCTATGACGTAACCTAGGTCATGGTCTACCCGTGTGCCAAATTATATTCAAATCCGTTCAGCCGTTTAGCTTGAAAGCGTAACCGTGGCGCTGTACCTACGTCTATCGTGACAAAGTGATGCGTGCCGAAGCTTCGTACGTTTTACTCGTTAAAAATTTATCGCGCTAATGCGGTGGTCACATTAGCGGCTTCATAATTTTAATGAATTATCGTGCAGTAATCCAAGATCTTCGACAAAGCGTCTACGCAGTCCGGAAACAACAGTCAAAATAACCAACACACTGAAAAAAAAATTGTTTGTTTTAACAAACATCTTGTTTAATTTGATCACACATCTTGACTCCATACGAGCCTAACGATCTTGACTTTCGAAGCTATGAGAACTTTGTTAAATTATCATAGTTCCGTCTACTAAGTGATGCATTGGTTTAAGGCTATGGGTAGTTATTTAATTTAGCTCTTATGTTGGCCACTTTAAGTATGAGACAATGGTGCCGATTCCCTTGTTCACAAACTAAACTAAATTTAAGTTCAGTACATCCTTTTCTTTCCATTTCATTAAGAAAAGGACAAAAGATACATTTTAGTTTAGTCCTGTCAAATTAATCAGCGCCTGTCACTACTCCATACAAGTTTAGACGTGATTAAAAACTTGCCTACCAAAATTACGTCAATTTACGTCAAGCGCTGATTAATTTGACAGAACTAAACTAAAATGTATCTTCTGTCCTTTTCTTAATGTAATACAAAGAAAAAGATGCACTGAACTTAAATTTAGTTTAGTTTATGAACAAGGGAATCGGCGCCATTGTCAACTTGTAGATTCAACTAAGATCTTGAACGATACGTCTGTGAAACGTTATCAGATCAATGAAATTCTTAAGTTGTTTCAACTAAGATCTTGCATGATACGTCTGTGAAACGTTATCAGATCAATTAAATTCTTAAGTTGTTTCAACTAAGATCTTGCATGATACGTCTGTGAAACGTTATCAGATCAATTAAATTCATAAGTTGTTTCAACTAAGATCTTGCATGATACGTCTGTGAAACTTTATCAGATCAATGAAATTTTTAAGTTGTTTCAACTAAGATCTTGCATGATACGTCTGTGAAACGTTATCAGATCAATTAAATTCTTAAGTTGTTTCAACTAAGATCTTGCACGATACGTCTGTGAAACGTTTTCAGATCAATGTAATTCTTATGTTGTTTCAACTAAGATCTTGCATGATACGTCTGTGAAACGTTATCAGATCAATTAAATTCTTAAGGTGGCTTCCAATGCGTGCGTGATATGGCGCACGCACGCGCACCAGCCCGCACAACCGTGGCAGAGGTAACGTGCGTGGTAGCGAAGACGCGAGCGTCGCGGTGCGTCCGAGTTTGGATACATTCCCTTTGAAGTTACCGACAAATACCGACTCGGTGCGGATCAGCTCGCTCACACGCACCATGGAAAGGGTAACGTGCGGGGTAGCGCAGACGCGTGCGTGGCGGTGCGCCCGATCCGCGGTGAGTCGGTAGACTTCAAAGGTGCTCGAGGTATGCTCGGTTCCTATAAACAAAAACGAATCGTTTTGTTTACCAATGGAAGCGTTTTTATGCCTAACTTGGCATATAAATATGTATGTAAATTCGTGAAAAATTGTTTTGACATGTTTTTGGGTTTTTAAGTGCGACACGAAACGAACTTGTGATTTTTTTTACAAACTAGATTTATGTGAGATTTCCAGTTATAATAGTTATCAATATTTATTCCCAGAAATTTTATTTCATTTGCTTCTTCAATTATGTTATTATTATATTTTATTGGCATGTCTATTGTGTCTTTTTTATTTCTTTTGTTATTATATGTCAGGTATCTCATGAACTTAGTCTTATCGGTATTTATTTCTAAATTATTTACAATTAACCAGTCACGTATACCCTTTAGAGCTTCATTAGTGACGTTTACCGCCTGATCAATAGTAACTTCTTTGGTTAAGAGTGTGGTATCATCTGCGAATAATATAATGTACTGATCTGTTGATTCAGGCAACTCATTTACATATGCTAAAAACAATATCGGGGCTAGCATAGTCCCTTGTGGTACGCCATAGTAATTCGTTAAGTATGGGGACCTATAGGTTACCTGAGTGTTAGTCTCTGGATGCATTTTTACAATCTCTGTGCATTGTTTTCGATCCCTTAAATAACTTTCAAACCAGTTATATGCAGGGCCTTTTATACCGTACGGTTCTAATCTGTTTAATAATTTATCATGGCATACCATATCGAAAGCTTTAGTCATATCTAGAATTATAGCTATAGGAATTTATTTTTTGTCTACTGAACTAAGAATTTCTGTTACTAATTTAAAACATGCCAATGTAGTGGATTTATTTTTAATAAAACCGTTTTGATGTTTACTTATTATTTAATTTTTTTCAAAAAAAATCGTAAGCCTAGCACACATGACTTTCTCAAATATCTTGGAGAGAATCGGTACCAGAGTAATTGGTCTGTAATTCCCCGCTACTGTTTTCGAACTCTTTTTATGTAGTGGTTTTACGACGGAGAATTTTAAAGCATCAGGAAAGGTTCCGTTTCCCAAGGACAGATTTATTAAATAAGTCAATGGCTTTAGTATAGCAAATATATTATCTTTTAATATTGGAGTTGTAATACCATCATATCCTGCTGAATTCGTATTTCGTTACTCCATTGTAATTTTATAAACGTCTTCATTATCAACTGGTTCAAGATAGATGGAGTTTGCTTCCCATTATTGGTTTATTTTTTGAGTGCTCGACGGATTTTGGTTTCGCGATGTTAATGAAGAAGTTGTTAAAATATGTCGCAATGTCATCCATCGCCTTTGTTTAAGATGCATTTTCCATCCGAAATTTCCTTGATTTCATTGGTTGCATTGTTTTGTTTTAGTCGTTTTATGCTCATCACAATGCATATGATATGGAGAAGTGGAACTGATGGTGAAATACCAGGAGAACTCCTCAACGATTAACGTCCCTTCATCGAAAAAAGCAATATTTTGTAAAAGGTGATGAGCAAATGTCTGTACACCCATGTACAGACGCCAGCACATCAAGATACCCGAAACTGTCAAATTTTCCCAATCAACTTTGAACCTTACATTTCAGCGATAAAGTTGAAAATCTATTAAATAAATTTGACAGATTGTAGTAGCTTGATGTGCTGGCGCTGGCGTCTGTACCTACTACAGGTTCGTCTCTGCCCAACCATACGGGGAAACAAGGCGTGATATTATGTTATGTATGTGATGAGCAGTTGACATTAGGCTATTGTAACTTAGATGTATTACAAACTGACTCACAAAAAAAAACTTTTTTACAAAAAACACAATTGACTTCCCAACTACAAAGTGAAAAATAAAACTTTAATTTCGGAAGTCGGAAAAAAGTTTTTTTTATTTTTCACTTTTTAGTGGGTTGATTTGTAATTTAGGTATCCAACTTACAATAGCCTAATGTCATGGGGTCTCAACTCGAACAGATTATAATTAGTTTTGAAAAAAAGTAATAGATGGCAGCATAGGTAACAATTATGCAATTAACAATCACTAAAAAGCGATAAACGGCAGATTTTGGCATAAGTAAGATTACACTTCCTTGTTTATTGCTGATTTATCTATTTAAACTCATAAATCATGTATTTTTAACAAAAAAGATAAATGAAACCTTTTACTTCAATTCGAACTCATAGAATGATAAAGTTAATCTTAAGAACTGTCATAATTAACATAAACATAACTGTTGTGTAGTTTCTTCGTCTGGAGTCAATCCTGGCTGTCAAATCAGGTCATGCATCATAAAAAAATGCATTGTCTTTGAAACTGAACCGACATGTAAAATTTCAACTCCGTAGGTAGGATAAGAGGAAGTGGTTTTAATTCAGGTTGCAAGATTTGCTAACTAACAAGGCAAGTTAATATAAAGCTTGTTAAATTGAATCAATAGGTAGGTACTTAATGGACGTCATTGCTTTGTGGTATTTTAGCTGCTTCTGAATCATCCTAAACACGTACTAATCCTTTCTATTTTTAACCGACATCAAAAAAAGGAGGAGGTTCGTCGGAATCTTTAATTGTTTATTTTTTTTATGTATGTTTTATGAATATGGTTCAATAAGTGCATTATTTGATTTCTACTAAGTATGAGTCTGTTTAACCGCTAAAGGCCCGCTGAGTTACTATTAAAAATATCTAAATCGCCATAGGTGTGCCTATAATATTTGAAGAGTTCCCTCGATTTCTCCAGGATTCCATCATCAGATCCTTTTTTTTTTTTTGGGTGGGGAATTATCAAATAACTTCTCCCGCTTTGGGCGGAGCGGGAGGGCGTGTCAGACTTTTACTGACTAAAACCCACCCGTGTTTCTTCGGTTGCCCTGTTGCCGGGGGCCACGATCTCCCTTTCGGATTTCACAATGGAACCACATAGGAAGTATCAAGCAAAAAAAAATTTTCCAAATCGGTATAGCCGTCTTCGAATAATCGGGAACATACATAAAAAAAATAAACAATAAAAGATTCAGACGAACTGAGAACCTCCTCCTTTTTTTGATGTCGGTTAAAAATAGAAATGATTCGTACGTGTTAAAGATGATTCAGAAGCAGCTAAAATACCACAAAGCAATGACGTCCATTGCTGGATATAAGCCATTGGCTCATGTTTTCGCGGAGCTCCCACAGAGGCTTTGCCTAGGGCTCCGCGGAGCATACTTTGAGTATGGCTGGTATAGAAGATATAGATAGAAAGAGGGCAAGATGTACCAAATCTCAATTTTACCAATTGTACGAATGAATTACTACTGATATTTTACAGGCATTCAAGTCTATGTTGGACTATCAGTTTTAAAAGACAGTTTTCCAAGATATTCCTTTGCGAGGAGGGTAACTAATTAATGCAGGCGCCTAAACAGCAACCGAGCTATTGTGTAAAAGCACCGTGAAAACTTAGATGAAGTGAGATGTCAGTAGTGTCAATCCCTAGCATCAGATGACAGCTCACTTCAACAAAGTGTTCACGATGAGATTATTACCTACGTAATATACGCAGGACTTACTTCTCAAACTGACATCCATGAGCGTGACCCTAACCCTTTGCTCGGGGTTAACTCTCAGTCGCCAACGGCACTCGTCGCCGACGTAAAAGTGGGGGTACCCTGGGGTACGGATGTAACCCTCACTGTCTTCACCCACTTCGGCCACCTGCACCTCCCTGTTGCAGTAGTGGACTGATAACGTGTCTGGAAAGAAAAAAATGGGTGATGTTAGTAAAAAGAACTGCAGTGTTCGGGTTCGTACCTACTTATATTTTTTGGTATGTAATATACGAATGTAATTTAGTTTTTATTTATCCGGAACATACGGGACGCAGTCGGAAACTGTGTTTTATTTATTTATTCTATCTATATTTCTCATTTGCTGCATACAGACAATGGATTTTATGAAAATCTCTGGATTTAATACAGTCTTTTGATACAAGGCCGTAATTACTCATTTTGTACCACAAGTTTATTTTAACAGGACAATTTTATTTCTAACTAAAGGTATAATTCCGTAGCCGACTGCAGGTAGCAGCAGCAGGCTACGTGTCGTCGCGACACTACTGGTTTCTATGTATTTCTATGGGTACTCCCTTTCATCTCCTAAAATTTTTTGTCAGAAAATCATTATCCATAACACGTTTGCTATAAACTACAGTAACCATAATGTTCAAAAAGTCGAAATTTTGTTTTACATAATTATCTTTACTTCTAAAACTATTCTGTCCTAATATCGAGTACTATAATAATCGAATCTACTAATTTTGCATGAAATAAAGTCATATGTCCTAAGTATTGTATTATATAATGTGTATTATTCCGAATGTTCAAATAAAATTGTTAGTCCTAAAACTTTTGCTAAAATTAGGTTTTAGTGACAGAAACGAATCGCTGTGAATCCGACTCCTCGTAGTCTTGTCTGCCCTACACCTAGAGTGTAATTTAAAATCGCGTAGGCGTGGAGGGGCGAGGCGGCCCGCGAGTTGAGGAGTAGGTGGTTGTAACGCAAGACGAAGCTGCGGTGGTGAGCGTTAAACCATCTGCGACGATAAGCTCGCGTGGGGCTGCCGGAGCCCCGCAGCGCCGGAGCCGTGACAGAAACCATGCCTGCTGCATGTTGCATGGTCGCTTGCATGCTGTATGCTTGCTTGCATGCTACATGTTGCATGCTGCGTGCTTGCTTGCATGCTCGCTTGCATGCTGCGTGCTTGCTGCATGCATGGTGTTTCTTATTTTGCATGCTTCTTACGGAGAAATAAAAACCACATGTTCACAATCAACTGTTTTATTGAGTGATAACTGATAATACATACAGTACCGGAGCCCAGACAAAAGCCATATTAATTTTGCATCTTCACATTTTTTTTGTTATTTAATGTTTATTACGAAGGTACAACATAAAGAAGACTGGAAAATTATGGGGGAGACCTTTGCCCAGCAGTCGGACAAAATAAGTTAACAAAAAAAAATGTTATTAATCTTTTATCTTAATAAATAAACATTAATTTCTTTTTATTTATTTAACCATTTATGCACACACATATAAACAGACAAGAAGAAAGGAACAGAAATTTAGGACTTATAACTTTTATTGAAAACGGTTTTAAGTCTTTTGTATATTATGGATTGTAATATTTATGACAAACTAATTTAGGACATTTTGTATTTAGGGATTTCAATTTTATGGCATGTTACATTATGTGACAAACATGTTACATTATGTGAGTAATTTCGGGCAAGTTATCATTCGGACAAATGATGATTAGGACTAAAAACATTATGACACTTTAGATTATGGATATAAAAGTTAGGGAACACAATAGAGAACCATTTCTATGAAATACCTTCCGTAGCAGCAACACGGTATTTCGAAACAAAAAAAGAAATACCTCAAGAATTGAAAGTCTTTGCTCCACATCTAATGGAAATATGAACACCTTACATAGGTACCCATCACGATTTTAACTTTGAGCCGTAATTTATCTGAAACCGCTTGTATAGTCAACTTTATAAGCGTAAACATAACAAGTGAAGTAGCATGTGGCAGCTGCATATAATTTACTGGTGCTGCAACTTTACTGCGCCCAATGGTGAGAAAGGAACAGAAACTTGAAAAAAGGGAATCATTTAAAAAGCTGTGCATTATTAGAAGCCCAAGTTTTAAGAAAGAAAGTTTTAAGAGGATCAATTAAATTAAATTGTATCCCATTCATAAATACCAAAGGAGATGTTTGATTTTGGGCCACCTCCATGTACACTACATAGATAAATAGGAAAAAAATAGGGGATAGTTATAAAAATACAAACAAATTCATTTGAAGAAGAGTACAGGTGTACAAAAATGATTAATTAGGAAGATTCTTAGTAAGGTAACCCAATTTTTTAGGGCAGCCATGACAGTTGTGTTTGACATGACGTTTGACAGTTTGATATTTCGTGACGGGACGTCTTTCTTTGACTTTGTCTTTGAGTCGTTGTGTTCCTATGTTGTGTTCACGTGACAAGGCGTACCTACAGTGCCTCTGTAATAGATGAAAATGAACAATATTATGTTGCCGATGATATTGATCCCGAAATAATTTTGGTGATCGAGCGATATCTTGGCCATCAGGTAAATATATTTTATTTATTTCTATACTGTAACATCTTACACCTATAAACACTGTATAACCTTTTTTAGGTTGATATAAATGAAGTTATGTGCTCACAATGTTTTGGCATCATAATGCAAGAAATGTCTTCTGATAGTGCTCTGGCATAATGAAGATCACGAACTCCAGCATTCCTATGATAGCAATGTTTGTGTTCGGTGTAGGACATCTTTGTTTAGGAGGCGTGCTCACTCTATTCCCGAGGGTCCCGAAAGACAACATATTGCTGAAACAATTGCTCCAAGAGAGGTAAGCATCTCTTTTGTTTTCTTTTTTATTCATACAAGGCTGGCATAAATATAAAACAAATGCAGATGTTTCTTAATTATGATCCAAGACAGTTCTAAATAAGTACCTAAATACTACACTTATTATTTTCTTTATTTTATTTATAAACATATAATCGAGGCCTTTGGCTATTATGCCATTGTCCGTCACGACTATCGGCACAATGATTGCTGTATCCACATCCCACAAGTCGACAACCTCATGAGCCAGGTCAAGATACTTAATCTGTTTATCTTTTTCAGCTTTCCCGAGGTTCTCGTCGGGACTGTTAAATCAATAATCATTGTGCGACGCTCTAATCGATCTATCACCACTATGTCTGGCTTATTGGCAACAATAGTCCTGTTAGTGATGATAGATCGATCCCAATACAACGTGATATTGCCATTTTCGAGGACTGGGTCGGGCACATATCTATAGTACGGTACTTCCGATTCCACAAGACTGTATTTCAGAGCAAGTTGCTGGTGGATAGTCCTGGCTACAAGGTTGTGCCTATGCAAGTAGTCTCCGTTAGCCAGACGAGAACAGCCAGAAATAATGTGTCGTATTGATTCTCCAGTTATTATTATTATTATATTACCTATGTATATTACTATATTTCATTATATTTGTTTTAGATACCCGAGGCTGGCTTAGTATGTTTTGCTTGCTGGTTACATACTCAACGTACAATTGAACAACAAGGAACCATAGCAGCACTTGCTATTAATATGAATACATGTGTATGGTGCCGTCAGTCTCTTGCCCAAACACGCAGACACTCCATACCTGAAGGACCTGAACGGACCATAATAACAGAATTAGTGTATCCAAGAGAAAGAAGTAAAATACAATAGACGTGGATATATTTAGTAACTTGTTCCGCTTAGCTATTTCTAAAGAGCCATAAAAAACTCCTGAAAGAAATCTACACGTGTTTCACCTCTCAACGAGGCATCCTCAGGATGACGATGGACTTGTTGCGAACTCGAACACGGCGTGTTGCCACACCAAGCGCAGTCTGCAAGTAACATCACTGTGCCCTTGGTAAACTCTAACCAGTGACTATTAGTCAATTGTAAATCTTAAAGCTAAGCCTCACCTATCACTGCCAATTGACTTTTTCACATAATTATGTAACTATAACCTTTTCTGCCCCTGTAAGTAAATGGTTTTCTTGTATTGTTACAGTTACCAGAGCATGAGCTTCTTTGTTCCAACTGCTGGACACGAGCACAGGAAATTATAGAAATGAAGCAAGAAGTGGTGCAACAACTTTATATCCAGCCACCAAGTTTATCAATGAATAAAACTACTTAATGATTTTACACACACAACACAGACAAGTGCTCATCTTGTAACAATGTAGAATGAAACAGAGTGCCGGAATACTTTAAAATAATCTGCTACTATTGCAGTTGTATGTCGGGAAAATGGACAGTGGGTTGCTGTGCTCACATAATGACCATTGTGTGGTATTTGGGTTGGGCTCGGTACCAAGAGAGCATAGAAGCACCGGCGTCATTTCTGGATGGAATACTATTAAGGGATGATGTGGAAAATGAATAAAATCATAAGTCACAACATGTTGTTTTATTTACATACCTCTCATGACTGATTTCTCATCTGCTTAGGCTGCCTGTACACTGAAGTGGAGAACCCCTGTGGAACGGAGATGTGCCAATATATTAACCATTGGCACAGGCCTCCGATCCGTAGGGCTTCGCCGCTCCAATGGACAGATAGCCTTAATATCGCTAATACTAGGAACTAAATAACATAGAACTTGTTTGAAAAATATGTACTTGCTGCCTAAAAATAGTTTGGGTTTCTTCCCAGCTGTTACTGTGTAATAGGAATAGTTAACTACTTTTGTCAGGTTTTGCACAACTCACTGCTCTTCTATGAATTATCGAGGTCCTGAGTATACTGATAGGCACTAAAGAATGAAGTAGCAGGACAGTTTGTTGTACAATGTATCAATCAAGCATTCGTTTCTTGCTCTTGACACCGATTTAACCAATCTCTAGCTCCTCGAGTAGGTAATATAAGGTGCTGCCGCAATTGAGTAGAATATCCTATAGTCCTATTTTATTATACTTAACTGTAACGAAACTCGAGTATTTTCTGAAATTGTAAGTTGTTATTTTATCGCTGAGTCATTATTTATTCATTGGTGTCCAGTCATTTCACCAAAACTTAATTTACAAATTTTCACTTGACAAATAACGATTGGCAAAAATATGATTTGTTATTTCATCATTATACAACAACAAGTTTGCCAAATAATTCACTTAAGAAATTAATTATCCGATAAACTTTGTTTTAATAACGTATTACTTGACAAACAATTCATTTTTTATTCATGTTATCTCATAAAACAACGTTCGGAATAAAAACGTTTTACATATTGCATTACGCAATTTCCTAAAATGAAACTCATTAAATTGTTAAAAGGGTAATTTTAATTTACAAATCAACAATAAAATTACTTAAATGCCAGAAACGACTTGAGCTAACAGAAAAAAAAAGCTACCCGAAACCGAATTATATAGTTAGGTTAGGTTAGGTTAGAACTGTGACCCCCTACGCACGAGCCGAGCGAGCGAAGCGAGCGGTGCCGCGGCAGTGGCCGGCGAGTGCCAAAAACGACTAGAATATATCGCACCCCTAGATGAAGACTCCGGTAACTCAAAAAACCTCATTTTTCAGAAATGACGAAAAACTGTTTTTAATATATTTAGGAAAGATATCAAAAATCTATTGAGACATTCATAGAGGTAACGTTGAATTAGCTTGTTTGTATTTTGTCTGTTAAAACCCTGGAAACTATCGAGATTTTTTAGTTACTCTAGTTTTGCAGCTGTAAGCAAATTAAGTAAAGCTGCGTTTTATTAATTAAGTAAAGCTATCTTTTAACAGCAGTTGAAGGTATTGTAACGCGAGTTATATCTATGTGTAGGTATTCGAGTCAGGAATTCGAAACCGCCACTAACTTGAAATGCGTACTTTTTGAGTTACCGGAGTCTTCATCTAGGGGTGCGATATATAGGTATAGAAAAAAATACTTTATTAGGTTTAAAGAACTTCAGTACTTGCCTATAAATTATTTGACCCAAATGGAAATTGCAACCATGATCACTTTGTGATTGGTTTAAAAAAGAAAGTGATACTTAATTATTATAAAAGTGATTTTTCCAAAAGAATCTAAATATTAAATGAAAAATGTATAAATGATTCAATATCATTCGAAACATTTGTAAAGAGAAGCATTTGTTAAATAAATGTTTATAAAAAAAACTCTACAAAGTGAAAAATAACTTTAATTTCGGAAGTCGGTGTCTTCGGTTTTGAATTATCGTTTTTTGTCACCGACTTCCGAAATTAAAGTAATTTTTCACTTTGTAGTGTTTTTTGGAAGTCGGTTTTTTTTTTTGTAAATAGTTTTTATTTTTCACTTTTCAGTTGTGGTACCTACCCCACACAAATCCGAAAACCACTACCTAAATAACAGTGTCAGGAACTTATCATATCATCCACATACTAAGTGGGAAAAAGTACGTATTATTGAAGCTAACTCAAAAACTATCGAAGCAAAGTTGATAAAATTTATATGGGACCACCTCGAAAACATACCCTTTCAAACAAAAAAATAATTTTCAAAATCGGTCCACAATTGACAGAAAAATCGGTGGACATACATAAAAAAAAAGAAAAAAAAAAAAAAACAACCATACGCGACGAACATATAACCTCCTCCTTTTTGGAAGTCGGTTAAAAACGAGTGATTATAAACTAAAACATTTGCGGAATAAGTTGTTTGTAAAACAAATAGTATACGAAACTTTGGTTGTAAACTAAAAATTTGTCAATGGTGTTTAACATTAGTGAACCTTATTCATTACATATGAGAAATGACACATCAATCAAATGTCAAATGTCATTGTCCAAATGACATAATTCGCTTATTGTTGATCCACCATAAATATTTACGTAGTGTTACTCTCCTTGACCAAGATAATTTGAGTAAACAATTATACGAAGTAATATTATATAAAATTAACATCAAAAAACGGTTACTATATTGTAAAGCCATATTTACATATAGTGTACATAGTGCTGGCCCAGGCTCCATACATTTCTAGAACATCTCCTTTTATGCCTTTTGCCTAAGACAAAGCAAAGTTACGACAGCGCCGTAAAAACGACATCCCAAATTCTTATTCATATTTTCCTTCTTATCTTTTACGACTTATTTTCCATTACGTAAAGAAACATACTAAGTGAATCACCATAATTTTATTATACGAGAAACACATAAAATTGTCGCTATATCAACTGCTATCTGAAGATCAAAATGTTTTTTTAGCTATAAAATAAAATTTACGAGAAAATAAACGGGCCGAAAGTTGTACGCCTGTTGCTTCTTCTACTAAAGATGTTTCATTTAGCTTTTGGTTAACTAATTTGAAAATCTTACTGTTGACTAAGTGTACACTTTTTGTAAACGTTTTATTCAATAAACATTATTACATACATACATAAACTCACGCCTTCTTCCCATGGGGGTAGGCAAAAACTATAGAACGCCACCTGCTACGATCCTTACATACTCCTTTTGTCTCGTTTACGTTCATACATCTGGTCATACACGCACGCCGGTTACGAGTATTACGCACCTGACCATTCTGAAGAACATCACCAATAAGGTCAGTATAAGTCCTCCTAGGGCGTCCCCGCCCGGCCTTTCCCTTCACATCAGCCTTGTAAATACATATTTATTGTTAGTCGCCTTTCATTCATCCTCTCAACATGCCCAAACCATCTCAGCATACCCTTTTCAATTTTTGTTTCCTTTTTAATTGTGAGTTTGCGAAAACCATTTTTGGATTTAGGGATCCGTTTTCGAAATATTAAGCTCTAAAGTGCAAATTTTTGTTAGAATCAAGCCCCAAGAACCAATCCCCTGCCAGCTAAATGGTTCTTTTTGGATATGTGAAAAAATTCACGGCAGTAGTATATACTAACGAAATTAAAAGGAAAACTATGTTGCAGCTGAGTACGTAGCTTTAAATACCCCGCATAATAATCATGATGAAAATCTAACTTTGATCTGGTCTGCCCCTTCTTACTGTCCTCCCCCCAGCGACGCCCTAAGCCGAGGTTCGTACAGCACAGGAGAAGCCCTTAGCGAGCGTTCGCCTAATTTTAATTGGCTGCAATTTAAATGCTCACAAAACAAAAGACTAAGTACCAAGTAAACTATGTTAACTTCAAATAAAATAAACCCACTCTGTACCGAGGTGCCTAAAGAACAACGTTTTAAGTTCCAAAATAATTATACACTCATCAGAATAATTGTACGTGTTGTATTTATATTCTTTTTGCCTACCAAAATGGATAAATGCTCACCGAATCTTGTTTCCCTGAAATAGTAACATTAATAGCCAAAATGACAGTTCGACGATTTTAGGCAACAGTTTTTCAGTGAATGGGAAGTAATGACACCAATCAAAAAAATACAAAGTTTCCGAAAAGCCAATACGTTGTGCTACAAAAGTTAGTGGCAGAAACGAATCACTGCAAAACCGACTCCACGTAGTCTTGTTTGCCCTATCCATTTTTTTATTTTTTTTTGGGTGGGTAATTATCAAATAACTTCTCCCGCTCTGGGTGGAGCGGGAGGGCGTGTCAGACTCTTACTGACTGAAACCCACCCGTGTTCCTTCGGTTGCCCTGTTGCCTGTTGTTGTATTCGCATATAAGTTGCCGTAAAATTAGTATTTATAGCAGTCAATTTCATATTTTGAGTATGCTCATATTTTAATTTTTTTTTCGGAGCGTTTATTACTACTGATAAACAAGTAACATGTGTTTGTGATACGCAATATTATATTTGATATTAAAAAAAAAATTACGATCGACCGTTAGTTTTTTTGCCACAGTAAAACTGACTTAAATAAAGTCGTGAAATTAAATATTGATAACATCTATTTAGCGATAATATAAAATATTTGGTCTGAAATTAACTTTAAAGGCGTTTATAGATCTTTATGGCATAGAATAAAAAGGAAAATAGGTCCATTTCTACAATACTTTATGAAACACAATTTATTCGCAGGTATTTCGATTTTTTTGGTAGTTAAATAGGTACTTTTCTGGTAGACGTTTAAACACAAGCCATTTTAATTTATAATAGTTTTTGCCCCTTTAGAGGCTTTGAAGCTTAAGACAACCACAGGAAAGCCCGGTTAAGCAGCCATGACCTCAGTGGTCAACTGCGAGATGCTACAGATAAAAAAATAAAACTATCACAGCTAACTAGGCTTTACAAGTTAACGAGTAATAATCGACCAACTTACGTACACATTTGCGGTTGCAAAACAAGTTCTCCCATACGGGATGTATGGGAGAACAAAGTTAAGTTTGTTCTTAGGACAAATTCATCCCAACTACGGAACCCTTCCTTGTGCGTGATCCGACACACTTAGCCGGTTTTCCATTCGTGCTGCGTTGAGTCGTGCGAGTGAACTTGCCTACTCGCTACAAACGGATGGCACACAGATCGTTATAGGATACTTTTTATGCCGGCACCACGCGGGCAAAGCCGCGAGCAAAAGCTAGTTCCAAATAAACCTAAGGTGACGCTCGTTTTACAATTTTTTTTTTGTCATGAAATATCTGTAAAGCTCGTCTGTAAGTTTCGTAGCTTTTCGTAGCAAATTAGGCCTACGCCGTAGACATAAACGATCTTGCGACTAGTTTTTAATAAATGTGCCACTATGGATCAAAATCATCTTTTTTTCCTACTGAATATTTCGTGTTATTTTTTATAAATAAAGATTCCATTTTCAGTAAAAATAATGAAATTGTAAGTTACGAAATATTTTAGTACTCGATATAGTTTTTCAATACCTTAACGGTGTCAGGTTGCCGTCACAATTTATAGGGGGGTTTATGGAGGAAAGAGGAGGGGGTGGGGTTGAACTAGCCAGTAGTACACATTTCACTCACGATGATATATAACTTGCTTAACAATTTTAGACTTAGCCTTGTCTACCTGACTTTAGAACTAAAAGGGTTAGGTGTGATATATGAGAATGTAGGTCAGCCATACTCAGTGTGCTCCGCGGAGCCTTAACCTCTGTGGGGGCTTAATATTAACCTATAGCCTATGTCCAGCAGTGGACGTCATTATTTCTGGTATTTTAGCAGCTTCAGAATCATCCTCCTAATCTCGTACGAATGTTTTAAATTTTTTATTTTATTATTAAAACTGCTTTTATCTTCGCCATAAAATGACATTAAATCGAACAGTAGGCCAGCCTTAGTGGCCCACCATTTTAAATTAGTAGCTTTCTGTTGACTAGCAAAACCAAATTTGGTCTTGAAAACCCGGTCACACCGTGTACAGAAGAGCTGATTAGCATCGTTGTACATGTATTTAAAGGAAGGCTTTGGGCGATTTTTGCGTATTTTTCGAGAGTTATGGAGCGCAAGATGGTGTTTCTAATGCGGTTTGTTTGACACCTATTATGCTGCGCTCCATTGCCCGCTGGAAAATCTTGAGTTTGGACTTCTGTTGTTCAGTAAGCGGCCAATTTTGTGCACCATAGGTTAGGGATGGGCAGGATGCACATGTCGATGGGTATTCTTTTCAATGTAATAGGGAGATTTCTTTTCATGTGTTCTTAAGTGCCAGAAGGTATTCCAAGCATTTTGGACTCATTTTTTAAGTCCCGACGCAAAAAGAGGGGTGTTATATGTTTGACCGCTATGTGTGTTGTCGTGTGTCTGTCTGTGGCACCGTAGCTCTTAAACGGGTAAACCGATTTGAATTCGGTTTTTTAATTTGAAAGCAGGTTTTCTAGCGATGATTCTTAGGTATGTTTTATCAAAATCGGTTCAGCTGTTTGAAGATAATCAGCTCTTTTCTAGTTGATGAATGGATGCGAGTTTCTTCCACGCACAGGTCTGATCGATTTAAAATTTGGTAATGTTTTACTTCAATGTTATCAGAAGAACATAGGTACCTTGAACTGATGCTGCAGCATCACCTGGAATTTGCAGGATACCCAACTCCCTTACCAACTTACAGCACAGGTATCGTATTAGGGTTCATTGGAATGGTCTCAATGAATAGGTTATACGAGTACATAGATAGATGGTGAACAGGGTCTGGTGATGGAGTAGGAAAGAGAAATGAGGAAATGTTTGTGTCGGGGGTTTTTAAATTTAACCTGTTAAAATTGTACTTGTTACGCAATACGTAGTTGAGCTTGAGATGATATCTCAAGCTCAACTTTATCTTTACGGTATGAAAGTATCAATAAATTTTTAGAGTTCAGGTGCATAAATAATGTATCGGTAACCATTAACAGGAGGATATTATACCGTAAACAATGAAGGGGTTTATCTATATGTCGGATCCGGTCATTAGTACGGACACGAAACGAATCGCAAGTGCGCCACTGGCGACATCAAGAGTGAGCTACCTACACCAAAAAAGGCGCGCTTCTACAGAGTCGTGATGTTTCAAGGCGACGGCGAGGAGGGCATTCAGCCTCTGGTCGCATTGGAGTCAAGACGTCACGGAACTGTTCTCGATTTATTGTGTTAGTTGTAATTTGTGATCATTGTGTTAATTGGTGATTTTAATAAACGCCGTCGCACCCAGTGTGTGTATAATTTAGCTAGTGTGATTCATTTGATAGTAAATTATAATGTGATCTGAACTGCAAACTGTTTTTCTATTGCGCATTAACCAACACTACCCACACTACGCCCATAGTAGTTAAAATATCGCTGATAATAACGAAAGTCACATACCCGTCTCTGACATATAGATATTGCTGAAAGTTATCGAGACGTTTTTAAACGTCAACAATGTATGGTTAAACAGTCGCTAATCAACGATCTGTTGGTGACTGCCTCATTGGTCTAGTGGTCCCGAGTTCGATTCCCGGGTTGGAAAAAGTGTGATTGAGTTTTCCATCTGGAATTTCTTTTGTGTAACTTCAGGAACATAATCAGCCTATAGGTAATATTCCCACTACTAGGACACAGGCCTCCTCTCTTCGAGAGGGAGTGGACTGTAATCTACCATGCGGGCCCAGTGCGGGTTGGTAGATGTCACATGTCTTCGAATTTTTTGGTTCTAGGACATGCTGGTTTCCTCACGATATGTTCCTTCACTGCTTTGAGAGCAGTGGCGATGAAATGGTACACGTCTGCCTAACCCTCCGGGGAAATACAGGTGTGATGTTATGTTATGTATAACTAAAGGGGGAAAAGTTTAAGGTTATCCTGCCCACTGTAAACTCTGTGCAGGGCGTGCATGGAGGCTGAGGAAACCTTCGCGCACATGCTCTTTGAATGGCTCAGGCGTCACCCAGATCAGAACAGAAACCTTCGGGTCACCCAAATCTTTCACAGATGTTCTGAACAGACAAATAAATGATTGCGCCTCTTTTTGTCTACCTCAAATGATTCCTATTTTGGGGTTCTAAAACTACTGAAAAGCCAAGTAACTGCGACCAACTATGAGCAGGTCAAAGTTAAAAAGAGACTCAATTATAATAAGTACCTGGGCGACCGAGCTCTGCTCTGGTAAAAATAGAGAATGTTCATTTAATAGTATAGGATAGTACCTACTAATTCCATGCTGCCATAATAGTAGGTACTTACTAATTCCATGCTGCACTGATCATTTATTCTAATGTCAATAATGTCATGTCATTATTCATTATCTTGTTCTAAACTTAGGGCGACTGAGCTCTGCTCGGGTGAAAATACGGAGAAAACTAATTTTCCCAGATATGAGACCTAGCTAGATCGATTTTTCGCCCCCGTAAACCTTGCAACTTTTATCGAAATCGTTAGAGCCGATTTCGAGAACGTGAGTAGAGTAGGTACAATTAATATATATATATATATAGAAACATATATACATACAATATTACTCGTTTAATAGTATAGGATAAAGTGTGCAACATTAGAAGCGAAAGTTTATAGAGATTAATTCATTTAAAATTTTCTTCTAAGAGGTCAGGTAGGGAATGTCGACAGTAAATTTTCGATGTGTAACTCTTTCCTCTCGCTTTCCTGCAATCTGTGGGAGTCATTTCGTGAAAAGGGACGGAAGCTTGTAACAAGAAGCCGGGGAAGCGCGCGCTATTTGATTTGACCAATGAGCGCGCGCGGTTTTAGAGTTGGTCGTCAGATGGTACCAACCCGTTTTCCGAGTGGTTGGTACTGTCAGCGAAGATGTCATATGTTACACATCATAACTCTGCGACTATATGCTCGCTCGTTTTATTTATTTTTAAATTCCTTAAAGTGATTCCGATATCCTATTTACAGAATAAACAACTTCATTTCATTTCATAAATCCAGACTCCGGGCTGCTACTGAGAAACTCTAGATGGAAAAACTTTCTTCATGTTTTTTTACACGGTATTAATAAATAATTCTGATTATTTTCCGCAGCAAAAGTCAATTATTTTATACGTAGGTAGAGAATCCTCTGTTGTTACAGTTTCTATAGAGCAGTCGTGGCCCAGTGGTAACGGCCCCGACTTACGAATTGTAGGTCGTGGGTTCGAACCTGGTCAGGCGCTTTACTTTGTGTGAATAATTTCATCACTATTACGTATTTGAAATAATAATGGCAACAGTGGACGAGTGCACTGTGACGTCCGCCGATATCGGCACGACGATCAATGTCGACAACGATACCGCTGACTACACCGCACAGTGTGAAAGCGTTTAGTAATAGTTTTGTCAATGTGAAAACGGCTAATAGGAGACGAGCTTACTGCCATCGATATAAAATGTGTGCAAGAATTCATCAAAAGCTCTTGTAATTGTCTGGATAAGATAAATTACAACATTGGTTCTTTATCGTCAATGTGAAATCGTCTAATAGGAGACAAGCTTACTGCCATCGATATAAAATGTGTGCAAGAATTCATCAAAAGCACTTGTAATAGGCCTTTGTCCAAAATTTTTATTTTTTGTCCGTATTGTAGATTTAAAAAAAATATTGAACACGTATTTTTTCATTTTGACGTAATCAAAAGATTACGGCGATACATTAAGTTAAAATGTGGCATGACGTCACGCCTTGCTAGATTTTATACGACGTTGTGACGTAACGAGCCCCCACTCCCCAACTTTAATGCGTGTTTTCTAAGTTATTTTTTATTACTATGATAAAGCAAAAAATACGTGTCTAGTATTTTTTTATTATCTGAAAGACGGACTAAATAGAATTTCTTTTTTTTACCTAGGCAACTACCCAATTGTCTGGATAAGATAAATTACAACATTGGTTCTTAAACAAGTTGGTTTTCTATGTTTTAGGAACCAAAAAACATGAACCTATATCGTTTTCTTCATATAAATATGCGTCAACTTTATGTACAGTAAGCGCTCAAAAGTGCATAAGCACGCTAAGAGTCGTATTGCTGTGAACACGCAGTGTAATCCGTACATTTGCATGTGTAAACAGTCGGACGTCTGTGGTGTGAGTGCCTTACACACACCACAGAGAACGCAGTTTGCACTACACACTGTCGTATCGTCACGGTTCGCGGGCGCCGCACTTATATTTCCATCACTTTCACATCATACGCGTGACCTTGGCCAGTGTATTGCATTGCTAAAATTCGAAAGTAAAACATATGTGCAGATAGCAGAAGGCGTTAAACGTTGGTCTTCGATTCTAGATGGCTAAGGTTCTAATCTTGTAAATCACAATGCTGTTTTTGCAAATATTATTATTTTTGTTTAAAATAATAATATTTTTTTAATATTGCTGCCTTTTTATTAATGTTGTTATTGCAATAAAGGGTTTAGAATAAAAATGCGTGATATGATATGTGATAATAAAATAAAAAAATATTTATTCGTTATATTTATTTTACTTAAGTATAGTTACAATTATTTATCATTACTTCAGCTGAATAAGATGTGAAATAGATGTCAAGAAACTTAGAAGCAGTTTGTATTATTTTGACATATTTAAATTTTGAAAAGTTTTAAATTTTAAATGGATTTTTTTCACCAGAAACATAAAGCTTTGATCATGGTCGAAGTAATTAAGCAATAAATAATAATATTAGACTACTTAAAATGTAAAAAAAACTACTGACAAAATATTTGATTTTAAGGTTAAGTATAAGCAGTTTCGTTTACATTAATTATTTTAAATTTTATTTGGCTTCAGTAAATATTGGTTGGTATTGAGGTTATAGTTTAAGTATTCATTTTCTTTACGAAAAGAAGATTGAAACTAAACCTCAAATTTTAATCCTAAAATAAAAATATTACTAAAATAATATTAAACATTGAAATACGACAAACACCATTTTGAAACGTGCTTAAAAAAATCGTTACCATAAATTCATGCAATAACGAATCTGTTGTTTATTAAGTTGGTATGATCAATATTTTAAAGTCAAAAACGGTTTTCTAGCTGGTCTTCAGTGATGCAAGCCTTCAGAGTGCATGGCGAACGGTTCATAATGACGTGTTTTTAATAATTCAGCAAAATATCTCGTTGGTATGAAACCATTTGTTTCATATTCATTCACCATTTGACGTCGCTTCTACTCGTTAATAAGCCCCTTCCTCATATCTCTTAACCCTCACAGTATTTCTCTAGAACAAAGAAAAACATTGTTTTTATTAGACATAATACCTAATTATTTATTATTCACTAATCGAATTAAACCTCACAATGAATTTAAAACTTTAAAGGCATCTTCTGTCTCAACAATACCTCTGTTCTATCAACAATACCCTTGATTAAGATTTATGTTTAGTAAAATATGAAATATATAAATGATAACACTCACACTTAGTCCGGTTTCATTCGAAATTCACTTCACTTTTACGCAGCGCAATAATATTCTCTAATCTGATCTGATCTCTTCAATATATTTTATGCCTGCTCTTTGAAAATAATAACCACAACACTGCGCTAAATACTCGTCACCAATATTATCCACGAACCAACAAAGTTCTATTAATTGAATACTCATAACGAACTGCATCTACCCCACAGAAATCGAAATAATTTACTTAGTTTTCTGTGGTCTACCTGCTAAACTTTAATATTTATGTGAACAAGACGAATGAAACAAAAAACGAATGATGATTATCGAACTAGTCATTGGTTGCAGACAAAGTGAGTGTGTGTGTGTAATGTGCGTGTCTACAGTACTGTAACAACTTATAGAAGAAGGTCGTAAGTCAAACCGAAGCGTCAGTCTATTGCTTTGTGAGATTGCTTATGGACTTTTGGTCGGTACTGTACATACCGCACTGCGTACGTTTTTTTAGAAAAATATTTTCGATATTGTGACCTAGAAGTTTAAGAAAGGCACATCAAATCTTGTTGTCTTGGACCCGTGTCATTCTAGCAATAAACTTCGAACGTGTTCAAAATAAATTATAATACATTAGTGTTTAGAATATGTGGAAAATCTTGATAAGATAAAATATTAACTAGAATAGTGAGTGATCCTAATAATTAAAACATACTGGAGGGTTCAAAATTTAAAAATACCTTTGAATAAAACTCACGGGTTAAATGACTGACAGTACATAACTGAAAGGTCGAGTTAATATTTGGATTCTTATTTCAGCATTCAATTCCCATAAACATTAAATTACATGAATATTCCCACTAATAGTTACTTTTTTTTGTTCATCTTGCAGTCCGGCGCCGGTACGGCTCCGGTGTGTACACGAAACCTTAGCGCAAAAGATAAAGATAAAGTTATAACAATTTTTTTGCCAGAAAGTGTTGTCAAATTGAATTATTGCTACTCGTTTTAAAGTTGTGTTCGCACATAAAATTAGCATTCGTGCAGCAAATTCATTATATTTCATTTTTATGTTCCTCCGTTTAACAACAGCAATTTGCTAAGTTTTAACATAAAATCCAAATTACAGACAAATTACTGTATGTGTTTTGGTAAGCTTGAAACAAAGACATAAAACATTTTCTTTACTTTTAAAACTGCTTAAAGTATCGTTACGGCTTTTTACTGTTGTGAATTTAGGACTACAGAATACAGAAAAAGATTTGTTGTTGTTGTAGTCTAGCAAATTACAGATGTTGGGGTAACCTCTGGGTATCTGGCTCGATAAGAGAATGTTAAAAATTTTACTGAAGTATTGCCAACTTTTACCTTCCAAGGTTGATTAGGTAAAGCGATTGGCGAACGAATTCGCGACTGTCGCATTTATTTTGTTCAGAACAGAATAGAGTATTTGCAGAACGCGTCAACGCTTTGATTAAAACATGGGGTCAGAGTACACATAAATAATGCCCAAACATAATTTTAATTTCGCCACAACATTCCTGTATCTAATTATAATCTTTCTTCGTCGTCGACTTCGCGGCAGGCCCAGAAAGAGATGGCGGGATGAGCTGGACTCCTTCTTAAAGGATTGACCCGCAATCGCAGTAGACCGGGACACAACCAAAAGAAAGAGAAAGAAAGGAAGGGAAAGAGAGAAGGGAGGCCTTTGCCCTGCAGTGGGACAACACAGGCTTATAATAATAATAATAATAATCGGAAGAGCTGGCAACACTAACGTAGAGAGAACGACAAAAATTTGTTTTCACAATTTCCACATTTTTATTAATTTTAGACGCAGATTTTCAGTACAAAAGAATACCAAAACAAATCTGAAACCCTGAAGATCACTTTATAGTAAAAATAAACGAAAACCAATGTCACCTCCGGTTCGGTATTTTTTGACAAAACGGAAGGAATGATGAAAATGAAATTCTTAATATATTATGTTGACGAGATCAGCGACAGAAAGAGCACGCCCATCACCTCCGGACTCGTCGATCAGCTCCGCCTCGCCGCCGCCGGTACCCAGCCCCACCGTGAGCGCTGTGACGACACCGGCAGCGGTACCTAGTTGCGTCGAGCTCGAGCGACGAGTATTTTTTCCCGCCGACGTAGTCAACACCTGTACGTCGGCAGGGGAAAAGTCGGCCACCGAGAAGCTTGGGACTTAGGGCCAACCGGCCCCGAGCCGAGTCCCCGCTGCCGATGGTTGTGTGCAACGCATGAGATGGACTCAGTCTATGAACGAGAACGTCATGTGCGCATATTACGGGTCTACAGAGGGAGGAACAAACCTCACTGCGTACCGTGTTAGGATTTTGTCTCTGTTTCAGGAATTAGAGCCAACCGTCAACGTTTCGGCCCAACGACTGTCGGATGAGGTGCGTTTCATCCAACGCAATCGTAGGTTGGACGATGCCACACTTGATAGGCTGCGCTCAGAGGTACTGAGCAGCCGCGGCACAAGCGTCAAATATTGATGCAATCCCGCCGCGGTTCAATCATGGTATTGAAGAGGAGGATGATAGGGTTGCCACAGTAAGTAGTCAGTGTAACGTCCGATTGAGGAGTGCACTGGAGGATGCGTTTCGCGAGTATAGGTACACTCCGACCGATCTTAGACACCAATTACCACGCCCTACCCATGCACAAAAAAATAGGGCGCTGGTGTGTGCCATGGACTCGCAGCTTACGAATTTTTTCGAGAACAGCGAGGATCTCATTGATACACACTCGATCCTGTATTGCGCGGCTGTTGCGGCATGTCGTTAGCTAATGTCAAGTTCCCAAACTGTGACGGAGCTGCTTGACCAAAAAAAAACTGATATTAAATTAGAGTTTACGTGACAGACAATCACGTCACGTTTGGGATTGGTCTATCATTACTGTATATGTGACAGGACTATTATTGCCAATAAGCCTGATATAGTGGTGATAGACCGATTAGCGCGCCGCGCAATGATAGTCGATGTTACCATTCCACATGACGGGAACCTCGTGAAAGCTTAGAAAGAAAAACAAATAAAATATCTCGACTTAGCACACGAGGTTGTCGATATGTGGAATGTGAGCTCAGCTATTATTATGCCGATTGTCGTTAAGGCCAATGGCCTGATGGCCGAAAGCCTCGACCAACATCTCTCGAGGCTCTCGTAAGGTGGTTGGATCAAGGGGTTAATTCAGAAGGTAGTACTCCTCGTTACGGCTCGCATTGTGAGGAGGTTCCTGTCTCTGCTGCCCTAACCACCGGTAGCTTGGACCCTGCTCCCGACACCGGCGGAACTCTATTTTTTTTTATTTTTCAATGTATTTTTATCCTTTTTATATAAAGAAATATTTAAAAATGTAAGTGAATAAGAATTTGAATGAGTAAACGAAAATAATAATCGTCGTTATCAGAAACCAAATCGGCGCCGCAAAATTAATCTCATCGACTGATTCGCTGCGGAAAGAACCCCTGATGGATTAATGGTCCATGCTCGGGGATTACGTATCAGTTCAATCAATATAGAAAATATCCAGCTTTATATAATTGTCTACTGGATTTATTTGGACAACTGGAAATTGCTCGCGGTTTTATTCGAGTTGATTAACTTTTTGTTTTGATATGTTTCATGCTCGAAATTCTATAGGGATTAAATAACCGATCCTAGTACTTACATTTAAGGCTTGTGCAGACCAGCGCGACACGCGGCGCGACACAGAGGCACCGCCTTTGTGTCGCGCCGCGTGTCGCGCTGGTCTGAACAAGCCTTTAAAAGCCCATACTACCTCAGCTCAAATTCACTTTTTACCTCACTCGCACCATACTGCTCGCGGACTGAGTGAGAGCGAGACGGAATGGGGTGCTAGCGGCTCCGAGGCGCCAATAATTTAGGTAATTGCTTTTTACGGCGAAAATAAAGGTAATTTAAAAAAAATAAAAAATATAGTCGCTGCTTTATAGTTAGTTCAGTAATTATGCAAAGTTCCATGATCTAACTTGAAGTATTTTTTTAATACCAGCGGTTTATTGTTCGGTTTGGAGGTAACTTTGGATTTTTTTTCTATAGAGAAAATTTTATGGAATCGTGTTTTCGTCTAACATTGTACTTAACATTAATCCTTAACTTTAACATATATTTATTTCAAGATTAATACTGCAGTATTTTCGAAATAACAGACGATCATGCTAAGCCATTTGAGGTAGTATAAGCCCTTAAACACCAATCGTTGCAAGTTACAAATATTACTGGTTACATAGTTATTAACCTATATTCTCTGCAACAAGTGAGTTTAATAAAAATACGACTTTGAGGTTATGTTAAAGGGTAGATATAACATCAAGGCACCGCTCCACAGAGCCCACGGCTAAGCTGTGTCCTAAGCATATTTTTTTTTGATAATGACCGTTCCCAGGTCAACCAAGGAGGTTGTCGGCTGCTTACCCGGACTTTCCTGTGGGTGCCTTAATAAGTTAGAGCCTCCAGCCAGGGCATAAAACTTATAAACTAAGCGACTACACGCTAAGGACACCCCGTTTGGGGTACGGACCTCGGCTTAGGGCGTCGCTGGGGGAGGACAGCAAGCAAGCTAGATCGGATTAAACTTGTACTAAGATTCGCTTTGTATGAAAATATAGATGGGATCGTAGTGAACATCTCGCTTGCAATCTTTCACTGTTAGAAATCCACTATTTGCGAGAAATATAATACGTGTATGATGATCAGACAAAATATAAACCAGAAAGTTTGAGCTAATCCCTCAAACTTTCTGGTTTATATTTTGGGCACAAACGTGTGATACCAACATTTAATGTTCATCGTTTCTAAAATAAGCGTGGGACCAAAGAGTCTATGATATACGAATGTAATGGCCATTGGGTATATTGAGGGTGGGTCAGAAACCAATTATCCCCACAAGTAAAATGGTTTCTGGGACAATTACATATGGTACAGACGCCAGCACTTCAAGCCACTACAATCTGTGCAAATTTATTTAATAGATTTTCAACTTTATCACTGAAGTTTAAGGTTCAAAGTTGATTGGGAAAATTTGACAGTTTCGGGTATCTTGATGTGCTGGCGTCTGTACATAAGTTTTCAAGCTGCAAAATCGCAATCAATGAAGTATTTATAACACGTTAGGAGAGGTGTAGACGACCACCTATTAAAGCTTCTATTTTCTAATATCTATCTTTTCTTTTTCGTGTAGTTAGAGCCTAACTTGGTATCGGCATTTTTATGCCGCCCATGGGCCTCTGACTTGGCTTCACATGCCGTCGAGAAATATCTTTCAGGCATGCCGTTTTCCACACGATGTTTTCCTTCACCGTTTTTGAAGCAAGTGATAATTTTACAATACGCACATGAATCTGAAAAGTCAGAGGTGCGTGCCGGGTTCGAACTCGAGACCTATGCCTTGGCAGTTCGACGGTCACACTACTAGGCTATTATACTGCTATCTAATATCTATGAAATAATATAAGTTTATGTCGCTTCTCGTGTCTGTTTGTGTGGCTGGTATTTTCTTTCAAACTACACAATAGATTTTGATTGGGTTTTCACCCTCATTTTATGTGTTGGTATGATATACATTCATATTTGAAATCTCGATGTTTTGACAACATGTCAAGTTCCCCACATCAGTGGCACCCATGTGAAGCAATGGTAGGTCACTTGTTGTCACTTATCTCATCATCTGTTACGACGCCTCATTGAGGTGGTTAAAATTCTATTGTGTCTCGTTAATGACAGTTGAAAGGTTAAAAATGGGTTGACAAAGTGTAGCCTATTGCTAACTACCTTATTAATATAATGTAACAGATTATCATCAGCTTACATACAACTAAGTCAAATAACAAACTTTCTTTTTATGGCAGCTTCAAGCCCTTTTAAAGATTTATACTCCATTTGAAATAAGATTAGACATTTAACTAAACCTGTTTTATAGTCCGTTCAACCGATTTTGACTTCTATTGCATTGGTAGTATGACAAATGGCAGCTGCAGTAAACAGTTGGTATTGCAACCACTTTTTTGCTTTAAATGCCATCCTTATGCCTACGGAATAGAAGTCAAAATCGGTTGAACGGACTGTAAAAAGGTTTGTTTAAATGTCTAATCTTATTTCAAATGGAGTACTTATAGTATTCAAAAATTCAATTAAAAAAAATTCAAAAGTCATTTATTCAAATTAGGCTGAGAATCAGCACTTTTCGAACGTCAAAATTACATAAGACAATCCCCCAAAACGCCCACCCTTCACCTTGTATCTGGGCGACAAAGAAGTTCATACTAATCTATGTATATAGTAAATACTTATTCCAAGCTGCCTTGATAGTACATACTAATTTCATGCTACCGTGATAGTAGGTTCTTACTAATTTCATGCTGCCATCATAATAGGTAGGTACTTACTAATTCCATGCTGCCATGTCATTATTCTAAGGTAGCTATTTTGTTCTAAACTTTGGGCGACCGAGCTCAGCTCGAGGTTGAAAATACGGAGAAAACGAATTTTTCCAGATATGAGACCAAGATCGATTTTTCGCCCCCGTAAACCCTTATATTGCAACTTTCATCGAAATCGTTAAAGCCATTTTCGAGAACGTGATTACAAATATTGCTCATTTAATAGTATAGGTTATCCAATGAACAAATGCGTACAAATAAAGTTTTCCTGTTGTAGGTAGGAACGTCCTTATGGTTTCTCCGTTTCGTGAAAATAAGGCCGTAAACTCTGACGGGAAATACCACACGCAATGCAAGAGTCTGACACGCCCTCCCGCTCCACCCAGAGCGGGAGAAGTTATTTGACAATTACCCACCCAAAAAACAAAAAAAAACCCTCACTATACTACAACTATACTTGATCATGATTCTTATTGAAACATTGTTATATTATGCTAAATAAATAAAGCCTCGTTACAAGAAGCTAAAGGTAATCGCGAACCATACCCCTCTCAAATCTACACACTTTTCGATAAGAGAATGCGTACGTGACATCTGTAAATTCAAATTCAAAAGTCATTTATTCAAATTAGGCTGAGAATCAGCACTTTTCGAACGTCAAAATTACATAAGACAGTCCCCCAAAAACGCCCACCCTTCACCACTTCCCTTCCTAGTGCCTTTCGCTGGGAAGAAGAAGTGGCGCAACAAACTCCCCAGCAGCACAGCTGTCTGTTCAAGTTAGAAAAAAAAATATTCTATAGTAAGCAAAATAATTTACGTTACGGAACACAAAACATAATTTAAATGATAAATTATTGGCCATATTTCAGCTAGCACACGCCAATATACCAACCAAAAACATCGAGAACTATACTCAAGCAGAAATAAAAAATAAGAACTAAACGTAAACAGAACTAAATATCTAAATAAAAGCCTCCAGGCATAAAGGGCGTGCCTGCTTACATAAAGTTATTTAAAGCTGTAATTGGAAGTTATAAATGATAAACTAGGACCATCGAGGTAAAAATAAATAAACAGTTAATTACTAGTTACAATAACAAAACCATGATCAGCAAGACGACCAGTCACCACAAGCAGCACCCGTTCACGAGCATAACGCAAAGATCAGCCATTACCCCCCTCGCCATATTTGAGGGAAGGAGGCAACCCGACCCCCGACACTACCGCAAGCAGTGACATCTAAGGGAGCATGACGAACTTGCTGCCGGTTGCTCAGGCAAAAAATAAAAAATAATGATCAATTCTCGAGGTCGCTAGCTAACCACAAATTGCAATACAACTCATAACAAAACATTGTAATGAGTAGATTAAGTCAACAATAAAATAAAATAAAAATATATTGACTCATAAAAAATAAAAATTTACTTATAAATTCAAATAAAATAAACAATTATATAACTGTCAGTAGGTAAACTAATTCTGGAGAAAGAACATAAGTATTGTCTTGAGTTAATCACAGCGACCAACTATTCTTATCTATATAAGTTAAATACCGTAATTTTACATCTAACAGGAACCTTATAGCAACGACAATAAAGATCACTTTGTTGCAAAATCAGAGGTACAATAAATGTGAAAGGACTGCAAACGCTGAGTACAAAAGCTTACATTGTATTTTATGAATTTAAACTTCAGAAGCATTTTTGCCAATGAGGAATCCTGTTGGGCGTGTCCCGGTATTCCCCATCGGCAAAATTGGTGAACTGCTATTCAAACTTCCATCCCCTACTCATTCCATAAAGGGAAGTTGGTGCAAGTTTTAGTTGCCAGCTCTAATCGCTGGTATGCGGATGTACCAAGCGTGAGTCTCTCAGCGATTGTTCTGCCCGCCAAGCGAACGTCGCTGAGCGAGTACTCGGCGGCGATGTGAACCGTCAGCGATCGACTAAAATGTACATTTTTTACTTAAACGGGACCTACAATCTTTTGTTCGTTTCTTGAGCGAGAAAATCGTTGATCCTCATCGGCGGTGCGACAGCTGCCTTAGGGGATGAATTTTCAAAAATCCTTGGTTAGTGCTCACCTTCGCAATATAAGGGACTCTTGTGCAAAACATGCTTCCAGACCATTCACAACATTTCAACATCAACAACTACCTTAGTTCATATACCCACACAGACACACCATATCACAAACACACACACACCATCACCATCACACACAACATACATACATACTTGGTTATCTACTATTTTCTTTGTGTGTTACTATTAGTTTTCTTTGTGTTTTTACTGTTTATTCCTTTTCCGATGACCTTGTGAAGGCCGCAAGAATCCGCTGGATGCGGAAAGCACAGAATCAGTCGAAGTGGCGGTGTTTGGGGGAGGCCTATGTCCAGCAGTGGACGTCTTTCGGCTGAAATGATGATGATGATGATTCCTTTTCTAGTAGATTACATGAAATTAAGAAATTTATTGTAATGTATGTATACCTATTACATGTACAGCAATAAATATAAACGGAACAAAGGAGACTGGATCTCACGACACAAGGAATCCTAGTGTGAGTTCCAGGAATCAACGCATTCGAATGTAATTTCTTAAACAATAAATAATTCATATTCTTATTCTTATTCTAGACCCAGTGATTTTAGCTTAGATTTTTAACCGACGAAAAAAGGAGGAGGTTCTCAAGTCGACACGTAAATTATTTTGATTTTTTTTATGTTTGACCACTCATAGCTTTTTATTGGTTAGTACGATTTGAACAATTCTTATTTTATTGGAGAGGATATACCTCGAAGTTGATCCCATGTAAAATTGAAAACTAAATTCCACCCGAAAGGGTAAAAAAATTAGGGTTGATTGATTTTTCACCTATCGAATTTGAATTTTCAACTGTGAATCGATTCTGTTGTAATTTCGCACACAGTTCTGATGACACAACCACATAATAAAGACCTGGAGTTGATCTGATGATGGAGACGGAAGCCAGTCGCGATAGCTCCTCAGTAGTTTACAGCAGCTACATCGTGTTTGGGCTTATTTCATTCACCTTGATGAGAACTTTAGACCTAGCTGGGTATAACTATCATTGAGGGTCTGACGATGGAGATAGAAAGCTGGTGGGTAAATTCCTTACTTGAGGAAAACAATAAATGGTAACTCAAAAGCGAAAAATAAAAAATAACCTTTAGTTTAACTAAGCTCTTAAGTAACACATTTTTAGGCGGCGCCAAACACGCATAAAGGTTATTTTTTATTTTTCACTTTTCATGTTTTTTTCATTGGTTTAATTTTTATTAGTAGATTAAATCCTAATCGTGGCCAACAGACAGGTGTCAGGGACGCAATCTCTCAGTGGCCGGAATATAGTCCGAAATTCTGCCCATTGACCTTGCGTGCTTGCACATAATAACCATCTCTTTCGCCTAAACTTGATAGCACTTCAAGAACCTTATTACAGGAAGCCACCTGCTGACTGACCACGCAATTTACACTGATTCGAAAGCCAAAAAACTGTACCACACAATCAACTACATCCCTTTGTGCCGCGATATATTTACATAACAATACAAAATCCTAGCACACTTCGATAAAAAATAGTTGATTGATTTTTTCGAAAATACCCAAAAAAAATAGGGGTGCGATCAAAGCATTGTGTTGCCAATCAGGGTTGGCACCGTAATGCACGTGTTCGAAATTCGACACACACAACATATCGATATGTTTTTGGTTAGGCTGGATCACTAGCGAACGGGAGTACTACGTGCGCATGCTGCGAATTTTGAAATGAAAGGAAAGGATGTTAATTTTTGAAGTGAAAACTTCTCTAGGCGCGTTGAGTATTTTTAAGATGGGAAAAAACAATTGAACTCGCGACACCGTCACCTCATTTTTGTAAACGTGATTGTGCTCTTTATTTACATGGTGGGCTATTTTATAATTTATTAATTGTTTAATCTGTAAGCAAAAAGTAAGTTTAGTCGATTCTGCAATTTCTAAACTGTATCTTTATCAGTTGATTTAAGTTTCAGAACGTATCAAATAGAAAGAAAAAATTACCAATAATAAAGGCAACGTATAATAACCAAAACAATAATTCTACTGTTCTCACCCTCAAACGAAATATAATTGCCTACAATATCGATATTATTCGCAATAACCGAACTATATCAATCACTTTATGGTAATGTCCATTGTGGCCGAAAATTAATGGCCTTATTATTCACTGGTAACAAAACGACCACGATCAGAATATAGACTGAATATGAATGAGCGATCTGACCTTTATTGTAATAGGTTATGGCCTAAATTACTTTCGATTCGTTTTTTCATTAATACACGGTACATCACTAGCAAAAGTTTATGAACAGTTCGTTACATTCAAATATCATTCATTACATAATTGAATAGACTGGACCAAAAAAAAAAACTTTTTAAGCTAATGCTTAGCTTTTATCGCGGGCTTTGAGCGCGGCGACCGAATCAAGAAATTCCGTAACGAAAAAAACCTAACACCCCCACTCCGCCTACCATGTAATGACGGATGATGACATAAAACGTTTCCATGACAACGTGATGTCATGGGAACGTAATTTTTATTTTATGTCATCATCCGTCATCATCCCAAGTGTAGCGTTGACAAATAGGAAGTATGGAGGTTACAAATGCTATGCAATAGCTTTATCGCGGCAGTCCCCGAGTGCCACACGTTTTTTTTTTTGGTTTATCGACTTTAGTTACTTTCACATAATAGTGACTAAACGGGATGAATGATAAAAAACCGCCCAAGTGTGTGTTGGTTTTCAATCGCAATTTTTTTTTTACGTGGTCTATCTACAAGTTATCAATTTTCGGACATTTTCCTTTACTTGTGCTGTGAGACCTTGCTGCCTGCCAAATTTCATGATTCTAGGTCAACGGGAAGTACCCTGTAGGTTTTATTTGCGATTTTTTTCAAAATCTCAAATAATCACAAAAATGGCACAAAAATGGCCGTATTTTTTTATTGCGTTGACTTAGATGCTTGATTTTTTAAACTCCTATGGGAAAGATCTACGTATTTGGTGTTAATTTCGAGTTGAAACCTCCACGCGTTCCTGAGAAAAAAACGTATTGACAGACTGACGGACGGACAACAAAGTGAAAATTTACTTATTGTTACTATTTAGGGCTATGCTTGGAGTTTCCCTACGTGATCGAATCAGAAATGAAGAGATCCGCAGGAGAATCAAGGTAACCGACATAGCCCGAAGAATTGCCAAACTTAAGTGGCAATGGGCAGGGCACATTGCTCGCAGAACGGATGACCGATGGGGTCGAAAGGTTCTCGAGTGGCGACCACGTACCGGAAGACGTAGCGTTGGAAGGCCTCCCACAAGATGGACCGATGACTTTGTGGCGGTGCTTGGGGGAGGCCTATGTCCAGCAGTGGACGTCTTTCGGCTGAAATTATGAATGATGATGATGACTATTAAAATCTTGGAAACTTTTAATAATTGGTTGATGATAACTGAGAGATAGAGCACTGCTTAATTAACACTATGTCATAGTAATTTGTTGTCCTGACATCTGAAGTCTTCCCATGTTTTTCTTTCGTTAAACTTCAAGAATGGTTTCATAAACGTGTTTATCTACTCTCATAGCGTAATATTCGAATTATAAAATTCAAAATGAGTTTATATTGACATACTCGTACTTTATGAACACAATACCGAAATTTAAAAATAGAATCATAATATAACATTTTTTCTCTAACAAAATAATGCTATAAAACAATTTTTTTCTATTACGATACAGGGCTATTCCAAGAAGTTAATATCACAAAGGAGTTCCCATCAACTTTTGAATTGGAACGTTTAAACGGGGGATAGCAGCACCCGCTGTAGCGCATTTGTGCGGTGATGTGCTGGTGCAGACGACATTCATTTGTTTTGTTATACTGATTTTCGTGGGATTTTCCAAATTTATTCTTGATCTTTAACTTTGATCTTTTATTTAGTATTAGGTTCAATCCCAATGTATGAGAGTAGATAAAGTAGTGTATGAAACTGCACATAACTAGGTATTAAAACATTCGTGTGATACTATTAAAAACCTCGCCCCTACGGCTCGGTTTTTAAACACACACTCATTTTTAAATACCCCTCATTATGCAACAGTTTCATAAAACTACTATTAATGTGTTGCTTCGAAAACATGTAAACTCTATCTATGCTGCAAATCTTTCGAACTAGTTGCTCGCTCAAACTGCAGTTTACTTAACATGAGCTAGCAAGTTGTGTAGTGCATTACGGTTAAAACTTTCTACATTATTCTTGGTTGATCTACGTGGCTTTGAAAGTAACTTATGTGTTGGTGATGCCAGGGACCGAAAACCTTTATAAATTACGGTACAGGTATCGAAGAATTTAGGTTACCTCTACGATTAAGGTTTACCGCTATCTGGGTAACCCAAGAAGTAGAAACAGGTTACCTATATTTAGGTTACCGTCTTAATACCGGTTACCAAAAATGACCTTGATTACGAGAAAGAAGCAGAATATCGCAATGCCGACAATTTGTTGGCGTTTGAAAAAAATACATTACCAGGGAGATCGTCGTGCGTGCTGTACTAAAGAAAGTTATTGCTACGAGGTGTGGGATCGATTCTTATGCCGAAAATATAGTTTTTAGAATGTTTGTCTGTTCCAACTGTAGGGAATAGACTATCACGTTATTTGCTATGGGGGATGAGCAATATTACATTATGTTCGTATTTTTCTCCGCAAATTGTAAAAAGACGCGCCAAAAGGTTGGGATATTGTAGATAGTTCCCGATTTAACTTTTTAAATGATTATCATTATGCTATACCTTTATGGAACTGCAGTCAATCATGATATAATTATATAGGAACGGCTATTTTGGCTAACTTTCAACAAAGCGAATAACTGAGCGGTTGGACGAATGATTTGCAATCCTGTGGTAGAAAGTTCGATTCCCATCTGTTTTATTTGTAACTTTTTTTTTACATTTTTATTTTTAATTCACAAAAAAAGGAAAACTTCGTAAAGTATGGGAAACTACTACGTTACAAGTACTTTACAGTCACAAAACATTCAAGGTTGTGTTCTGATCATTTTAGAGCTAGACTATAAGAATGATTTTTACAGATTTTGACAGCACATTTGTCCTAGAGATTTTAAAATCTTCAGGAATCGCTGCCACTCTGCTTCCTGGTGACAAAACAGCGCACTCCATTTTTAAGATTCCCATCGATTTAGAGAGCAATGAAACGCCTGTATGTGGGGTGTCACGCAACAGTAACAAGGGATGTGTGCATAGGGATTGCGCTTCATCGTATGGTATGAATGCATTATGGCAAATAGAAAAGCAGTGGAAGCTGTCAACAGAACCCTGCAGGACATCCGCAGGAACCAAGATATGATGGGTGGTGTCACAGTTCTGACAAAGTGAAAACTTCGTTGAAAAGGTCGACTCCATGGTCGAGAGTTCATAGATTGCGCTTGACTATCACCATGCGAGCTCGGCTTGGCGGGAATGGTTTTAAAATAACATGGTAAATCTCTCAATATTGTGCGTAAAAACTTACATTTCGTCGCTCGGCACCCAAAAGGCCCATCTCTCTAGCTACTACTATCAAAATATCAAAAGTGTTTGACCGTCTGCTTAATACACAAATAAATAAAACTGTAAATGTTCATGACAACCAATTCGGGTTTCGGCGTGGTTTGTCAACAGAAAGTGCAGTGTTGTGTCTTAAGCATACTATCACATACTTACTATACACAGCGTGGGACGCCGATTTATGCTAGGTTCATCGATTTATTCAAGGTTTCTGATCAGGTTGCTTATGACGTATTGTGGAGAAAGATGGAGAAGGATAGGTTGCCAACGGAGCTTATAAACATCTTTAAATAGTGGTATGGTAACCAGATCAATAGTGTACGATGGGCTGGAACTTTTTCCAAGCCATACAGGTTGGAATGCGGGGTGAGGCAGGATTGGCGAGCTCAGCAGCACCAGAGTGGGTTGCTATATAGATGGTATTTGTGTAAATAATATTAGCTATGCAGATGATATGGTGCTTCTGAGCGCGTCAATCTGTGGTCTCAGAAAGTAATTGGTCGCCAAATGTGAGCAGTATGCCAAAACACATGGTTTGATGTATAACTCCAATAGGTCGGTGCTGCCCCGTTTTTGTAGCGCATCGGGAATATTCGCGGACGCACATATTAATTGCTTTTACGCAACGATGAGAATGAGGTGTGCATCCCTGGTACGCAGAGTACGGGCCAGCTCCAACAATATCGTTAGCAGTCTGGATTGCATGTACAGTAAGCGCTCAAAAGTGCATAAGCACGCTAAGAGTCGTATTGCTGTGAACACGCGGTATAGTCCGTACATTTGTATGTGTAAACAGTCAGACGTCTGTGGTGTGAGTGCCGTACACACACAACAGAGAACGCATATTTGCACTACACACTGTCGTATCGTCACGGTTCGCGGGCGCCGCACTTATATTTCCATCACTTTTGTTAGCATGCATCATACGCGTGACCTTGGCCAGTGTATTATGGCATTGCTAAAATTCGAGAGTAAATTATAAGTGCAGATAGCAGAAGGCGTTAAGCGTTGGTCTTAGATTCAAGATGGCTAAGGTTCTAATCTCGTAAATCACAGCGCTGTTTTTGCAAATGTTATTATTTTTGTTTGCAATAATAATATTTTTAAATATTCCTGCCTATTTATTAATGTTGTTATTGCAATAAAGGGTTTAGAATAAAAATGCGTGTTAAGTGATACTAAAAAATAAATAATATTTATTCGTTATATTTATTTTACTTAAGTATAGTTAATAAACTGCTACAATTATTTATCATTACTTCACCTGAATACTACGTGAAATAGATGTCTAGAAACTTAGAAGCAATTTGTATTATTTTGACATATTTAAATTTTGAAATATTTTAAATTTCAAATGGATTTTTTTCACCATATATATAAAGCTTTGATCATGTTCGAAGTAATTAAGCAATAAATAAGAATATTAGTCTACTTAAAATGTAAAAATATCTACTGACAATATTGTTGATTTTAAGGTTAAGTATTATTTTAAATTTTATTTGGCTTTAGTAAATATTGGTTGGTATTGAGGTTATAGCTTAAGTATTCATTTTCTTTACGAAAAGAAGATTGAAACTAAACCTCAAATTTTAATCCTAAAATAATAATATTACTAAAATAATATTAATTAAACAATTTCGGTCTATCTGCAAGAAATACGACAAACACCCTATTGAAACGTGCTTAAAAAATTCGTTACCATAAATTCATGCAATAATGAATCTGTTGTTTATTAAGTTGGTACGGTCAATATTTTAAGGTCAAAAACGGTTTTCTAGCTGGTCTTCAGTGATGCAAGCCTTCAGAGTGCACGGCGAACGGTTCATAATGACGTGTTTTTAATAATTCAGCAAAATATCTCGTTGGTATGAAACCATTTGTTTCATATTCATTCATCATTTGACGTCGCTGCACCTCGATAATAAGCCCTTTCCTCATATCTCTTAACCCTCACAGTATTTCTCTAGAACAAAGAAAAACATTGTTTTTATTACACATAATACCTAATTATTTATTATTCACTAATCGAATTAAACCTCATAATGAATTTAAAACTTTAAAGGCATCTTCTGTCTCAACAATACCTCTGTTCTATCAACAATATCCTTGATTAAGATTTATGTTTACTAAAATATGAAATATATAAATGATAACACTCACACTTAGTCCGGTTTCATTAGATATTCACTTCACTTTTACGCAGCGCAATAATATTCTCTGATCTGATCTGATCTCTTCAATATATTTTATGCCTGCTTTTTGAAAATAATAACCACAACACTGCGCTAAATACTCGTCACCAATATTATCCACGAGCCAACAAAGTTCTATTAATTGAATACTCGTAACGAACTGTATCTGTCTACCCTACAGAAATCGAAATAATTTACTTAGTTTTCTGTGGTCTACCTGCTAAACTTTAATATTTATGTGAACAAGACGAATGAAACAAAAAAGGAATGATTATCGAACTAGTCATTGGTTGCAGACAAAGTGAGTGTGTGTGTGTGTACTGTGCGTGTCTATAGTATTGTAACAATTTATAGAAGAAGGTCGTAAGTCAAACCGAAGTGTCAGTCTATTGCTTTGTGAGATTGCTTATGGACTTTTGGTCGGTACTGTACATCAATCACTGCAGTGCCGTCTCCCATGGGGTGAAATGAATTTAAACTAGATTACGTGGGGCACTCAGAAAGTTTTGTGATACTAGAAAAAAATATACTACAGGATATAATTTTTTTTATTATATCTTTTGAAAGAACTCTCCATTGGCATACACAGTTTTATACGTCTAAACAAATTTTCATAAGACATTTTCCAGTCCGCATCAGACACCTCTCCAATCTCCTTCTCAAATGCACCCAGTGCATCTTCAGGTGATGAAAACTGTTTTCCTTTGAGTTGATTTTTTATTTTGGGGAACAAGAAAAAGTCGCACGGAGCCAAATCGGGACTGTAAGGAGGATGACCTATAAATTTGACCGGTGTGCTGTCCAGAAAGTCCCTTGTTTTGAGCGCCGAGTGAGCCAGCGCGTTGTCGTGGTGAAGCAGTAGCCCACGGAGGCCAGTGTTCGGTCGCTTGCTGCTTGCAGTAGTAAAAACTTCTGGCAAACATTTGGTAACATACCATTCAGCATTGATGCTTCTTTGATCTCGTCAGGGTATTGACACCAGATAACCCGGTAGAAAAAAAAAAAACATGCGATCAACATTTTGCCTGCACTTCTGGCTCGCTTCACTTTGGTAGGCGTTGGTTCATTTTGAAACAGCCACACGGTCGACTGATGCTTCATTTCTGGATCATATTGATAAATCCAAGATTCATCACCCGTAATGATATCTTAAACGCGCCGAGACGAGCCTGCTACCAATTTTGCTATCATGTCTCGGCACCATTCTACCCGAACCTCCTTCTGACCCTGCGTTAGATTTTACGGTACCAGCGTGAAACTATCTTCCGTAACCGAAGATGCCTGTGTAGAATTTCATGCACACTTCCCGATCCAATCGGCAGTATACACCGTGAAATTTGAATCACAGTTTTGCTAGAACAAACTTTATTCAGACCATGGTCTACTACCATTCTACAGAATCCAATAAAAAAAAAAACATAAATTGGTTTTTGAAAAAACGTATACGTGGTGTCTGTGTTGTAGGGAGTAACGATAATCTTGACATTTTAAACTTTGCTTTTTTTGTGTTATTTCAAAAACCAATTATGTTTTTTTTTATTGGATGCTGTTGAATGGTAGTAGACCATGGTCTGAACAACGTTTGTTCTAGCAAAACTGTGATTCAAATTTCACGGTGTATGCTGAACCTCTTCATATGTAATTCGCCTATTCTCTTGAATTCAATTTTTCACAGCCAATACTTTTTCAACAACCGTCATAGGGCGGCCACTTCTTTCTTTGTCTGCCAAAATTACTAGACCACCCATAAATTCGTTGAACCAGCGAAAAACAGTCGCTTTAGAGGGGCTTTTTTCTATGAACACCATTCGAAGTCTTTCAAACAATTCTTCTGGTTTTAGTCGACATTTGAAATCGTACAAAATCATCGCGCGAAAATGTTCTCGTTATAAATCCAGTTTTCAGTAAGACAGAGTATTTTGATTTTGCTCGTAAAAAAATGTGGAGGGAATTTCGAATTTGGAAAGTTATGTTTTTTTGTAATAAATAGTCATCGTTTTAATTGACATCAAAACCAGCCAGTATTCTATAGACAAAAACTGTTAGTCGCAAAACTTTCTAAGTGACCTCGTAAAATAAGTTAACATAGTTCATAAGTTTACTAACGCAATGAGTCCTTGTTACTTGAATAAAGAAAAATATCTGGATGATAATTTTTTTTTGAACGACGTTTTCTAAAAATGAAACCTAGCTAGATCGATTTATCGCTCCTGAAACAGCAGCAGGGGTGCATACTAAATTTAATAAAAATACTTGGAGCCGTTTCCGAGATTCAGATTATATATACATAGGTATATACAAGAATTGCTGGTTTAAAGGTATTATTATTATATTAATACCGCGAATGTGAATTTTTTTACGAAAATCTGATTTTTGTTTTATTTCATTCTACACGTTCAAATAAGTGACCCTGCAATTTAAAAAAAAATGTCACATTCGCGGTATTGGATGCCGAGCGATGATTTGCAGTTGGAATGTATGGGAGAACATGTTTTTCAACTACAATGTTTGTTCTTGGGATAAATAAATTCATCTCAACTACGGAACCCTTCATTGTGCGTAGTCCGACACGCACTTGGCCGGTTTTTACTCTAAAGTCTTCCATGACCTGCCTGCAGCAGCCAGGATGGACTCCAGACGAGGAAACTCCTCAGTGATCAACAGCAGCTACACGAAAATTTATATACGCATTCAATTATGATAGCCCGTGTTAAAGTTCACCATGGTTTAGGTGCTGCACCCAGGATTGGGTCCAGATGAGGGCACTCCTGAACGGTTAAGAGCATAGAAACAAAATTTAATATACGCATTTAATTATGATAGTCTGTTCTAAAGTCCACCATGACCTGGCTGGTGCACCTAGGATTAGCTCCAGACCACGTAACTCTTCAACGGTCAACAGTACAGATACGGAAATGTATACACGCATTTAATGTTGATAATCCGTTCTAAAATCTACCATGATCTAGCTGCTGCACCCAGAATTGGCTCCAGACGAGGAAACTCCTCAACCGTCAACAGTACCTACAGACATGAAATTTTATATACGCATTTAATGTTGACAGTCCATTCTAAAGTCTTCCATGACCTGGCTGCAGCAGCCAGGATGGACTCCAGACGAGGAAACTCCTTAGTGTTCAACAGCAGCTACACGAAATTTGATTTATGCATTCAATTATGATAGAACGTTCTAAAGTCTACCATGACCTAGCTGCTGCACCCAGATTGGGCTCCAGACGAGGAAACTCCTCAACCATCAACAGTACCTACAGACACGAAATTTCATATACGTATTTAATGTTGACAGTCTATTCTAAAGTCTTCCATGACCTGCCTGCAGCAGCCAGGATGGACTCCAGACGAGGAAACTCCTCAGTGATCAACAGCAGCTACACGAAATTTTATTTACGCATTTAATTATGATAGCTCGTTCTAAAGTTTACCATGATCTGGCTGCTGTACCTAGGGTTGGTTCCAGAAGCGGGAACTTCTCAGCGGTCAACAGCACAAACACAAAATTTTATATAGGCATTCAATTATGATAGACCGTTCTCAAGTCTACTATAACCTAAGTGCTGCACCCAGGACTGGCTTCAAACGAGGGAAGTCCTAAACGGTCAAACAGCATGGCCACAAATTTTAATAGACGCATTCATACACCATGACCTGTCTACTAAACCAGGATTGGCTCCATACGATAGATCTCCTCAGCGGTCAACAGCACAGACAACAAGGTGCTGGCCCGATTATAAAATATTCAACGTTTAATGATATGAACAATTAAACGCACGACTACTTCATGATGTAGCCAAACATGGGTGACCATGCAAAAAAGTCGATGGACTTTTATTGGCTTTTCAAATATGATAATAGGGAAAGAAAACAACTTGGAAGTAGCCCTCGCACGGCTCGCGCGCGGTTAGTCACACTTCTAATCTAACTTAACCAATCAATACAAATTGTGGATAAATCTGTCATGCATCCATACTTATAATAGTACATTACTGCCGCGGTCTATAATGACTACTTCGCTGGTCACGCTATGATTGCCTCGAGCTAGCCTAGCTACGCTCTAGGCCTTCCAGCTTGGCCATCATTGCAGCCCTTGCTGTCCTCGCTGTAAAGGCCACAAAAGTGCAGCCTACAGTTTTAACTCTCTAACAACGCTCAATATGGCTCGAATAAATAAATTCGGTTGGTGAATTTCAATAACCCTGCCAGTTCGGAATGCGTTTGAAATATTAGTGGTCTAACATCGACCTACGGCCTCGGCCTTTGTCTCAGCTCGTCCATCAAGTGCCGCACGCTGACCGCGCTGTGTCAGCCTGGAGCTGCGCTACGCTGCACTGTCGGCCATCATCAGCGCGGCCAGCAAAGTAGTCATTATAGACCGCGGCAGTAATGTACTATTATAAGTATGCATGCATGACAGATTTATCCATAATTTGTATTGATATTTTTTTGGAAACCATACAACATTATCTAATTTAAAAGTTCACACAAATTCCCGCCTAAAAATACAATACAGAGCTCGCGAGTGCATCCCCTACAAACATAGTTTACAAAGACTACATAAATTCTACAATTCCTTTGAAATGGCGCGCACGTGACGACAAATGTTTGTTGCCATACTCCATTAACTGCGCCCCAGCTTACTGATATTTTACACATTTCGGGGTAAAGTGTGTAAATTCTATGGCAAACACATTCACCAACATGGCATGACTTCCCACCCCCTTCTAGCGACCAACAAAAGTCGGCATTCGAAGGAAAAATTATCAGTAGTAATAGGTCTAAGTAAATTGGTCACGGGATACATACACATGGGATTCCCAAGGGGGAGTTCTCCAGTGTTTCAATGGTTTATAGCTTCCAAATTGTAGTCACATAGTGTTGGAAAGTAAAGTTAGATTAACGAACATCCTTGTTACTTGGTAAGTAATTTGCATTGTTGTAAGTTCTTCATTTAATTGGAGTAGTGTTTTTAAAAAAATTCTTCTAGTAAGGCCCGCTTGCACAAAAAATAATAAATCCTTAAAGCGCCACTGAGGACGTTTGTCCACCGCACCGTGAGCGAGAACGAAATGATGACACCGAAGTGGCGACAGTAGGTAGGTACTAGTGATGTGTCGGATATCCGTATCCGTATCCACGGATATCCGAGGGAGAAAAAGATCCGTATCCGTTACTTTTTGGCGGATCTTTAACGTATCTCTTCCAAATTGTAGTCACATGGTGTTGGAAAGTAAAGTTAAATTAACGAAAATCCTTGTTACTTGGTAAGTAATTTGCATTGCTGTAAGTTCTTCATTTAATTGGAGTAGTGTTTTTAAAAGTTATCTTCTACTAAGGCCCGCTTGCACAAAAAATAATAAATCCTTTTAGCGCCACTGAGGACGTTTGTCCACCGCACCGTGAACGAGAACGAAATGACGACGCCGAAGTGGCGACAGTAGGTACTAGTGATGTGTCGGATATCCGTATCCGTATCCGCGAATATCCGAGGGAGAAAAAAGATCCGTATCCGTTACTTTTTGGCGGATCTTTAACGGATCTTTTATATTAATACATTTCACTACGTAAATTAAATTTTAAAGTTATGTAGCAAAGAAATACTGTTAACTTAAATCCAAGTTAGTAAAAAAAAATTAATCATGTTTATTGTAATTCAAGTAGAGTATGTACAGTACCGACCAAAAGTCCATAAGCAATCTCACAAAGCAATAGACTGACGCTTCGGTTTGACTTACGACCTTCTTCTATAAGTTGTTACAATACTGTAGACACGCACATTACACACACACACTCACTTTGTCTGCAACCAATGACTAGTTCGATAATCATCATTCGTTTTTAGTTTCATTCGTCTTGTTCACATAAATATTAAAGTTTAGCAGGTAGACCACAAAAAACTAAGTAAATTATTTCGATTTCTGTGGGGTAGATGCAGTTTGTTACAAGTATTCAATTAATAGAACTTTGTTGGTTCGTGCCGTGATAATATTGGTGACGAGCATTTAGCGCAGTGTTGTGGTTATTATTATCAAAAAGCAGGCATAAAATATATTGAAGAGATCAGATCAGATCAGAGAATATTATTGCGCTGCGTAAAAGTGAAGTGAATATCTAATAAAACCGGACTAAGTGTGAGTGTTATCATTTATATATTTCATATTTTACTAAACATAAATCTTAATCAAGGGTATTGTTGATAGAACAGAGGTATTGTTGAGACAGAAGATGCCTTTAAAGTTTTAAATTCATTGTGAGGTTTAATTCGATTAGTGAATAATAAATAATTAGGTATTATGTGTAATAAAACAATGTTTTTCTTTGTTCTAGAGAAATACTGTGACGGTTAAGAGATATGAGGAAGGGGCTTATTAACGAGTAGCAGCGACGTCAAATGGTGAATGAAACAAATGGTTTCATACCAACGAGATATTTTGCTGAATTATTAAAAACACGTCATTATGAACCGTTCGCCGTGCACTCTGAAGGCTTGCATCACTAAAGACCAGCTAGAAAACCGTTTTTGACCTTAAAATATTGACCGTACCAACTTAATAAACAACAGATTCGTTATTGCATGAATTTATGGTAACGAATTTTTTAAGCACGTTTCAATAGGGTGTTTGTCGTATTTCTTGCAGATATACCGAAATTGTTTAATATTATTTTAGTAATAGTATTATTTTAGGATTAAAATTTGAGGTTTAGTTTCAATCTTCTTTTCGTAAAGAAAATGAATACTTAAGCTATAACCTCAATACCAACCAATATTTACTAAAGCCAAATAAAGTTTAAAATAATTAATATGAACAACTGCCTTTAACCTTAAAATCAACAATTTTGTCGGTACATTTTTTTACATTTTAAGTAGTCTAATATTCTTATTTATTGCTTAATTACTTAGACCATTATCAAAGCTTTATATTTATGGTGCAAAAAAATCCATTTAAAATTTAAAACATTTCAAAATTTAAATATGTCAAAATAATACAAATTGCTTCTAAGTTTCTAGACATCTATTTCACATATTATTCAGGTGAAGTAATGATAAATAATTGTAGCAGTTTGATAACTATACTTAAGTAAAATAAACATAACGAATAAATATTATTTATTTTTTATTATAACATATCACGCATTTTTTATTCTAAACCCTTTATTGCAATAACAACATTAATAAATAGGCAGGATATTTAAAAATATTATTATTGCAAACAACAATAATAATATTTGCAAAAACAGCGCTGTGATTTACGAGATTAGAACCTTAGCCATCTTGAATCTAAGACCAACGCTTAACGCCTTCTGCTATCTGCACATATAATTTACTTTCGAATTTTAGCAATGCGATACACTGGCCAAGATCACGCGTATGATGCGTGCTAACAAAAGTTAAGGAAATATAAGTGCGGCGCCCGCGAACCGTGACGATACGATAGTGTGTGTGTAGTGCAAAACTGCGTTCTCTGTGGTGTGTGTACGGCACTCACACCACAGACGTCTGACTGTTTACACATACAAATGTACGGACTATACCGCGTGTTCACGGCAATACGACTCTTAGCGTGCTCATGCACTTTTGAGCGCTTACTGTACCAGTAAATTAAATTATAAGGTAGTAATTAAACTATATTTGTAGTGAGATCAAACCTCTAATATTTGTGCTATGCTAATTGAAATAATTATGTGAGTTAACACATCAATTAAAACTATGTTGTTTTCAAGAACTTAAAAAAAATATAAGTCATAATTAATATGGAGTAATGGTAAATTGTATTTCAAAAAGAGTAACTTGGCAGCTTTGTCCCCCAAAAGTCAGTTACGATAAGAATCGTAAATAATTCCTGCTGAACCTGAAGAAAGTTGAGATCCGTATCCGTATCCGTATTCGCGGATCTAGATTATAGACCCTTATGATCCGTATCCGCGGATCACAATTTTTAACGATCCGGCACATCACTAGTAGGTACCTACATTTACTATGGACGCGTAACGTGTCTCGTTGACTGTGGTGTTCTGCTGCGCAGAACTACATCATTTAATCTATTTCTGTACTAAATAACCACCTTTTGACCTATTTACCTATTAAAAAATCCTACGACACTCATATAACTCACGTTTTATATGTTATTTATCATTGTTACCACTGAAAAACATACTTTTAATTACCCTCTGATTGTTTTAGCATCCAAAAGTTATTTTATACTACTAATTTTACCCGATATACAGGGCGTCCCAAAATTATGGGACATGAAGGGAAAGTACCTTAAATATCGTAGATAGGGTATTTTGCTGAAAGAAGACTTTATGTTATTTTTTAAAGTTAGTAATTCTGCATTCAAAGATTTTCTTAAAATTACTTGCCTCGTCTGGGAATCGAACCGACTTAAATGTAAAAAAAAAACACCCCTACTTTTATGATGCCAATCGAAAGAATGGCCAAAAAATAATAACTCTTCTTAAGTTACATAGTATTTTAAAAGAAAGGAACAGCGTGAAATTAATCATTTTAATCAAATTAAAAACATACATGAAACTGCCGTAGTCAATAAAGTGGGTATTTTTTTGTAAATTAATTAATTAAATGCTCAAAATGTGATCCCTCTTGTCTTACGCAAATCGCCAATCTTTTAATGAGTCCACTGCCTGTTGATTTTCTTATCATTTTGTGGTGAATACTCGATATGATATGGCACAATTCTGTTTGTAACTCGCCCACGTTCTCGTATCGCTTTTTGTATAGCATATCTTTCACGTATCCCCAAAAGAAGAAATCTAATGGTGTAAGGTCCGGGGATCTGGCCGGCCATCTAATCGGTCCATTCGTACCAATCCAAGTAGGAAAACATTCACTACTTTTCGAACGTCGTCGTCGGCAATCAATAACTTTCTTGAAATTTAACTCAAACATTTTACGTTGTTCGTTTCTTTTAAAATACTATGTTACTTAAGAAGAGTTATTAGTTTTTGGTCATTCTTTCGATTGGCATCATAAAAGTAGGTGTGTGTTTTTTTTTACATTTAAGTCGGTTCGATTCCCAGACGAGGCAAGTAATTTTTAGAAAATCTTTGAATGCTGAATTACTAACTTTTAAAAATAACAAAGTCTTCTTTCAGCAAAATACCCTATCTACGATATTTAAGGTACTTTCCCTTCATGTCCCATAATTTTGGGACGCCCTGTATATATTACTTTCCTCTATGTTTCCCTCTTTGTAAAAAAAACGTAGAATATTTTAAATTCTGACATTTTCATTTTAAACTGTCATCCATAGAGGAAAGGATATATATTATTTTCCTCTATGGAGGAAAGTAATATTTACTTGATATGTCTATGATATATATCGGCTATCATCTGTCCAATTTACTTTTCTAAACCATAGGTATACATAACACACCATGGACAAGAACACTTTATCGTTTTCTAAACCTTTTATAAATCCGGTGTACACACTACTAACCTTCGCAATAAGTGCACCTGTAGGCTTCCCTCTCTGTAAACCGTTTTTTTTTATTTGTTCTGACCATCATTACTTGATATATGTTTGAAAACGTTTAAGATAAAAACGGTCTTCAAGTTTTTCAGTTTGGTTTTAGCTCTCCTGGTGAAGCTTTATTTTTGAGTCGCTCGAGTTATTTTTTTTTAACAAAGATAACTAAGTACTCGAATCTTAGCCTGATCAATTCAAAACGATCATTCAACTTTCAAACAGTGATCTATATTAATAAACTTTGAGTGTGTTTGTACTATACCGGTGTATCATTTGACCTACTCCTGTAGGAGGTCCTACTTCACCCTTCTGGCCGCGTGGCGTAAGACGCCACAGCGTATAAAGCGGCACAAACTTTAAATAAGAGGGGGCCTCCACAATTAGGGTGGTGGTCGACGGAGCGCTATCTAGCGCCCGTCGGTTGCTTGCGGGTGTGCCGCAAGGCAGCTGCGTGTCACCAGAGTGTTACTCACGTTACACCGACGAAATTGCCGCCACTACAGACGCGATGCTCGCACTGTACGCAGATGACGCCGCGTACATTACTACATCGCTTAATGCGAAGTACGCGGCGGTCAAGATGCAGCGCGCCCTCGACGCGCTCCCCGAGAGAGGCTGTCGAAGTGGCGGCTCCCACCACCTTTGAAACTACAAGGAGCCGCCGTCGATTGGTCGCCCCGGGCTAAGTACTGGGTGTGACCATCGACCGCCGCCTCACGATGGGGCCACATGTCCGCAAGGTCATCGCACAGGGTATGGTCGCCCGCAACCTCCTTAGATCCGTGCTCTCGTCCCGCATCCCGGCGCGCGTCAAGCTGAGCGTGTACAAAATGTACGTGCGTCCAGTCTTGTGGTGAGTCAGCTTTGGTGCCAGACGACGCCACCCTCCGAGAGCGGCCTCCGCCTTCATCACAGTCCGCCGTCACGTGCGACGTTGACGCGGCCTTCCCGCAAGCGTGAGGTGCCATAGAGTGCCTCCGCTACCTCGCCACTACTTATATCTACCTCTCCGCTCGACAGGGCTTGCTGTTCGGCATGTGACGCTACAGCCCTCCTCCTCCACACTCCCTGTCTGCCTATCTGCCTACCTGTCTCCGTGCCTGTCTGTCTGTCTGCCTACCTGAACCTAACCCCGCCTATCCCGTGCATCCTGCGTCGTGTGAAGCCGGCCCTTTAATCACTAATCTTAAATAAATCAATGGTCACCAATCTAACATCGCACAGGTGACCTCTGGCGTGCCTCAAGGCTCTATACTTGGTCCCCTTTTGTTTATTTTATACATAAATGACATCAGTCAATGCTTTCACAATACCAAGTTTCTGCTATATGCCGACGACCTCAAGGTATACAGAGCCATACGACAAACAAATGACTGCCTTCTGCTGCAACAAGATTTGGACCGACTATCCTGTTATTGCCAGAAAAATAAGTTGCAACTAAGTTTACCCAAATGTAACTATTTAAATTTTACTAAAAATAAAAATAAATTAAACTACGCATACACGTTGTGCAATGCCCCCCTACTTAAAGTGGACTTCATTCGTGATCTCGGTGTTATCCTTGATTCTAAGCTTTGCTTGGACCTTCATATAGAAAAGATAGTTAATAAAGCGTATCAACTATATGGATTTGTAATGCGATCAACTGTCGATTTTAAAAAGCCTTCTTCCTATATTTGCTTGTACAAGTCTTTAGTACGCTCTCAACTGGAATAAGCCGTGTCCGTCTGGAGTCCATACTACAAAAAGTACGTTGAAATGATTGAGCGTGTTCAATACAAATTCCTGCGTACCATGCATTATAGATGCTATGGATATTATTTGCCATACCAAGATTTGCTTGCAAAGTATAAGCTCGCAGCACTTGATAACAGACGTAAGTTCTTAGAAGCCATGAATCTATATAATATTGTAAGAAATATATTTGACTGCATTGAATTGTCCAACATGGTATGCTATGCGGTTCCTAGGACAGTCCACAAGCGAAAAGTGCGCGCTGGCAGATTATTCTCAGTGGGTACTTGCAAGTCCAACTGTGGCCTGCGTTCGCCTGTTCGCAGAATGGTCGATTCCTACAATGGGAATTCTTCTTTTGTCCACAATAAATCGAGCGTTAGGAATAAATTTGAATCAAAAAGATGTCGCAGACACGTGCAGACATTTCGTTCACGAATAAAAACAAATATCTCGACGACACAACTACGAACACAACACTACGCCGCTATAGTGCCGCTCGATCAGCCCGCTGGTTTCGAGAACGGATCTGCGTTGCCCGCGCCGCTCCCGCACCGCCGCCGCCGCGCTGCCCGCAAGATTCGAGGCAGAGGCCTAATAGGACTCGCCCATCAAGGAGCACTGTCCCAAATTAGACGCATTATAAATTTATTATACATAAATCAAAAGCTATTGTAATAAAACACGTTTACCAAAAGATAAATTAATTATCTTCAAAATGGTCAAGTGGATTAGAAAAATACGCTTGATACTTAATTTATGCCTGATTCTCAGTTTTTTTATCCGCGTCAGACATAACTTTACAAATTAATTACACTATGTAATATAAACGTTATCTAAAATATTCACAGATTAAGTAATTAAGAAAATGCTCTTATGTATCATATATTTTTTCCAAATCATTAACACTAGTCGTTTAGACGTGATCTTCAGTATAAAATCATTAAAAGTCGGTTGCTCCTATTCTCATAGATTTCGTGACAATAAAGAAGCGCCTTGGTAATAAAAAAATCGGTAATGAACCATATGGCGTACTTCTCATATTAATATCGCTTGCAACAATATCTACACTCTATTTCATTCAATAACATCCAACCTCACAACATTCAAGGAGACAAATTAAATGAGCAATTTACACCCCAAAAGGGCACTATATTACATATGGCATGCCCTATTACACTTAATAGGTGTGATGGCCTTACAGCTGTTCTACTGATAAATCAATTTCACGCGTCGAAACGCCATGTGTTCGATATGTAGTGGCAGTTTTAATATGTTTATGGTAGCGACAATTAATTGATTAAATTAAAGTGGCAGCACTCTATCTAAATAAAGTCATTAACATGGTTAAAGGGTGACGGTGAAAACAAAAAATAGGATTACGGGATGATTTTGTGAAATACAGTTTTGAGCCGTTTGGGGTCGAAACGCTCGGGTCATGGGGCCCGAGTGCGCGTCTCCTTTTTAAGGAAATTTCTCGTCGACTCGTCGACACTTCACGTGGCCAGAGCGCTGGCTCGTACTTTGGCCAAAGAAGTAGCAATGCCTTGTGGCAATGCTGGCAGTAGCAATGCCTTGTGGCAATGCTGCCAGTCTTCTGGGCATGTTTTCGGATGACAGCGTTGCGAACGAGTAATTTGAAGTGTCCTTTTGTTTTGTATTTATTTGTATAGTTAGTTAATTAGTCATTTAATTTAGTACCTGTGTAAATAGTTACTTGTGTTATATTATAATGTATAAAAGCATTTGAATGTATATGAAATAAATCTAAAATTTGTGAAGCATTTTGGGGACTTAAGGTGCATGCAAATTATGGTTAAAACCTTTACTGTCGTCAAAAAATTTTTTCGTAAATAATGATTTTTAGTTGTGTCACAATCAGTCTTACCAAGAGGATATCGTATGACCTAGTAAATGGGTTGTGAAGGTCACATATGCAGTCGCTCCACGTAAAATTCAGCTGTATCCGGTTAGACCGCATTCATGCAGAACGCTGGTAATCGGCGCCGATTTACCAGCGCTTGTCGGCACTGACATTGACCGACAAGCGCTGGTTGTCGGTGGTTGGCGTTCTACATGAAAGCGTCCTTGAAGCCGATCTTATCATAGTTGAGTAACGGCTAGGTAGAAGACAACGATGCATTTTGGAAACGATAAATAACAAAAGTATTTCCAATAAAAGTAAAGTCATGTCCGGCAAAGAATAATACTCCTACTAACTTGTTAATTAGAATTGCACTGCAAAATTCTTTCTAAAGTAGATAGCTGTAGCTATTGTGAATATTCTTCCCAACTAATTTCATTACACGTCTAGGTAATTGGCGAACGTACCTGGAACTGTTAAAACCATCTAGTTTCCTGGTAGGTATTTCACGCAGTATTTTAATTAACTTTCCTGTAGCTCTGCGAGTTGTCAGAAATACATTAGTGCAAATAACTTTAATGAAACAAACGTCAAAAAGGTTTCTCAGAATTTTGATCATTCTGTTTTTAAATGTGACAGGATTGTTCCATGTTGCTTCCATTGTTCGTGCATTTCTACTATTAAAGCCGTTTATAAATAGTATCTATTTTGTGTACCTAAATAGTTAGTTTTTGGGTCTTCGTCACGTGAAATTTCGAACCACTGAAAGTCAAAAGAATAAAACCGGCCAAGTGCATGTCGGACCACGCACAATGTAGGGTTCCGTAGTTGGAATGAATTTATCCCAAGAACAAACTTAACTTTGTAAAAAAAAATCTTTCGTACAGAATGTATCGGAGAACATGTTTTTACAACCGCAAATATAAGTTGGTCGATTATTACTCGTTACCTTGTAAAGCCTACTCAGCTGTGATAGTTTTCCTTTTAAATTCGTTATATAAGCTACTGCCGTGAATTTTTTCACATATCTAAAACCAACCATTTAGCTGGCAGGGGGGGGACACTTGACTCTAACAAAATTTTCCACTTTAAAGCTTAATATTTCGCAAACGGATCTCTGAATTCAAAAATGATTTTAACACACCCACAATGTTTTTGAAAGACCTTTTCAACGATACCCCACACTAAGGGATAGAAAATGGGGAGGTACCCTAAAAATATATATTTATCATAATTTTATTTTACCACTTTGTCGGCATGATTAATATGTATACCCATGCCAAATTACAACGTTCTAGTACTAACAGTCTTTGAGCTAGACCGCGGACAGACAGACAGACAGACAGACGGACATGACGAAACTATAAGGGTTCCTTGTTTACTACGAAACCCTAAAAAGTAGACCTACTTTTATGCCCGTTTTCACTAACAATAGTTGACACCTAAATGAATGAGCTGTTGAATTTTCAACTTTGGTCGCTGACCCGAGTGTGAAAAACCAGGCACGCTTTGATTATTTTAGGCATTCATTTAGGTGTCGCGAAGTGTTGGCGAAAACTGCCATTAGAGTAAAAAGAATATCCCGATTACAATAGGTTGTAATCGGGATATTCTTTTTAGGCATGTCAGCTTTTGCTAAAATTAATGAGTGTCCATGGAGTTTCTTGCCCATTCTTCTCCATAGGAATCTACTACGCTTTGGAATGGCCAACTAACTTCATCTTTCTGACTGACTCCTTGACAATCAAAGGTTTTTGAGATCGAGTTTGAATGATTTGTACAGTAAATAATGTTGTAACTTACCATCAAAACAAGCGTATTTAATGAACACAACTCCTGGAGACCACCTCTTTGAGGGGGGGAAGTCTTCAGATAACAGGAAGTTGCAGTGGTTGACGCCCATACATCTGTAACCAATGCAAAATACTACATTATACATTTTGTTATCTAAAAGAAAGACTAAAACTGTTAACAAAAAAAAAAAACAACCGACTTCCAAAAAACACAACAAAGTGAAAAATAACTTTAATTTCGGAAGTCGGTGTCTTTGGTTTTGAATTTTCGTTTTTTGTCACCGACTTCCGAAATTAAAGTTATTTTTCACTTTGTAGTGTTTTTTGGAAGTCGGTTGTTTTTTTTTTTTTGTAAAAAGTTATATTTTTCACTTTTTAGTTGTGGTACCTACCCCACACAAATTCGAAAACCACTACCTGCTATGTAAATAACAGTGTCAGGAACTTATCATATCATCCACATACTAAGTGGGAAAAAGTACGTATTATTGAAGCTAACTCAAAAACTATCAAAGCAAAGGTAATAAAATTTATATAGGACCATCTCGAGAGCATACCCTTTCAAACAAAAAAAGAATTTTGAAAATCAGTCCACAATTGACGGAGAAATCGGACATATAACCTCCTCCTTTTTGGAAGTCGCTTAAAAAACGTGTTTTCCTGATTTTGATTAAAGAAAAAGTTCTAAACCAACAACATACCAAATTAATATTGCATTAATACGAGAGCAGTAATAGGCTAGTAGAGTGAACGTCAGACTGCCAAGTCATAGGTCTCGAGTTCAAACCCAAGGCACCTCTAACTTTTCAGATTCATGTGCGTATTATATAGTCATTATCACTTGCTTCAAAAACGATAAAGGAAAACATCGTGAGGAATTTCTCCAACATGTGAAGTCAAGTCAGAGGCCCGTGGGCGGCTTTAAAACTCTGACACCGGCACCCTAATTGCGTAATACAACACGATCATAATTTGTTTCGATTTGAAACAGATTGCTAATCCATTGCTTCATAAGTTGGAAAAAAAATCTGTTCAACAACGTAAATAACGCAATGAATGTTGTTGAAATGTCAAAATGAAACAAATTTCGCGAAATTGTTTACAATAATGAGTTACACAATTAGGCTACAGATTAGTAACTAACTACACGAAACAGAAAGATGCTTTAATAATAATGATGCAAATTAATTAATCAATTTATTTATTGCGGCTCGGTCAAAGTGTTGTTGGGAGGAGATCGTGGCTAAGTAATAACAGCCGCACGGGTCGATTCATCAGGTTAAGCTACGCTTGCCGGGGTTGGTCTGTGGATGGGTGACCATGTTTACATACCGAGACTCCTCCGTGCCTCGGAAAACACATTAAGCCGTTGGTCCCGGCTGTCATTTGTGGATCTTTGACAGTCGTTAAGGGTCGTCAGAAGCCCGAAAGTCTGACAACCAGTCTTACCAAGGGGTATCATATTACCCAGTTACTGGGTTGTGGAGGTCAGACAGGCAGTCGCTCCATGTAAAATACTGGTATTCAGCTGCATCCGGTTAGACAGGAAGCCGACCCCAACATAATTGGGAAAAAGCTAGGTAGATTTTTGGGCAATGTTGTTGGATTTTTCCATCTGGAATTTCTCAGTAGCTGCCCGGGGTCTGGATTTGTGCCCGATTGCAGTTGTCAATAGGCTCGCCCCCTATCACATGGGACTTAAACATAGCTGGCGAAATGTGGGTGAACTACAGGTACACATCTGCCTGATCCTTCGAGGAATATGGGCGTGGTGGTGGTATGTAATTAAGATGTGGTTTCAATAGAAAGAATGCCTGTTTTATGTCATATCAAATGGTCGTTCCTTCACCGTGTGAGAAGGTCGAAGGTCTTTGCTCTGCAGTAGGTAACATAACATCCACATATGGCATATCAAACCCATATTGGATTCAAAATGAGACCTTTCAAAGTTTTATTAATCCCTGAATTAATCCTTGAAAATATACAAAGATTCTTTAATATATTTTCAAGTACTTCATTCTCCTATATTAAAGCTCTCAGTATTAACTCTAAGTTCAATATGTGACAGACTAATAGCTCTGTACGCACTTTATCTCCTACATGAAGTTTCATTACAAGTAAGTAGTTACAGACGCCAGTACATCAACCTACCCGAAACTGTCAAATTTTCCCAATCAACTTTGAACCTTATGCTTCAGCGATGAAGTTGAAAATCTATTAAATAAATTTGACAGATTGTAGTAGCCTGAAGTGCTGGCGTCTGTACTTGAGTAGAATTTATTGTTCGTAAATGAATTAGAAGATTACGTTGAGAAACAAACTTTATATTGCACTGCTAAGCCTTTTTTATTACCCGACTACGGCGAAGCAAAAAGGAGGGTTATGATTTTGACCGGTATGTAAACTATTGAAAACAAAATAGGGCCCACCCTAAGTTAATTTAGAATTTTGTCTAAGAATCAATAATTAGGTAAGCATTTGTGAAGTAAAGTACTAAACTTTATTCTTAACATGTATATGGATCCTTAACAATGTTTCGAGCATCAATTTTAGCGTTGAATTCAAGTGGGTAGACAGAAAAAGTGTGAAGTACTTGAAAAGTACTTGAAAAAACACTTGTTGCACAAACTCTGTGACTTGTGTTCTCAGTCCGATTCTAAGCGTTGACGTTACCCGTCACTTTCTGTCACAGCTTTTTTTTTTATTTCGGTATTAATCAAGATTACTATGCCTGATTTTCGTCGTCATATGGACATGGAAAGCGCAGCAAGAGCTGTTGCTATGCTTCAGGAGGGAGGCTCTCAGAGATCTGTAGCAGTGCTTCTCGGTGCGTCGCGACAAGCTATTCGAAACGTGTGGGAACACTTCCAGGAGATCGGGAGTGTAACTAAGAGGCCTGAATCAGGAAGAATTTGAGCCACAACTTACGTGCGTACTGTTACCGCCCGGGCTTTACAAATCTGGCTGCGGCAATCAACTGGTATTAAAGTCAGTGATCAAACCATTCGTAATCGTCTCCACGAAGATGGTCAACGTTCCTGAGTGCGAGCTGTCCGACTCAAACTGACAAGAGCCAATCGTGCAGCGCGATAAAGATACGCTCGCGAGCATTTGAACTGAGCAATGGATAACTGGAGGGCTATCCTTTAGAGATAAATGTAAGGTCAAGTTTTCCAGTGATGATAAACGAGTCCACGTGTGGAAAAAAAATGTGAACGTTTTACAGAACCATACATCCACGGAACAGACCGTTTTGGGGACCCAAGTGTTATGGTATGGGCGGGAATAAGCTTTGTAGGCAAAACAGAGCTAGTAATTCTGGATGAGGGTACTGTAACCGCCGCCAGTTACGTTGAGCGGGTTATATAACCTCATGTCATCCCATTTTCAGAAAGACTTGTCGCTGACTTTGTTTTTTATCATGCATGAAAAATGCTCGCGAACATACGGCCCGTGCCACACAAAAAGCATTTTCAGAGGCCAATATCACAGTTTTGCCATGACCAACTATGAGTCCCGGTCTCAACCCCATCGAGCATTTATGGGATCAATTGAAAAGAAGCCTTAAAGAAAACTAGAGCCATGTTAACAGTCAACAGGAGCTCATTAATGCGCTAAAACTCGGTTGGGAACGAATTCCGGAACAAAATGTTACCCATCTTATTAAAGTGTACCAGATTAGCTCAGAGAGGGCATACAGAGCACAGGAGGCCCCCCTCGCTACTAACCATAACATTTTTCATCAAATGGTTACAGGAAATGGGCGACAGACTAAGTTTATTTTTCAAGTTAATTTGAGTTTATTTCCCTAAAAATTGTTTGTGTAAATCGATCAAAATAAACAAAGTAGGGGTACAGCAGTGGCGACGGGTGATTTTATGGATGAGGTAAGCCGGAGCTGCAAAAAAAACGTCATTATTCGGACTTCCGTCGTGGCCGCGAAAAGTTACTTCTTGTTTACTTATCAAAATAACGGTGTCCATAAACTGTTTCATTAAATTTCGATTTCGATCTACTTTTCTATTAAGGCTTGTGCAGACCAGCGCGACACGCGACGCGACACAAAGACACCGCTCGTCGCGCGACGAGCGGTGCCTTTGTGTCGCGTCGCGTGTCGCACTGGTCTGCACAAGCCTTTATGAACTTCATACAAATTAGTGAAAATAATTCTATTCCTACCAGTCCCGAACTCATAAAACAGCTACGAATATCTTTTTCAGTCTGCACATATTTTTTGATGAAAACGTCAGATTGAAATGTAAAAAAACCCTATATTCCATAAACAACTAGAATCTAAGAAAAGTAAACACGGGAACAATACATTTTATTTAATTTACGACTGCCAGTCAGTCATTGATATTTATCGTAAACGGAAACATTAAAATGTTTGAAAAATCATTGCGGCGTTTGTAATTTACAGTCATATCTTTTCGAGCACGGCCTAACTTAATTATGTGTTTCTTATTTTCAAAATTTAATCTTGAAAAGCATGTTTCTTCACAAAGTAAATAATCTGTCCAACAACATTCTAAAACTATTAATGCCGCTATCCTAATAAGATCGTACTAATTACTTTTCAAATCTACTCTAAATAAGTAATTTTAACTTATTAAACTATCTACTTACCACAAATACCTAATTACAACGTACTTTCTTTCACATTCACTAAACTCAAAACGCTGTTAATCACTGTCCTATAACTACAAACAAATATTATTACTACTAGTAATGATAAACTAATGAATTCAACGAATACTGAGCGAACAAAATGCAAATTAATATGGTTCTAATGCGATTACGTCAAAAAACAACCACACATTGTCATACGAATAATAAAATGTTTACAAACTCCTAGCCGAACGTATTACGAAATTCAACGAAAACTGCCGAATCAAATGCGTGTGCCAGAAAGAGGTGGTGCAATAGCAATAATTCCTTCTCGCTCCACGCGCACGTTTCTGCTACTGCGTCTCTGTCCTAACTCGTTGCAGATCGGCTTACCCGGCAACTAGAAACGGTGGTGTCTACTACTTTATTTTGTAAGGAAATTGAATTCACGATAAGCCGGACGCGCCTACGAGTTATTTTAGCGCAAATTGTTTTGTTGTTGGGATATTAAGACAATTTTTTTTATGTATGTAAGCGTTTTGTAATGTTTTAATTTTACGGTGTATCAAATACTTATAGTTTGATTATTCAGTGACGATTAGAGTGGTTGTGTTCCGAATTTCCGAAGGAAAGCCGGTAGGAATCGGCTTATATGGACACGGTGCCCCGGCCCCTGGTGTACAGGTATGCGACCCCGGCTTTACCTTGACCATTTTTTAGGGTTCCGTAGTAAACAAGGAACCCTTATAGTTTCGTCATGTCCGTCTATCTGTCTGTCTGTCTGTCCGCGGTCTAGCTCCGAGTAGGGATGTTAAAAAATAAACGATTTTTATTTAAATCGATTATTATTTTCTTATAATCGATTTTTTATTATCGATTTTTATGGTAATATTAATCGATTTTTATGGTAATATTAATCGATTTTTAGTAAATTGATTATATAAATTACGTGTTTAAATCGATTTTCAGAAACAGCTCGTATCTATGCGACGGATGAAAAAATCTTGCAGTATCAATTTTATAAACAGCGCCATCTATACGTTGGATAAAAAATCTCGAATTAAGTTCATACGTCTAAGTTGATTAAATAAAAACAGCGCTATCTGTAGGCATTTTTTTATTTGATTTACATTTTAGTTTTTGAGACAACAAGTTTGTAATTTTTTTGGGATGCTCATCATTTCATTTTTATTATAATAAATAAAACGTTTAATAGTACTAAAATTTGTATCAATAATGCTACTTGGTTTCCTAATTCCTTACCTTGAAATTTTAAAGGAACATTGCCTTTGATTTTTAGTTTGGAATTAGAGAAACAATTCGGCTCATCATGCCGAAGATCCTCATCAGATCTTCACCAATTTGTTTTGAGATCAACATAAAGTTATTACTTTTCAAATAAAAAAAGAACCATCGAAATCGGATCTCATAAGGCGGACATATCCAGTAGCCCCCCTTTTTGCCCCATTTTGTTTGTCGGTTTTCTGAATGCTGTTCTAACATCATGCAAATTCTGATAGATTGTTTTTTATTTAATTTTGCATTGATATTCCCTATAAGTCTGGTTAATCTGTAGACAATATAATAATAATGACTTTTACCCTTTGTCTAAAAGCTTAGGGTAATTCTAATTACGTAGGTACTTTATTTACTATCTACTTTAACCAAAAGTGGGTAGATATAACAAAAGACATTTAATTATACTCTCGTACAAAAGCGACATGACGAGGGTAGCCATAAAAATCTACGATCTCATAAAGACGCCATTGTTATGAGTTTCCAACACGTATGTGTTAGCAAAATTCTGTCGAATTTCGTGTTAATTCTCCTTTGTTAGTAACTAGGGTACTGAAAGAAAAAGGAAAAACAGAAGGTCAATTTCATACAATACACGACCATCAATCAATCTGCGAAGCCTTTTCCCAACTAAGTATGTTGGAGTCGGCTTCCAGTCTAACCGGATGCAACTGAATACCAGTATTTTACATGGAGCGACTGCCTATCTGACCTCTACAACCCAGAAACTGGGTAATACGATTCCCCTTGGTAAGACTGGTTGTCAGACTTTCGGGCTTCTGACGACCCGTAACGACTGTCAAAGATCCACGAATGACAGCCGGAAACAACGGCTTAATGTACTTTCCGAGGCACGGAGGAGTCTCAGCATGTAGAAATGGTCACCCATCCACGGCAAGCGTAGCTTAACCTGATGGATCGACCCGTGCGGCTGTTAGTTCTTAGCCACGAGCTCCTCAACAACCAATACAACCGATACAATTCAGGACCATCAATTTTGTAAATATACGAGCACGAAAAAGTCTAAAATGCGCACGATCAATCAAACATAACATCACGCCAGTGTTCCCCAATGGGTTAGGCAGAGATGTACCCATAGTACACCCACATTCCGCCAGTTATGTTTAAGTCCCATGTAATAGGGGGCGAGCCTACTGCCATCAACCGGACACAAATCCAGACTCCGGGCTGCTACTGAGAAATTCCAGATGGAAAAACCCAACAACATGGCCCAAAAATCTACTTAGCTTTTTCCCAATTATGTTGGGGTTGGCTTCCAGTCTAACCGGATGCAGCTGAATACTAGTATTTTACATGGAGCGACTGCGTCTCTGACCTCCACAACCCAGTAACTGGGTAATACGATACCCCTTGGTAAGACTGGTTGTCAGACTTTCGGGCTTCTGACGACCCTTAACGACTGTCAAAGATCTACAAATGACAGCCGGGACCAACGGCTTAATGTGCTTTCCGTTGGTTGGAAAAACCTAGACAATCAATTAATAGGGATGATGCCTGGGTCAAAAAAAAAAAATTCTTTTTAGTCTGTCAGTCAGAAAATAATAATAAATAAAAAATTACTCAGATAAAATGCATTAAATTTAGGGAGTGGTGGAGCGCTAGTTGCTACGTCACAAGTAAGTATAAAATCTACATACTCGTAAAAAGAAAAATACGTGTCCAATATTTTTAATCTATCTGACGAACAAAAATAGTAGATTGTTTGCCAAGGGAGCAAACAATTATTTTTAAGACGAGCTTAAAATAGTGTTGCTCCCGAGGTGAACACTTTACTTTTTATCACCCTCTATAAGAAAAAAAAACGTGTGTGATCCGACCCCCGTCAGGAACGAAGTTCCTACTCAAGTAAGTTTTTTTTTTTAAATCGCTGCCACCCTCTTGTATTTACATTTTGACCAGCTAGCTCACTATAGTCTTTAGCACCCTCGCAAACTATGAAAACGACACCAATGACGAAAAATTTGATAATTTTCAAAGCCGCCATCTTGGATTTTTATTTTGACCAAATTCACACTTTCTCTCTCTCTCTTGCCAGCCCGTTACTGTTAATTGAACCTAGTATTTAAGTAATTAATGATCTAATTATCTAGTTTAAGATTTTTTTTTAAAATAAACGCCGGTTGTACAATGACATCAAAATGACAAGTATATTGCATAGATTATATCAACACAGTAGACTTGAGTAAATAGATAAGATAGCAAGATGATTTGCGATTAACTTATTTTAACAGTTACTTGTTCAAACAATGTTCGTGTTTGATCTCTTTGGTAATTGGAACTTTTACTAACAATATCCACATTCAAAATTCAAATCACTTTTAATCCCTAGGGATTAAAAAGCTATTTTAGTCCCTGTTTACGAAGAACAAACTAGCTCTTTTTTCCGGATTTTGACCGGTATGTATGATGTATCAATGTATGTGTGTATGTATATATCAATGGATGTATGTATGTTGATCTGTTATCTCATAACTTCTAAACTGCCAATCACAATTTGACAAATGAGGTATCATTGGAAGCGTTTTGATTGTCCGCTGGTTATAGGCTATGTAACGTCACATTAAATGCAATATGGCGCCCTCTAGAGCACATAAAGTAACGAAGTAAAAAATAAAAATAATTGAATTGTGCCATGTTGGATATCAAATGAAAAGGCTTGACGAGCACATTACAAATATGTATATACACCGTGAAATTTGAATCACAGTTTTGCTAGAACAAACGTTGTTCAGACCATGGTCTACTACCATTCTACAGCATCCAATAAAAAAAAAAACATAATTGGTTTTTGAAAAAACACAAAAAAGACAAAGTTTAAAATGTCAAGATTATCGTTACTCCCTACAACACAGACACCACGCACAGGACACAGCATTGTCTACAGGGAAATGTACCTCCATAAACGAAATTTAGTAAGCAGTAGATAATCTTGACATTTTAAACTTTGTCTTTTTTGTGTTTTTTCAAAAACCAATTATTATAATTTTTTTATTGGATGCTGTAGAATGGTAGTAGACCATGGTCTGAACAACGTTTGTTTTAGCAAAACTGTGATTCAAATTTCACAGTGTATATCATATTGTCCAAGTAAATAAATATATTTAAATTGTTAAAAACAAGCAAAAGTGAGACCGTGCTTTAATACCTATTTTACCATAAATGCCGTGATGGTCCAGTGGTTAAAGCTTCGCCTTTCATGCACGAGGTTGTGGATTCAAATCCGGACAGGTACCAATGTGACTTTTTCAATTCAAATGTACTTTCTGAGTTTATCTTGGAAATTACTAACATTGGTGAAGGAAAAACATCGTGAGGAAACCTGTACCTTAATTGCGTAATACAACACAACCACAATCTGTTTCGATTTGAAACAGATTGCTAATCCATTGCTTCATAAGTTGGAAAAAAAAATATGCTCAACAACGTAAATAACGCAATGAATGTTGTTGAACTGTCAAAATGAAACAAATTAGGCAAAATTGTTTACGAAAAGAAGTTACGCAATTAGGGTAGGACTGGACTTATAGGTAAGTCTGAAATAGCCAACCCGTCTTGAGCAAGCGTGGTGATCAATGCTCGTGCCTTCTCTGTATGAGAAAAGGCCTCTGTATGAGAAGAGGCCTTTTCCCAGCAGAGGGACAATAATAAGGTGGTATTATTAAACTATATAACCCAAAAAAAACAATAAGCTGCTCTTCAAATACTTTATCACGAAACTATAACCCCAAAATAATTTAAATAAAAAGTAAGTTCAAAAACTAAAACCCGACTAAAAGGTATAAAACAAGTCAGTTGTTTTTTTTTTTTTGTAAAAGTTTTTTTTTTCACTTTTTAGTTGTGGTATCTACCCCACACACATTTGAATACCACTACAGGAACTTATCATATCATCTACATACTAAGTGGGGAAAAAATACGTATTTTGTAGCTAACTCAAAAACTACTCAAGCAAAGTTAATAAAATTTATATGGGACCAATTTGAGAGCATACCCTTTCAAACAAAAAAATAATTTTCAAAATCGGTCTACAAATGACGGAGAAATCGGAGGACAAACATAAAAAAAAAAAAACATGCTACGAACATTATAACCTCCTCCTTTTTGGAAGTCGGTTAAAAATGACATAATTAGGTACTTATTCATTTATTTCTCGTAAGCAAGATACAGTTTACTACCTATACCCTCAACGCGCCGTACCTTTTGCGGTAAAGGAACTCCAATTTGTGATTAACTGCCACCAAAATGAAACTATACAGCATTAGGTGGGTACTATTTGGAACTGATTGATCAAAGTACCAATGCTGGATGTTTTGTCAGTCTGGATATACATGACGGTGAGCAATGGGTAGCTCGCCGTCCGATAAGGACCAAGCCCGGGTCGACGGCGCGTTGTGTTCCACGCGCGCCTCAAAGAGATGTCAGCAGAATTGACGGGGTCCGCTAGGGCCAATGCCTGCCGGGGCTGCGAATATGGGCCGATAGGGATATCGTGGCCCCCCGGCAACATGGCATAGGAAGGAACACGGGTGGGTTTTAGTCAGTAAAAGTCTGACACGCCCTCCCGCTCCACCCAGAGCGGGAGAAGTTATTTGATAATTTCCCACCCAAAAAAAAAGAAAAAAAAGTCTGGATATACATAGCTTAGATAGCTAGCAAGCCATGACATCAAGATGAACCGAGAGAATTCTCCCAAAATGGGGATCGAATCGTGGAAAACACTGCATTCCTAATACATTTTGGTGTACATAATAAAGAATATTCTATCTATTCTATCTATCTATCTATAATTTGAATAAAGCCAGCCTTTTGTAATTCTTTATAATGTGGCGTCTACTGCTAACTAGAGTCGCGTGTTTGAACATAATTAAATGTTAAATTGTAAATTATTGTATTTTTAATAATATTCTTTTTATTTCCATTCATATTGTTACATTGAATTAATTATACTGTTTCTAATACTAAAATATATTATGTACAAGAATGAAAGGAAAACAAAAAAATAAAATAAATAAAGGGCAGAGCTCATTGGGCATCAAAAAATTCGTTCGCATCGCTGTCTGTTGGAAAACTGCCCAAAAGGCTGACAGCGTTGCCACGTTGGATGGCAATGCTGATTCTTTGACCTAAAAAATTTTACTTAAAAAAAACAACCGACTTCCAATAAAAACACTACAAAGTGAAAAATAAGTTTAATTTCGGAAGTCGGTGTCTTTGGTTTTGAATTTTCGTTTTTGCCACCGACTTCCGAAATTAAAGTTATTTTTCACTTTGTAGTGGAAGTCGGTTGTTTTTTTTTTATGTAATTTTTTTTTTCTCTTTTTAGTTGTGGTACCTACCCTACACAAATTCCAATAACACTGCCTGCTATGTAAATAACAGTGACAGGAACTTACCTATCATAATATCATCCACATACTGAGTGGGAAAAAATACGTATTATTAAAGCTAACTCAAAAACTATCAAAGCCAAGTTAATACAATTTATATGAGACCACCTCTGAAGTATGACCTACCAAACAAAAAAAGAATCATTAAAAAGCTTCGGAAATAACAATTAAATTTTTATCAAATTCTGAAAGATAAAAATGGTTATTGTGGGTCAAACTTAGAAGATAGACATATGCCATTTTGCGATTTTTTTGTTGAACGTTTTAAGATGAACAATACCGTAGAACATAAATTTGATGTATCTTTTTCGGTTAACGCAGCGCACGCCAGTAAAGCTCCCAGTCGGCATGATTTTTTCCGACTTCTTCAACAATAATCGTCATATTTCAGCCAATTTACACAAAACCGTAATGAATTATACTTTGAACGACTGCCGCAAAAAAAAAAACAAAACGCACGAGTCTTCACACTAATTTGGTCAGTGTCCCTTTCTTTCAAAACTCCTAGAGACAAAGATTAAGTTATGGGTTCATGCTATGTTAAATATGTGCGGTGAAGTATTTATCTGAAAAAATTAATAAATAAATGAACGAATGAATCGGTTAAACCTAAACAAATACTTTAGCCTACAGTTCTACCATAAAGTACAAAAATAATTTTATTTACACCCAACGAACGCCTTCAATCAACAAAGGTACTCGTACACTCAAATGGAATGATAAGCACTTCCACACACTCCCTTTTCCACATAAGTCTTCCACTACCCTCTACGTCCATCATAATTTTCTTCCTGCCTTTAAATTCACTAGAATGTATATTTGATCAATAAACGTGCTTCACAGAGCCCCATTTAATGTTGCCAACGAAAACTGCATTCAAATTACATCATGCATAGCTGATAACATCAGGTAATATCCACCTTCGCCCCTGCTAAGCATAGTGAGGGGACACGCTTATGTGAATTAGTCGATAATATGAACAGAAATATATTACTACTAGGTTCCGCCAGCGGCTTCGCTCACGTGATATCTTTATAAGTAAATAATATAATTTAATATAGCATTCTATTAGTGTACGAATTTTTAAAAGCGGCTCAGTAGAGTTTGAGTTTATTCATTACAAACAGCAAACATAAATACAATATTTTCTCTTTATAATAGACTAAATTAAAAAGAGGAACGGATGATGTTCAAAACTAAATATATTTATTGCGTTCCACAATGTGAACTTAAGTAGGTTTACAAAGACATGATCATTGTGGGCGCAGCAAAGTAGGAGAGTATATATCTATACTAATATTATACTTAAGTTTGTTTATTTGTTTGTAACTTTGTATGTACGGTAAACTCCGGATCGGATTAGAAAAAATATTATTGTGTTGGATAGCCCAATTCTTGAGGAAAGTTATAGGCTCGCGGATCAAGTCGCGGGCAGTTTCAAATCAATTGCCATGCGTTGTCTCGCAAAAACTCGAAAATGGCTCGACCGATTGTGATGAAACTTTGGTAAATTATTGTATAACCGGAGGAGACTCCTAACAAAAAAAGGCATTGCAAGGCATCGGGCATTAGCTATTATCTAATATATATTACTTATTTAAGTAATAATTTTATAAAATATTTTATGTGTTTCTTGCAGTTTCAATACTCAATACTTCATTGCATTCCACAATGTATGTGCTTAGGTGGTAAAAATTTGCTTAAGAACAATCATGGACCCTGTCGGGTACAGCAAAAGAAAGGTAGTAGGTATAGGAGATAGTAGGCTCGCTCCCTATTACATGGGACTTAAACATAACTGGCGAAATGTGGGTGTACCTGCTACAGGGACACTTCTGCCCAACCCTTCGGGGAAACAAGGCGTGATGTTATGTTTTGTTATGTTAGTAGGTAAGATTTCAAGTATGGGTGGTACATTTCGGATGTTTCTACTATTTACGAACTTGACCGAAGCCTTCTTAGGCTTGGGTACAAGCAGCCCGTAGGTAACAGCATACATTCTTACAATATACTATGCTAATAAGTATTAACGATCGACTAAAATTAAAAAAGGATTGTGTGGTTTTATGAAACCACGGTAAAAGTGAAACTTTTAAGCGAACTATAGGTGCCGCCATATTGGCCTTGGCTGCTCTGACGAGCGCCTTTCACTTTATCCCTACTCCGCGGCCGACCGTCACGCGACATGCAACACTCAGACGAAAAAGTTTGAGACGATGTAATAAAAGTTTCACTTAAAAAAACAAAGACCGAGAAGACAGTAGGTAAGTTGAAGGACCAACTGAAGGAAAAAAATAGTAGAGATATACATTAAAAGCAGCTAAAAGAATAAGCGTTGGAAGTTGCTAAACTAACAAGTGTCGTGCTTAAGTTTTGGATGGGACGTGAACATTCATAATAATTCTCTTTTACCTATTTAGACAAAAGTTTCGCTGTAATTATTAGTTACTACCTTCCAGCTTCGCGCACGTGATATCTTTACAAATTATAGCCTATGTTCATCATCATCATCATTTCAGCCGAAAGACGTCCACTGCTGGACATTGGCCTCCCCCAAGCACCGTGCTTTCTGCATCCAGCGGATTCCTGCGGCCTTCACAAGGTTTTCGGTCCATCTTGTGGGAGGCCTCCCAACGCACACACATTGCTCGCAGAACGGATGGCCAATGGGGTCGAAAGGTTCTGGAGTGGCGACCACGTACCGGAAGACGTAGCCTATGTTTCTCAGTGATAATATAGCATTCTACATGTGAAAATTTTTTTAAAATCGGGCCAGTAGTTTTTTATTCATTACAAACAAACATACAAAAATTCAAATCCTTTCTCCTTATAGCATTAGTTTAGATTTATTAATTTTAGAACATTTTCGTAACCACAATTTTCCACAATAGACATACTTGTATAAAGATTCTGCAGTCTAAACTTTACATCGTCGCGCGTCGTGCTTAGAGGAAGTGTGCGCACATCACTAACACTCGATGACCGTACCTGCCGACATTGCACAATTTTGAAGTAGGAAATGACTAGCGAGTGTTTTCTGTGATTAATGACGTTTAGTGCGATTAGACGCTTAAATATTTGAAAACCAATAACGGTCCGATAGAAGATATATTTGTATCCATTAGGCAATTTACTGAGTCAACAAAAATGAACTCTTGTACTTTTTTCACCAACTTGATGTCTCGTTTTTGTAAACTCGACCGATTCTATTTGATACACAAACGCGAAATTACTCGTTCACCTGCAAGTTTTTAACCGACTTCAAAAAAGGAGGAGGTTCTCAGTTCGTCGGAGTCTTATTTTTTATTTATGTTCCCCGATTACTCGAAGAAGGCTGGACCGATTTGAAAAATTATTTTTTGTTTGAAAGGGTATACTTTCAAGTTGATCCCATTGTCATTTGGTTACGATCTGATGATGAGATCTTGGAGAAATCGAGGGAACTCTTCAAATATTATAGGCACAGCTTTATCGATTTGGGTATTTTTATAGTAACTCGTGCATTTTCTCTCGGATAGCACCATTTGATAAAGTGGAACTGATGATGAAGGACTCAGATGCCCACCGGAACTACTCTAATTTCACGGGTTGCGATTCGATAACTTTAATATGGTTGGTAAGCAATTGATGCTCGTTACAATTCATATGGTGCAGTGGAGCTGATGGTGAAGTACCTGGATAACTCCTTAACAATTAAAGTCCCTGCATCGGGAAAGCAATATTTTGTAAAAGGTGATGAGCAGTTGACATTAGGCACTTAGACAAATTACGAACTTAGATAAATTACGAACCAATCCACAAAAAAGTGGAAAAAAAAACTTTTTTACAAAAAATACAACCGACTTCCAAACTACAAAGTGAAAAATAACTTTAATTTGAAAATTGGTGTCTTTGGATAAGTATTTTAGTTTTTTGCCACTTTTTGCCTGTTTTTTTTGTAAAAAAGTTTTTTAAATTAAGTATAGTATTGAGAAAATACCGTGCCTCGGAAAGCACGTTACCTAACCCGTTTGTTCCGGCTGTCATTCGTGGATCTTGACAGTCCTTACGGGCCGTAGAAGCCCGAAAGTCTGACAGCCAGCTTACCAAGGAGTATCGTGTTACTCAGTTACTGGGTTGTGGAAATCAGATAGGCAGTCGCTTCATGTAAAATACTGGTATTCATCGGCAACTGGTTAGACTGGAAACCGACCCTAACAAAGTTGGGTATAGGCTAGGCAAATGATGAGTATTGAAAATACCAATTCAATTCAAAATATTTTATTTCACATAAACCTACATGTTCACTTATGAAACGTCAGAAGCTAGGTGCACGGTTCCAATTGGTCGTTTCCTATGGAGAAGAGCCGGCAAGAAAACCGTACCGTACCGTATGTGTATGCCTTTTTTCTTTTTTTTTTTGGGTGGGAAATTATCAAATAACTTCTCCCGCTCTGGGTGGAGCGGGAGGGCGTGTCAGACTCTTACTGACTAAAACCCACCCGTGTTCCTTCAGTTGCCTTGTTGCCGGGGGCCACCCTTTCGGCCCATATTCGCAGCCCCGGCAGGCCCATATTCGCAGTCCCGGCAGGCTATGTGTATGCCTAACACATTAATTTATTTGCCAAACAAACGTATCCAAAAAAAGGAAGTCGGTTTTTGGGAGTCGGTTGAATTTTTTTTGTAAAAAAAATATTTTTCTCTTTTTTGCTATGGTAATTTACCCCACACAAATTCAAATACCACTACCTGCTATGTAAATATCAGTGACAGGAACTTAACATATCATCCACATAGGTACTAAGTGGGAAAAAATACGTATTATTGAAGCTAACTCAAAAACTCCCCAAGCAAAGTTATAATAAATTATATGGGACCACCTCTGAAGTATGACCTATCAAACAAAAAAAGAATCATTAAAAGTAATCGCGTAACAAAAATACAAAAAATTAAACAAACATACAGTTGAATTGAGAACCTCCTCCTTTTGGAAATCGGTTAAAAATGGGATCCATACCTTTTATACTGTCAATCAATATTCTTGATAATATCTGTAAACAGCCCTCTATACGTACAGCTGGCGATAATAGTTACCAATATAATAAACTGAATTATTCAATGATACGCTTCATCGGCTAAATAAACTGTATTGTTTGGTATCATAAAGTCCGCTAAATAGTTTGGTTTCCTGTCATGTCTTGTTAAGGATAATTGGAGGGTATTTCGAGATTATTACTTCAACAGAAACTGTTTTGGGTGATAAATGGTAAATTTAAGGTTCTCCGGCGTCATTCGTAATAGAGACAACGGACTCTGAGAATAATCATTTTGAGATTACTCAAACGATGCTGGTATTTGAGTGTCTATCTAGACAGACCTACCTATTTTGTAGTTATAGTTAGGTAGGTATTAGACAAATCGAAGAGACACATAACGTAAAATTGTATTCGTGGTGAAGTAAAAATTGGCGCTAGCAGCAACCATTCAACCACCAGCCGCCCATTGTGTCAGTCTATGTAAAATTTCTACATTTAATATCTGTAATTATACACTGACACATCTTCACTGACACACACTCTCACTCACACTACCAATTGTTAAAACGCTTGTGTCAAATAATATCAAACATTTGTAAATCTGGTTTATTTTCAGAAACTATGTTGATTTGTAATATGTAACATTAGGTTGGTATTTTATACATTGTTATAAGTTTATTCAGCTGGTAACATTTATGTTAATTAAGTACAATTTTATAATCTATGAAAAGAAGATTATTTCGTGTGTGGATTTTTTTTGGGTTACCCTCATTCCTGGGTTGTCATTCTTTGATTTGTATCGAGTCGTGGTTAACGAAAAATCCGGTTGGCGCATTCATGTTGAATGGTTGAACTATATTTCCTGTGTTATTAGAGTTAAGCAGAAGTGTGATTGTACTCTAGTTCTAGTGAAGTAAACTAATTATTACATATACGAGGACTTATTTTAACCAGTGATCTAACATACTACACACTGCGTCACACCTGCAAAGTTTGCATACCTTTTTTTTTGCATGTTTACGAGTTTTATCCAAATGTCAATTTTATCCATGTCACAGAGAAGACTGGAACAATGTGTTTCTTTTGTAATTAATTATGTCAATTTGTTTTTGTTCCAAATCAAAAACTTTTAGGTACTTTACTTAATTTTAATTGGTGTACACAATAAAGAGTATTCTATCTACCTTTCCATCTATCAGCAATCAAGAGGACGCTGTTGAACATACAAAGAAAATCTGTTAGTCACCTTTTAAAAAGACTTCATTTTTGTTGGCGATGAAAGAAAAGAAAAAAAAAATATTTGACACAAATTACGTTAGCTGCAATGGGAGGATTTAAATTAAATTAAATTACTATATTGACTTAGACAACAATGATCCATGTTAGTTAGTTAGATACAAAAAGAAAACTTAAAAGCTATGTTAGTGTGTTACAATTATAACTAAGTACAAACAATATTTACATACATTCACCGAATGTAATGAATCACTCCTACCTAACCAACACCTGCATGAAGTGATTCATTATCGGCGAGTCAAATTTGTCCACTAACATCTTCAGAATGCTGTTAGGACTTGACCGCGTTCTCTCTAGCAGCGACGCCATTTTTCTCCTCACCATTGCGTGGAAATCGCGAACATGCCAGAGGCACTGCAAAAGCGCGGCAGTCCCAAAAGCTGAAGCTACTATTATATTGGACCGTCAGGGCGTCTATTGTTTTCCGCGTGTAGCTGGCCCACAGGCTGCTCGTGTAGAAGGTCTGGCAGTAAGCCTTAAACAACGTTATCTTAACCTCCTTACTACAACAAGCAAACCTGAGAACCAGCATATTGCTTCTCACAGCAAGAGCCCGGCGCTCGCGTTCGATATCAAAAAACCAAAAATTATTTGAAATGATTTAAAAAAAAACAAAAATGATTTAACTTAATTTATTTAAAATTAAAAGAATTACATTAATTATAAACTAAATTAGCCTAAGCGCCTACTCATTCGAAGTATGAATATGGAGTGGAATTTTACAGAATTACCTACAATAATTGGGTAAACTAGGTTCGTGCGTCACAAAATGCTTGCTCAGCTCGCCGTTTCCGTCGTTCGATAAATTTGATGTATCGATAATATACATCACATATTGAGCACAGTGCTGATTCGGCGATTGGCCTTGCAGCTGCGCGTAACACACTGGTTAAATTTGCTATTATTATTGGTTAATTTATTATTGTTGCTATTTATTTGGTTTTTGGGTGACGCCTCTGAGTGTGGAAATTATGACTACATTGTTGTATTGGGTTCCCACCCGTAAAAACAAATGTAAATAACTCAATAAATGATCGCTTCATAGTGTAAAACTACTAAATCCTATTCAGACTTCAATAATTTTGACCCCAACCCTATTCCTCAGACAATTCAACCAACACCATTATCTGACCATATATTAACATGTCATATTTAAAATTGCCGACACTATTCAAATTAGCGGCTGCTAAGCGCGTGCGCAGGTCGGCCGGAACGCGGCGTTTATCAAACATGGCGCCGCTTCCGCTTAGTCACGTCACGCGTCCGTCACTTCCTGTCTGTCCTACACCTGCTAAGGGCTGATGTGACCTATGAACGTGTAATGAGTTGATTATCCTTTACTTTACGAGAATAACATAACATCAAAATAAAAATGTAATTAAAATTATAAAAAATATATATTTGAAATACTCACAAAAAGTCCTTTCATTTGATATGCCACACAGTACAGTTGGCAAAATGTTTTTTTTTAATTTTTAGGGTTTCCTCAAAAGGAAAAAACGGAACCCTTATAGGATCACTATGTTGTCCGTCTGTCTGTCTGTCAAGACCCAGGAACTTTTCTCAGGAACGCATGGGAGGTATCAAGCTGAAATTTATATCAAATACTCAAGTCTACTGTCCCTTGGAGCTGTGAAAAAATCAAACTTCTAAGCCAAGGCAATCAAAAGATACAGCCGTTTATGCTGCAAATTTTCGACACTCGCAAGGGAATCAAAACCTACATGCTACTTCCCGTGAACTCAGAATCTTGAAATTTGGTACGAAGCAACGTCTTATAGCATAGATAAAGGAAAAATTGCGAAAAGCATAAATTTTTAGTTACATTACAATTTTTGTACGGAACCTTCGGTGCGCGAGTCCGACTAGCACTTGGCCGGTTTTTCAATTCGCTCCCGGAAAGTGAGCCGTTTTCAAAATTCGTTTGTTTTTGTTACACATCCGTGTTTGGGTTACAGAAATTGAGATGTGTACAAAACAATCGGTCTATTACATTCGGAGCAAATAGGCTATGACAGACGGACAGACAGATACACGAGTGATCCTATAAGGGTTCCGTTTTTTCCTTTTGAGGTACGGAACCCTAAAAACCCAATAATAACACTTTGCCCGACCCGAGAATCGAACCCAAGACCTCATGCTCAGCAGTAGCGCTTGCGACCACTAGACCAATGAGGCAGTCAGATTATTATTCTATAAGTGCTTTTTTTTATGTTAATGTCACCTCAATTTTTATTAGAAGCTGCAAAACCTGAAAGACCTTAAAATTTTAAGAAACGTAAGAAAAGAATTTCCAGGATTAAACAAGGGTTTTCGCCTTTAAAAGTAACGGTAGCACACATTTTAGGGTTCCGTAGTCAACAAGGAACCCAAATTTCGCCATGTCCGTCTTTCTGTCCCTCTGTCCGCGGCTTAGCTCAGAGACTCTTAGTACTAGAAAGTTGCAATTTGGCATATTAATCACGCCGACAAAGTGGGAAAATAAAATCATGAAACAATTTTTTTCAACTACAGTGTTAAGTTTGTTCTGGGGATAAATTCATCCCAACTACGGAATCCTACGTGCGTGGTCAGACACGCACTTGGCCGATTTTTAAAGTGAAAACTTCTTTAGGCGCGTTGGGCATTTTTGTTATGGGACTAAACCATTGATTTCGCGACACCATGACGACACCTCATTTTTGTAAACGCGATTGTGCTCTTTATCTATATTACGTTACGGATCAATGTTCTATGCAAGTATTTTTACTTTAAAGGTTTTATAAACGCGATTGTGCTCTTTATTTATATTCCGTTACGAATCAATATTCTATAAAACTACAAGGTCAGTGCGCGAGTAATACCTAAGTCAATTTGTTCCGTATAAATAATTTAAAAACCCGGAAAATAGTGAGTGCTGTGTACTGATTCTCATAAAGTTTAATAGCACCCAGTCTATTACATGTGAAACGTTATATATTTTGATATAAATACTCTTAACAATTACGTAGTGCCTAAAAACAATCAGCCAGTGATTTTATTATACCGCCATTAACTCAAATGAACTGTGAGACCCAACTTAATGAGTGAAACGCGTAAGTGACGCGGTATCCACGGCGCTTACGACATTTTTCTCGCCGACTTACGCATCGACCGTTCATCACCAGGCGTGGGCCTTTATTAGCGTGCGATTTATTGGTGTGCATTGATAAGCTAACTTTAAGTGAACCTAAACACCGTAGCACCATTATGAATTGTGACTGTTGCTCGGAAGGCATAGCTGAAGGAAGTTCTGTGATTAAATGCTCTTCGTGTCAAAAACCATACCACCGTTCCTGTCTCACGCAGCTGGGTTGTGACTTCCAGCAATCCGAATTGCATAATTGGAAGTGTCCGACCTGTAAGCCAAAGAAGCGAAACGCAGATAATACTCCGGTGCGCAATAGTCAGGCGAGTGATCCTAATGTAACGCATAGACAGAAAGTGTCTTCGGTAACTATTCTCAGCGATGTAGCTCCTGTTACGTCTGGCGAAGTTTCTCGCATTATGAAAAAACAGATAGACGATCTTATGCGGCACCTCAAACAAACTTTAGCGGACTATGTTACCACACAGATGAACACGATTACGGAGAAATTAGAAGGGCTCAATACTTCAATGGATTTTATGAACGTAAACTTTGAGGAAATGAAGACTGAGTTTTCCTTAAACACCAAAGTCGTCAATGACCTTAAAAAGGAAAACGAGCAGCTCAAAACTACCGTCAAAGACCTAGGTGTGAGGCTAACTCAGATGGAACAACAAGCGCGCTCTACGAATGTGGAAATTCAATGTCTGCCCGAGCACAAGAATGAAAATCTTATGTCAACTGTCATGAATATTAGTAAGGTGATATCGTGTGACTTAACTGAGAATAACATACATCATGTTGCAAGAATTGCAAAGCAAACCCCAACTAATACTCGCCCAAAGTCTATTGTCGTTCAATTTAGCAGTCCACGAGTTCGAGACCACTTTCTGGCTGCTTCTATTAATTTTAATAAAAATAAAACTCCTGAAGAGAAGCTCAACACTGCTCTTCTTGGGATAGGCGGTAAAAAAGAAAATGTCTATATAGTAGAACATTTATCACCAGCAAACAAGGCGTTGCATGCTGCGACCAGGATTAAAGCTAAGAGTTTGGGTTACAAGTATGTGTGGGTCCGCAGCGGCAAGATTTTTGTTAGAAAACATGATGGTGCAGACTATAAGTATATCAGGGACGCCGACTCGTTGGACAAATTACAGTAAGCAATAAAAAGATGTATAGAATAAAGTATAAGATTGATAAGGATTTAAATTCGATCAGTTAAAAATTTACTACCAAAATGTAAGGGGTATTAGGACAAAGCTGAGTGACATTTACCAGAAAGTTGCATGCTGTTCATACGATGTCATAATGTTTACTGAAACTTGGCTGCTGGATGGTATCTTTGACTCTGAGATCATGGATGGGCGTTACGCTATCTATAGGCGAGATAGATCCATTAATGTTTTGAATAATAAAACCGACGGTGGTGGAGTTCTTATTGCTGTATCTACAAAATTTGAATCACAGAGACTGATCAAATTCGAAAGTTCTTGCGATGATCTCTGGGTCAAGTTGTCACTTAAAGGGGGAAGAAAGGCTAGGGAGATTTATCTATGTACTGTATACTTGCCGTCGCCGATACAGCCAAGAGTACTGGAGCATTTTGTTGATAATACAAACAATGTCTTGGAACATGCCAATGAATGCTTTATTATTGGGGACTTTAATATGAAAACTATTAACTGGCTTGGGACAGGTGGTGATGTGATAAGAGCTCCTCAAAGTATTTGTACAGGCTTAGAACAGACTTTTTGGGATTTTGTCTTGCTTAACAACTTAAGGCAATTCAATTATTTATTTAATCAGAATGGCAGAATTCTTGATTTAGTTTTGACCAATTTAGATCTTGTTGTGGTAAGTGCGCCTGTGGATGTGCTTTCTAAAATAGATATGCACCATCCACCTATACTGTGTGAGGTCTCGTTTACCCATTTTAAAAAGCCACAGAATTGTAATAATAGAACTAAGTTAAATTATTTTAAGGCAGATTACGTGGCAATTAATGCAATACTGAAGCAGGTCAACTGGGCATCAGAGCTAACTCCTTGCATGACTATAGATCAGATGGTATATTTTTTTTATAATGTATTGTATGGGGTAATTAAGCGCCACGTTCCACACGTACCAATAAAAGATGCAAAATATCCGTACTGGTTTTCTAGACAGCTCATTAAAAGACTAAACGAAAAGAACCGTCTTCGACTTAAAGTTAAAAAGTACAATAATCCTTTAGACATTATTGCTTTAGATTTACTTAAGAAAAGATGTGACCGTATGGCTACGTCTTGTTACAATGCTCACATTGCTGATATAGAGGCTAAAATTACTTCGAACCCAAAATATTTCTGGAGTTACTTAAAAATGAAAAGAGGTGGCAGGAGTAATTACCCCAGCTCCATGACAGATGGTATAAACACCACTGAAGATATTAATGAAATATGTAATTATTTCGCATCCCATTTCGCTAAGGTATATAGTAGTGATGTGAATGGTGTGCATGCAGGCGCAGGTGACATTGATGAATGCATAAGCAATAGCACGTTAGGCCAAATCGCAATATCACAAGATCAGATCCGCAAAGAATTAAAAAAATTAGACGTTCACAAAGGGGCCGGCCCTGATAATATACCTGCTTTGTTTTTAAATAGACTGGCGGATGTTCTTTCACTGCCATTAAGTGTTATATTTAATCATTCTGTGCTTCGGGGTACTTTTCCGTCCATTTGGAAGGAAACAAAAATTGTGCCTGTTTTCAAAAACGGGGATCAGTCCGATGTGAGCAATTACAGGCCCATCGCTATACTTTCCATAGTTGCAAAGGTATTTGAAGCCCTCATTTGCCCTATGCTATCTAGACATTTATCACAGCTAATAATAGATAGCCAATATGGATTTATGAAGGGGAAATCGACAGCTACCAATTTGGTGACTTATGTTGAAAGCATTGTTGAAGCGGTTGATGCGCGTGTTCAGGTTGATGCAGTCTACACCGACTTTAGCAAGGCTTTTGACACGGTAGACCATGACATACTCGTCAGGAAACTTAAAACATATGGCGTATCGGACCCCCTCTTAAGTTGGTTCCAATCATATCTATCTGGACGGATGCTCAGGGTTGTAGTGAATGGCTGCTCTTCAGATTCATACTTGGCAACGTCGGGAATCCCTCAGGGATCTCATTTGGGTCCACATCTATTCATTCTTTTTATAAATGATATTCGTAAATGCTTTTCGAACTCGAATATATTCCTATTTGCAGATGATCTCAAAGCCATAAAGATTATAAAAAATCCCGCGGATTCGGTACTGTTCCAAAGCGACTTAGACCGGCTGACTAAGTGGTGTGAACACAACAAAATGTCTTTGAATGTGAAAAAATGCCATCATATCAAATTCACAAAAAAAAAGAATATCATGCAGTCAGATTATAAGTTGAATGGTGAGCGGCTTGAGGAAGTCGAAACTATACGAGACCTAGGCGTTCAATTCGATAAAAAGCTAAGTTTTGTTGAACATATTGACAATATTATATTAAAAACGTCAAAGATGCTTGGCTTCGTTATGAGAGAGTGTAAAAATTTCAAAAAACCTAGCGTTAAAACAATTATGTACAACTCGCTAGTTAGAAGCCATCTCGAATACTGCAGTGTAGTCTGGTCACCTGAGTATAAGGTCCACATCAAGCGCATCGAACGGCTGCAAAAACGGTTCTTGTGGCATCTCACCTATAATAGTAATAAATGCAAAAAGCTCAAGTCGTACCAAGAAAGACTAAAGTATTTCAACATGGTGTCGCTGGAGAAACGCAGGAACATGCTAGATTTGGTTTTTCTTAAAAAGTTAGTAACAGGCTCTCTGAACTGTCCCGATTTGCTCAGTAGGGTGTTATTCCATGTGCCCCGTAATCTGCCAAGAAGCTCTAATAGGAGGCTTTTCTGCATGCCGAGATGTCATACCAACTTGAGGCAATACTGCCCACTGTCTAGAATGTATGCTGCATACAAAGAGCACGAAGTGGATATAGACCTCTTTCACTCATCAATACCTGCTCTAAAAAAAGCCGCACTTGCCATTTAATGGGTTTCTCTAGTCTAAAATCAAATCAAATTATTTTAATTTAATCATATTTAAAAATTTTATGTAACTTAATTTAATTTAATCACTGAATTTATTGTAATCAATTTAGCTTTTAATAATTTATTTTTACTGTTATCTAAACTATGTATTACTTGTTTTAATTAATTAATTGTGTTCTATCTGCGCATAATGTAGTGCATGCTGTGCTTTTCTTTAAGTAATGAGGCACTTAGACTTAAGTTTGCAATGTACAAATTGTAAAGTAATAGTGTACTCATTGTTGAAGAGCCTAATAATAATAAATAAATAAATAAATAAATACAAGTATTTTTACTTTAAAGGTTTCGGAAGTATTATTTTTTTGTAAACGCGATTGTGCTCTTTATTTACGGACCAATGTTCTATCCAAGTATTTTTCTTCCACCAAGGCTGTCTCGGGAATGACGACAGAAGAGAAAACTTGAACAGTTTTCACTTCTGTCGTCATTCCCGGAGTGCCACTGCCATATATTTATACAAGAGCTATTACCCGTTTGCTACTACTAAGATTGTCAATCCTGGCGTCCGGTCTGCACCAAGCGCAAAGGGCAACTGATAGAAATCAGACAACTGACTAAACACGAAGTTTGCCGAGGGACATTAAGAAAATAGAAATACAGTACACCCTAGAGCAGGCCCGTCCAATGTGGCCCGCGTAAGTCCTCCATCCGGCCCGCCCCATAGAGATATAACGCGAACAGTATTAAATTCTCCCAATGTCAGTTATTCGATGATCTATCTATCGACTTTGAGTAAAATTTACAATGAAAAAAAATTACTTACTGGGGCTGTCTCAATCACATCTGCAAATGTAACTGTTTGAGACCCAATAAACAATTTATTTATTTATTATTATTTATTAATGTGCTAACAAAATAACACTTGAGCGTGACCGCACTGTGCAAGCAAAAACGATGTCAGTCATCTCATTAGGTTTTAAGTTATGCATTATAAGAAAAATAATTAGTAGGTAGGTAAAACTGGGGCTTTCTTTTTTAATAAATCAGCTTTATGAAAAATATCGTTTTGTTTATATTTAAATCTCACTTTGGCATTGGACATTTCTTTTGGCCCGCTATGGTTACAAAAATATCAAACTTGGCCCTCCAGAAGATTATGTTGGACACCCCTGCCCTAGAGGTAGTTTATAGAGATACTTTTTAGGGTTCCGTACCTCAAAAGGAAAAAACGGAACCCTTATAGGATCACTCGTGTGTCTGTGTGTCTGTCTGTCTGTCTGTCTGTCTGTCTGTCTGTCTGTCTGTCTGTCTGTCCGTCTGTCACAGCCAATTTACTCCGAATCTAATGGACCGATTAAGTTGAAATTTGGTACACATATGTATTTCTGTGACCCAAACACGAATGTGTTACGTAAATAATTTAATTTTGAATATAGGTGTCACTTTTGGGGCGCAAACAAGAAAATTAAAAAAAAAGTTTTGCTAACAGTACAGAGTGACATTTCAAATGAAAGGGCTTGTTGCGAGGATCTTAAATATATTTTTTATATAATTTTAAAATAAATACTTTTAAAGATATTTAATAAATTCAATGAAAATTGACCATTCCCCCCCCCTTATCTCCGAAACTAATGGACCAAAAATTTTGAAAAAAATACTTAGTATGGTTCTTTAGTCATAGATTACAGGAAAACCTATAAGAAGTCTATGGTCTTAAAATAACATGGTAAATCTCTCAATATTGTGCGTAAAAACTTACATTTCGTCGCTCGGCATCCAAAAGGCCCATCTCTCTAGCTACTATAATATCAAAATATCAAAAGTGTTTGACCGTCTGCTTAATACACAAATAAATAAAACTGTAAATGTTCATGACAACCAATTCGGGTTTCGGCGTGGTTTGTCAACAAAAAGTGCAGTGTTGTGCCTTAAGCATACTATCACATACTTACTATACACAGCGTGGGACGCCGATTTATGCTAGGTTCATCGATTTATTTAAGGTTTCTGATCTGGTTGCTTATGACGTATTGTGGAGAAAGATGGAGAAGGATAGGTTGCCAACGGAGCAAACATCTTTAAATAGTGGTATGGTAACCAGATCAATAGTGTACGATGGGCTGGAACTTTTTCCAAGCCATACAGGTTGGAATGCGGGGTGAGGCAGGATTGGCGAGCTCAGCAGCACCAGAGTGGGTTGCTATATAGATGGTATTTGTGTAAATAATATTAGCTATGCAGATGATATGGTGCTTCTGATTGCGTCAATCTGTGGTCTCAGAAAGTAATTGGTCGCCAAATGTGAGCAGTAGGTATGCCAAAACACATGGTTTGATGTATAACTCCAATAGGTCGGAGATCATGGTCTTTGAGGCTGGGAGCAGACCGGGCTATGTACCATCTGTATTACTCAATGGGACTCCACTACAAAGAGTATTTACGTTTAAATATCTTGGTCATATATTGACCCTTGACCTCAATGACGGACTCGATATTGAGCGGGAGCGAAGGGCGTTGTCGGTAAGGGCAAACATGCTGGCTCGCAGGTTTGCACGCTGCTCACTTAAAAAGCCAAAATTACTCTGTTTCGAGCTTATTGTACAACGTTTTACACGTGCAGCCTGTGGGCTAGATATACCCAAAGGTCATGCAATGCCCTTCGTGTCCAATACAACAACGCTTTCAGGGTATTAGTGGGGCTGCCCCGTTTTTGTAGCGCATCGGGAATATTCGCGGACGCACATATTAATTGCTTTTACGTAACGATGCGAATGAGGTGTGCATCCCTGATACGCAGAGTACGGGCCAGCTCCAACAATATCGCTAGCAGTCTGGATTGCATGTACATCAATCACTGCAGTGCCATCTCCCATGGGGTGAAATAAATTTAAACTAGATTACGTGGGGCACTCAGAAAGTTTTGTGATACTAGAAAAAAATATACTACAGGTTATATTTCTTTTTACTATATCTTTTGAAAGAACTCTCCATTGGCGTCTATACACAGTTTTATACGTCTAAACAAATTTCCATAACACACTTTCCAGCCCGCATCTGACACCTCTCCAATCTCCTTCTCAAATGCACCCAGTGCATCTTCAGGTGATGAAAACTGTTTTCCTTTGAGTTGATTTTTTATTTTGGGGAACAAGAAAAAGTTGCACGGAGCCAAATCAGGACTGTAAGGTGGATGACCTATAAATTTGACCGGTGTGCTGTCCAAAAAATTCCCTTGTTTTGAGCGTCGAGTGAGCCAGCGCGTTGTCGTGGTGAAGCAGTAGCCCACGGAGGCCAGTGTTCGGTCGCTTGCTGCTTGCAGTAGTAAAAACTTCTGGCAAACATTTGGTAACATACCATTCAGCATTGATGCTTCTTTGATCTCGTCAGGGTACTGACACCAGATAACCTGGTAGAAAAAAAAAAAAACTTGCAGTCAACATTTTGCCTGCACTTCTGGCTCGCTTCACTTTGGTAGGCGTTGGTTCATTTTGGTTCAACAGCCACACGGTCGACTGACGCTTCATTTCTGGATCATATTGAAAAATCCAAGATTCATCACCCGTAATGATATCTTAAACGCGCCGAGACGAGCCTGCTACCAATTTTGCTATCATGTCTCGGCACCATTCTACCCGAACCTCCTTCTGACCCTGCGTTAGTTTTTACGGTACCAGCGTGAAACTATCTTTCATAACCGAAGATGCCTGTGTAGAATTTCATGCACACTTCCCGATCCAATCGGCAGTATACATCAATATAATTATCTTGACCTTTTAAACTTTGCTTTTTTTGTGTTTTTTCAAAAACTATTTATGTTTTTTTTTTTATTGGATGCTGTAGAATGGTAGTAGACCATGGTCTGAACAACGTTTGTTCTAGCAAAACTGTGATTCAAATTTCACGGTGTATGCTGAACCTCTTCATATGTAATTCGCCTATTCTCTTGAATTAAATTTTTCACAGCCAGCACTTTTTGTTATGTAACAACCGTCAACCGCCGCGGCCACTTCTTTCTTTGTCTGCCAAAATTACTAGACCACCCATAAATTCGTTGAACCAGCGAACAGTCGCTTTAGAAGGGCTTTTTTCTATGAACACCATTCGAAATCTTTCAAACGATTCTTCTGGTTTTAGTCGACATTTGAAATCGTACAAAATCATCGCGTGAAAATGTTCTCGTTATAAATCCAGTTTTCAGTAAGACAGAGTATTTTGATTTTGCTCGTAAAAAAATGTGGAGGGAATTTCGAATTAAGAATGTTATGTTTTTTTGTAATAAGTAGTCATCGTTTTAATTGACATCAAAACCAGCCAGTATTCTATAGACAAAAACTGTTAGTCGCAAAACTTTCTAAGTGACCTCGTAAAATAAGTTAACATAGTTCATAAGTTTACTAACGCAATGAGTCCTTGTTACTTGAATAAAGAAAAATATCTGGATGATAATTTTTTTTTGAACGACGTTTTCTAAAAATGAAACCTAGCTAGATCGATTTATCGCTCCTGAAACCCCCCTGCATACTAAATTTAATAAAAATTCTTGGAGCCGTTTCCGAGATTCAGATTATATATACATAGGTATATACAAGAATTGCTGGTTTAAAGGTATTATTATTATATTAATACCGCGAATGTGAAATTTTTTACGAAAATCAGATTTTTGTTTTATTTCATTCTACACGTTCAAATAAGTGACATTGCAATTAAAAAAAAAATTAAAAAATGTCACATTCGCGGTATTGGATGCCAAGCGACGATTTGCAGTTGGAATGTATGGGAGAACATGTTTTTCAACTAAAATGTTAAGTTTGTTCTTGGGATAAATAAATTCATCTCAACTACGGAACCCTTCATTGTGCGTAGTCCGACACGCACTTGGCCGGTTTTTTTTATTTTGACCAACTTTATTGCTAATCCTACAACAACATTACACTGTCCCATTCTAGTCTATAGGGATAAATACAGATTTACTAACAAAAGAATATATAAAGGGAGTCATGTATTGTTATAAATAAATAAATTTGTTTGTTTTCCTTGTAAGAAATAAATTATGGAACCGTGCATGTATCTCATTAGTTTACCTCTAGCATCCCAAGTGATCGTTTGGTCGGCAAAAAAATTATGAAGTCCATATTATTATCTAATTCGTTTGTGGTGGCGTTGTTCTGCTTTTCTGTGAAATATGGTGAGTTTAGGTACCTAATTTTACTAATTACTTCAGTTTTAGTATACTCTGCAGCCTACCACAAAAGCTTGAAGAAAATGTAACGGTAATTCGAAAAATATTAAAATTAAAAAAATACTCCTTTCTGGTTTTGAACATAATATTTACGTAATATTTTCGTTGGTCTAGTGGTCGCAAGCGCTACTGCTGAGCATGAGGTGGGTTCGATTCCCGGATCGGGCAGTGTTATTGGGTTTTTCTATCTGTAATTTCTCAGTATCAGCTCGGAGCCTGAATTTGTGTCCGGTTGATGGCAATAGGCTCGCCCCCTATTACATGGGACTTTAACATAACTGGCGAAATGTGGGTGTACCTGCTACAGGGTCACCTCTGCCCAATCCTTCGTACCTAGTATTAAGACTTTATTTGGAGGAGCTCTTGGCTAAATTATAACAGCCGCACTGGTCTATCCATCAGGTTAAGCTACGCTTGCCGGCCTATCTTTACATACCGGACCTCGGAAAGCACGTTAAGTTGGTCCCGGCTGTCATTCGTGGATCTTTGACAGTCGTTACAGGTCGTCAGAAGTCTGAAAGTCTGACAACCAGTCTTACCAAGGGGTATCGTATTACCTAGTTACTGGGTGGTGGAGGTCAGATAGGCAGTCGCTCCATGTAAAATACTGGTATTCGTCTGCATCTGGTTAGACTAGAAGCCAACATATTTGGGAATAGGCTTGGCAGATTGATTAAGACTATATTCGTATAAATGGGTGATACTAATTGTGCTTGTCGCAAAAATTAAAACGATTTTTTATCGAAAATACATCTACCTATCCAATTCAATTTGATCAACAAAATATTTTTTTTAGTTTTTTTTTTTTTTATTGTCGCGCGTTCGTACTAGTCTCTGTAATGAACGACGCGACGGTGACGTAGCCAAGGTGCAGCTGGGCCCACCCTTCCGCCAAATACCGTATACTGCGCTCGCGCCGTGTTCTTAGAGCTGATACAATATTATGGAAAAAAGATTGAAGGCAATTAAATTAATTCTTGTCGATGTATCACATCTTTTTGGAGGCTGACTGTACGGTGCTTTTTTTTTTACTAGCCTATTCTGTCCCACTCCTGGGCAAAGGCCTCCCTCCACTCCTTCCACCTTTCGCGAGCCCGCGCGTCCTCCCTCTAATTTTGACGGAATTTATCCAGCTCGTCCCGCCATCTCCTACGTGGTCTGCCGCGACCCTGCCTATTATTACGGTGCATATTATAAGAAATTTTAGTTCGTTATAATCGATGCTATTTTAACAAAGATCTCTCTTTTCAGCTTCCTCTCTCAGTTGCTACGAGTGCGACAGTTATCGCATGGCCATTGATGATCATACAGCATGTAGAAAGTTAGACCCCAGCATGATCACAAAGTGCCCAGAGTCTGACAAGTCTGTGTGCCGCACTTTGAAGGCGGAAAGTAAGTACAAACTGTGTAAATCATAAATAAAGGATTGTTGAAGATGTCGGAATAAATCATGCCGACTTCCCAGCATAAGGCAGCCTGTCCATTGGAGGGGAGCGAGGCAGCAGCGGAGCGGAGAAATGTGCCAATATTAACCAATAGGAGCGGAGCTCTGAAGCAGAGTTTAGATTAAATTGGTTAATATTGGCACATTTCTCCGCTCCGCTGCCTCGCTCCGCTCGAATGGACAGGCAGCCTTAACTGTCGCGCGCTGCGTATTCAATAGAGTTATATGAAAACAATTTGTTGCGGAATTAATAAATTGTTTACCTGGATTAATCCCGGTAGCAAGTACGTTCCCGACGAATAGTTATAACAATATAATTTAAAAGAGTGTCCATGGAATTTCTTGCCCGTTCTTCTCCGCTTCATCTTTCTGAATGACTGACGCCTTAGACAAATTACAAGTGCCAGTAATTGGTTTAATGAGGTTAAAAACTGAAAGCTCAGAACAGATGGCAGTACAGTTGTACGTTCTTAAACCGCCATTGTTGTGTTTATGTTTACTTTTGTGTCGATCACAAATTATACGAAAACTAGGTAAATATGTATGAGACTTGAGTGTAGCACTATTAAAAGATGAGTTAAGGACAGGGGAAGCGTCCACCACTGATAAAAAAGCAGCTTTAGTGAAAAAGTCAATAACTTATGAACGTTTTATAGGTTATTTTGTGTTTGTTGACTTTAAGTTCGTTTTTTGTTAAAGACTAGAAGCGTACGATAGAAATTACTTGATCAAAGTTGAAAACCAACTCGCGTATGATCTTCCTGACTGAAAAACACACACATACTATACTTTATTACTATAATTTTGTATAATATCACATCACAGACTTAGTTCTCTTGGGAGCATCACCTATAAACCACTTTCTCCCATAAAAAGTATAAAGGATATCACATCGTCTCGACGAAATATCGGATTCCAATTTTTTTCGGAGAGCTTTCTCCCACAGTTTTCTTCTAAAATACGAGGTCCCATGTATTTGCCAGAGATGTTATACTCTGGCAAATACATGGGACCTCGTATTTTTGCAGTAAACAGCTGCGCAACTGAGCTCAATTATGCGTAAAAGAAGTCGCTTGTTTACAAAAAATGTATGGCCAGCTGTCAAATTATAAGACGCTGGAGATCAGCCATCTGAAGTGAGCAAGTGACAGTTTTTATCCCCATTGAAATAAATGCTTGGAGTTTGATTTTTTTTTTCTTTTCACAGATTCCATTACGGGGATCCCCTACATAAAACGTTCATGTGGAACATTAATGTTTGAAAACATCGAAGAATTCGACAGCCCAAAAAATATTAAACTGAAGTTTAATGAGGGTGTTCCGGTAAGCTCCATGATTTGTAACACAGATCTGTGCAACGAGGCCGTGGCCGTCGGGAACCCTTCAACAAAAATATTTTATTTCATAAGTACAATGCTGCATTTATCTTTATACAAATATGTTTATTGATAAAATGAAAATGTAATCGATTGGATGATTTCGGGTCAATGAAATATTTAATTTAAAACATTTAGAAAAACCTAGGTTGGAAATAGTGTTACTCTGACGTTGGTCGCTCACCGTGCGTCGGTCATGCGTACAGTCAGACTCAAAAAGATATATGGATATGTCACCGTAAGATTGTGAGAACCGTAAGTTTATAATCTATCAGTATTATTTCCGTTAGATTATAAACTGTCAAAAAATTGTGAACTGGGTTAGGTTAGGTTAGAACTGCTACCAACCGCGCGCGAGCCGAGCGAGCGCTACTTCCAAGTTGCTCGCAGCCAGGCAGGCTATTTAATATTGGCGCAAGGTGCGTTACGTCGCAAGCAAGTTTGATACCAGTTCACAATTTGTCAGTTTTTCATGGATACATTATAAATTATCGAAAAAATATGCGTTAAATTGTAAATGATTTGTCACAGTTCACAATTTTTCGACAGTTTATAATCTAACGGAAATAATACCGATAGATTAAAAACTAACAAAGTTCATAATTATACGGTGACATATGCATCGGCAAGAATTCATTTGATTGTCAGCCATGAGCAATATTGTATCAATATGTAGCCCAAAATATGTAACACATTGGGTACCTACTTAATGGTAGCTACACATCAGTCACGTCAAAAAATATAGTAACGTAGAAGTTGTAGGACGTTGGCTACACTCATCAGTCACGTCACTACCGCCGCGTATCAGTAGACGTCGCGTCACCGGCAAGTCAAAACTTGTATTGCTTCAGCATTGTAACAAAGACAATTTGTAACCGAGGCGTTGCTATGTGACTGACTGACTGACTGTTCACACACGTCCCGGAAATTGACTGATCGGAGATTTGACGTTGACGTGACTTATGTGTGTGCATGAACCCTTATGGAACACAAATTGTAGACAGTCAAATGAATTCTTGTCGATGGATACATCTTTTTGAGTCTGACTGTAAAAAGAGGCTGGCGATAAATTGACGTGTAAAATGTTGCACTGACGGTCAGTGAGCTCGGGTCCATAGAAATACGAGTAGGTAAAGAGACTGACAACAGTTACAGTATCGAAGCCGCGCGCCGCCGGCTAACTTCTAACATATTTTGATCTCGCCGCGGTCGCAGACTTAAGACGCAGGTCTCGCAAGTGATGGTGATATCGTGGCCAAGGGGTAACACTATTTCTAGCCTAAAAAAAGAAAGAAAGAAAGATTTATTTTTATTTTTATTTGGGACACGCACAGGAAATACAACATTAAAACTAAGAAAATTATAACAAAATTAAAATTAAAAAAATTAAGAAAACAAAAAATATTTTATCCTTTTTACCTTTCTACCAAAAATGTATCAATATTTCCTCTGCAGCGAATAGTTAATAATTTGTCATCATTTTTGCTTGTCAGTATCCTAAAGAATTATTTAAATTTTTTGTAACTTCCCAGTGTATTATTAATTATATACCTACCTATTTCATAGCCTATTCAACGAATTTTTTCTTATATATACTTATCTCAGTTATACAGGAAAACCTATTATTAGCCATACAATACTGTAATATTAATACACATACTCTGCAACATACTAAATGTAACTATCGCTGTTGGTAAATAAAGAAAATAATTATTTTATTAAATATGTCATTAAGACCTAATGAGTGCAGAACTAGGGAATAGGTAATTTTTTTTGTCAGCGTTTTAATTATTATATTATTGTAGAACTGTAGCTGTGTATTACTGTATTTTTTAACCGACTTCCAAAAAGGAGGAGGTTATATGTTCGACGCGTATGTTTGTTTTTTTTTTTTTTTTTTTTTTTTTTTTTTTTTTTTTATGTATGTCCACCGATTTCTCCGTCATTTGTGGACCGATTTTGAAAATTCTTTTTTTGTTTGAAAGGGTATGCTCCCAAATTGGTCCCATATAAATTTTATTAACTTTGCTTGGGTAGTTTTTGAATTAGCTACAAAATACGTATTTTTTTCCCACTTAGTATGTAGATGATATGATAAGTTCCTGTCACTGGTAGTGGTATTCGAATGTGTGTGGGGTAGGTACCACAACTAAAAAGTGAAAAATAAAAACTTTTTACAAAAAAAAAACAACCGACTTCCAAAAAAAAACACTACAAAGTGAAAAATAACTTTAATTTCGGAAGTCGGTGGCAAAAAACGAAAACACAAAACCCAAGACACCGACTTCCGAAATTAAAGTTATTTTTCACTTTGTAGTGTTTTTTTTTGGAAGTCGGTTGTTTTTTTTTTGTAAAAAGTTTTTTAATAATTACCGTGTTACATTTCTGTTTTTGTTTAAAAACAAACAATGGTGCCGATTCTCTTGTAAGTACACCGAACTAAACTATCGCTAAAATTCCTTACCTTTGACTATGAGAATCTCAAAGCTATTCTGCAAAATAAATTAACTAAATTTAAAAATAATTTTGACACATCTAAATCGAATTTGACAATCGCGACTCCACACGTGATACCTAACCACGTGAATCTTTTTAGAGCCGGAGGCGCGCAGAGGAGGCAGCCTCGTCGTGTTTTATATGGAATTTTCACTTTTTGTATGGAAAATAAGAAAAATTATTACCTACATGTAGAGTGTTAAGGGTTTTTTTTAAAGGGGGTCGAAATTTTAATTATTTTTGCGATTGGATACACCGTTTTCGAGACATCAGCAAAAGAAAAAAAGATTCAGTACTGTTTTTGTATCTGAAGTCGAGGTGTAGGTGTGAATTTAAAGTTCATGACAAACAATTTTATTCCACAAGTTTTTAGTCGCTATTAAAAATAGTCATATTTAGTAAGAAAATCTAAATTTTAGGTAAAAAACGTCAAATTCAGAATAGCAAAATTACCATTTTCACTAAATTAATATCTCAGTACCATCTTAGTGCTGTCAAACTAAGATATAGTTAAGTTGTGTCACTTTAGTTTATTTCAGAATGGGAAATCGTCGTTTGACAGGAATAAACTAAATTTTGGTGATTTTGAGTCTAGTTTAGAGGCATTTGTGACAACAGAATCGGCACCAATTTCCACTAAGGCCCAATTCTTATTGCATAAGTTTTTAATTGTATTTCCTCCCGGGAGAGGGCACTGGCTCTTGTAACACAGGTTAACCACCTAACACAAGTGTCAGGGACTTCACACATTTTGTAACCACTTCGTATGTAATAAAGATTATTACTATAAAAAAAAAAGTTTAGTGCCTGGTTTTCACCATCATTCACAGAATTTACTCCGGATAGTTTATGTGCACAATACATTAATATTAAACTTTAATATAGGAATCTCGATGTAACCAAGTCGTAACAACCGTGTGAAGCAGCCGGTCGCTAGTAAATTATACAATGTGGGCGATGACAATTAAGAGTCTATAATCATCTCTCTAACCTTTTCCCAACTATGTTGGGGTCGGCTTCTAGTATAACCGGATGCAGCTGAATACCAGTATTTTACATGGAGCGACTGCCTATCTGACCTCCACAACCCAGTTACTGTTACTGGGTAACACGATACCCCTTGGTAAGACTGGTTGTCAGACTTTCGGGCTTCTGACGACCCGTAACAACTGTCAAAGATCTACAAATGACAGCCGCAACGGCTTAACGTGCTTTCTGAGACACGGAAGGATCTTGGTATGTAAAGATCTCAACACGGACCAACTACGGCAAGCGCAGCTTAACCTGATCGATCGATCCGTGCGGCTGTTATTACTTATCGACAATTCCCTTCAATTAAGAAACCCATTTATGGGGGCTGGAAAAGGGCATTATCTTCCCTAAACTAAACCCAAAAACTACTTAACCAATTTCAAAATTATTTCACTTATAGAAAGCTACATTATCAGGGAGTAACATGGGCTATACTTTATCGATTTCCACTCGAATGAAGTCGCAGGCAGACGCTAGTAAAAAATAAAATAACAACCAGTGCCTGAGGATGGACGCGCCGCCACCCAAGGCCGGCCCAGGAAGAGGTGGCGAGACGATCTAGACGCGTACCGCAAGGGTTGAATCGAGGTGGCCGTGGAAAAGGATGCTTGGAAGGATTTGGGGGAGGCCTTTGATCAGCAGTGGGACAGTATAGGCTAAAATAAAAATAAAATCACAACCTTGTAGGTACATACAATTCAACTAGAGAAAGTATAGGTAGTCATTTAGTTCGATATATAGGTATTCCGCCAATTTGTTATCTACGTGTTCTTTTTTAATCCTTCTTTGCGTCATGTTTACCGCAAATAAATGAATTTTCTTTCTTTCTTTCTATATAACGGTATGAAACTGATTCACCCCGATTCTCGATACTAAACAATATTACGGTGGAACAGTTTTCCTCGATCTCTGTAAGGCACACTTGTGACAAAATAATTATTTTAGCAAATAACAGAACATAACATCACGCCTGTATTCTCCGAAGGGTTAGACAGAGGGCATACCTAAAGTACACCCACATTTCGCCAGTTATGTTTAAGTCCCATGTAATAGCAATATTTATATTTGTATTTATACTTGTACCTACTCACATTCTCGAAAACGGCTCTAACGATTTCAATGAAAGTTGCAATATGTGTATAGGGATTTACAGGGGCGAAAAATCGATCTAGCTAGGTCTCATATCAGGGAAAATTCGTTTTTTCCGTATTGTCAACCGAGCGGAGCTCGGTCGCCTAAAGTTTAGAACAAGATGGCTAGGTACCATAGAATAATGACATGGCAGCATGGAATTAGTGTGTACTATACATGAATTAGTATGAATAATCCTATACTATTAAATGAGCATTCTATATTTTCCACCAGAGCAGAGCACGGTCGCCCAGGTATTACTTGTAATACGGCATACTTAATATGTTTATTATTACAAGGGTGATAAAAAGTAGGTACCTAAGTATTTTATATGTCTATGAAAAACTAGTTGAAGGTTAGATGAGTAATCAAAAGACCAAAATGGTCTTCAGGAGGAAGCATCAAATTATTAGAAGGAATTATTTAAAACAACGTTCCTCTTTCCATAACAATGTTCCCACAATAACTAAGCCCATTATCGCTGAAGGACCATCACTCAATACATTAAATTAGGGATGTAACAATAAATAATTTTCTCGATACGATACCGAAACCGATTATTGTAGTAAATAATCGGCGATACCAATACCGATGCCGACATCAACGGCTTAGTAGATAATAAATCTAACATATAATGTATCCATGTGTACTTCTGGCATTTGTATGTCTTTTGTATTTTAGGCAGAACTGTTTAATAGTGCTTTATAGACCTCACTGCACCGTGTGAATAAACAAAATCACGAATAGTGGTGACGTGAAACAGGTCCGAAACAATACATCACTCAATCACCGCTCAGCAAACTTCAAAAACTGCCGTTTGCCATGTTGCCATGTCGCTAAGCAAGCGCTGCGCCGCTCCTGTCCCACCTTTTTTTTCTTTGCCTGGGAAGACATCAAATAACTTCTCCCGTTATTCGTGTCAGACTCTTACTGACTAAAACCCACCCGTGTTCCTTCAGTTGCCTATACTGCCAGGGGCCACGGTAACCCTTTCGGACAAAACCGCAACCCCGGCTGGCTTCGGCTATCGGACCCCGTCAGTTCTGCTGTCATCTCTTTGAGGCGCGCATGGAACACAACGCGCCGGCGACCCGGACCCGTCTTTATCGGACGGCGAGCTACCCATTGCTCACCGTTCGCAAGCCCGCGCCTACGGTGGCCAGGAATCAGCCTGCGATTCCGGACGCCCAGGGGCGTCTCCTGCGGTGCTTAGGGACGTGAGGGCGCGAAATTTGCCTCTCCCTCACGCGTTCCGCCTCCTCCTTCGTGAGCATTACTGCTTCGCAGAAGGAGGTGACGGTCTCCCACGCCCTATCGCTCCGTACCATGACCTGGACCAGGGCCAGGGTCACCGCCGCCGATCGCCTCCACGAGGACACGGCAATACCCAAGCCGGACAGACCTCCACTGTATGCTCCACCGTGTCCTCCAAGCAATCCACACAATGGTGACACCCGGGTGTTTCCTCCCGCCTTATAGATATGTAGGAATCTCCCGACCTGCGTCAGACGGAAGGTGAGGACGCCGTGGCGCCTCTCTAGCCACTCCTCAAAGAGGGGACTTATCGCCGCAATTGTGGCGTGCCCAGCGCTGGGTTGCGAAAATCGCACTCTCCATGTCGCCATGAGATCCCGCCGGAGCTCTGTCCGCTTTGCCGTGATGTCTCACGGCAGCGGAGTTAAGCCCCGGCGTTTCGCTTCCTCACGCCACTCTCAAATGTGCACGAGGACTTTTGCCTCCAGATCCCATGGCGGTAATCCGGCAAGGAGGCTCGCCGCCTCACAGGAGACTGTGCGGTATCCTCAAGCCAGCCAGATGGCCATGACCCTTTGGGCCGCGTTCAACCGGCGGGCTGGCCGCCGCCGCCTCACGGAACGTGCCCAGCTCTTGTCCCGCCTGCGAGAGAACGACATGTTGCGCGCGCGTCGTCATTTCGTGCAATTTTCGAACTGTACAATATGTCAAAAAAACCCTGTCCGATCAGAAAGGGGCTCATATGTACTGAAATAACATTACCTAAAAGTAATAAAAACTCTAATTATTGTTGAAAATAATTAAGTTATTGCTATTTAAAAATCACATTTTTAGTACCAAAAATACCCCCAAATTCATTAAAAATTAGCAAATTTTTAACCGACTTCCAAAAAGGAGGAGGTTATATGTTCGTCGCGTATGTTTGTTTTTTTTTTTTTTTGTTTTTTTTTTTATGTATGTCCACCGATTTCTCCGTCATTTGTGGACCGATTTTGAAAATTCTTTTTTTGTTTGAAAGTGTATGCTCCCAAATTGGTCCTATATAAATTTTATTAACTTTGTTTGGATAGTTTTTGAGTTAGCTACAAAATACGTATTTTTTTCCCACTTAGTATGTAGATGATATGATAAGTTCATTCATGGTTCATGTCACTGGTAGCAGGTAGTGGTATTCGAATATGTGTGGGGTAGGTACCACAACTAAAAAGTGAAAAATAAAAACTTTTTACAAAAAAAAAACAACCGACTTCCAAAAAAAACACTACAAAGTGAAAAATAACTTTAATTTCGGAAGTCGGTGGCAAAAAACGAAAACACAAAACCCAAGACACCGACTTCCGAAATTAAAGTTATTTTTCACTTTGTAGTGTTTTTTTTGAAAGTCGGTTGTTTTTTTTTTTTGTAAAAAGTTTTTAACAGAGGTTATGTCTTGTAGACGCCCGCTAAATGACGGCCGCCTGCTGTTGATGTTATAATCCGCTAAAATTCACCATTTTAAAAAAAAATTGACAATTTTTTTTTCGATTTTCCTGAGAGTTACCACATAAATTGACTCTCAGTACGATACCTAAAAACTCCCTCACGAATCGGACAAGTTTTATTTACATTTGTATAATCGGCAACGCCGATATATCGCCATCGGAATCGGTAACGTTGCATCCCTACATTAAATGAATGTGATATCATAATCCCTGTATTTCACGGGACCTAACATAAATCAACCTGATTTATGTCTGCAACTTAATCCTTAAGTACTAATCTTAGTAAGTTCGTCATAAATCAGTAATAGTGAAGATGTACGCGATGAGGCAATAGATTATTAGAATGGTTTATTTCTTTGTCATACATTTTGAATCTTATGGGAATTGTCTGAATGTATTTTCTCATGATATATGTACTAGTGATGTGCCGGATATCCGTATCCGTATCCATATCCGCAGATATCCGAGGGAGAAAAAAGATCTGTATCCGTATCCGTTACTTTTTGGCGGATCTTGAACGGATCTTTTATATTAATACATTTCATTACGTATATGAAATTTTAAAGATATGTAGCAATGAAATACTGTTAACTTCAATCCAAATTAGTATATATACAATAATGCATTCGATGCATGCAATGAGTCAGACTTATTTATTACTCTAACCAAGTCACTTGGGATTAAAAAAACCAGGACTACAAGTTACCATCCAGGAAGATGTCCTAGTGAAACTTGCATCCAGTAACAAAGCCGCAATTATTTGTGGTGATTTTAATATAAATATTCTGGAAAATTATTCAAATAGCAGTAGATAAGCCTTTTTAAATCGTTCAATTTATCAAATGTTTTTACAGAACCAACTAGAGTAACTCCAACTTCTGCTACTTGTTTCGATAATGTCTTCTGCGGTTGTGATTATTTAGATAAAGCCATCGTAAATTATTTACCGTCTGATCATAGTGGACAAACGGTAACTTTTAAATTTAGAACACCTATTCAAAAAGTGCAAATACAAATTAGACCAATAACAACTGGCAAATTAAATAGATTCAATAGTACCCTAAATAATAAGTTAATTATGGGCCCTAATATGGACGATGCAAATGAATTGTATGAGGATTTATTTTCAGTAGTGCACCGTACCACTCCTGCAAGCGAAGAATATTGAGCTGCAGTGCTCACCATCCTCGTGCATATTTCCTGGTTGGTACCACAGACATCGAGAGAAAAGGAGCCAAGGTCTAATCAATGTCAAAGGAAGAGCGTTGCAGTCGAGCAAGACTATGAATTTTAATTTCGATATCCTCCAGGTTTCCGCGCTGCAAAAGGACTCAGCCCAGAATATCATCGTCCATGTGTGGTGTGGTAATATGTTTTTGTTGTTTAGACTTGGGTGTATACTGAATTTATTTATGAGTCTGTAAGGTATTTATGTAAAGGTTCTTTTATCACTAGAAATAAATTATATATCTAATCGCCTACTATTATTATACAACCAACACGATGCAGTGTTTCAAAAGCATTTAAAAAAATGAAAGAATTCAAATGTTTTTATTATTATTTTTTCAATGTAAATCTTATATAACTGAAAAAAATACTATACGTAAACAATACATTATCCACAATATTCACAAGTTTACACGATTAGTCGGCGTCATGTATCGCAAGCTGTCCGCGAGCTTAGGAATCACCATTTCACCTCGCCCAGTCTTTATGAATTTCGTAAGTACAGCAGCAGCGTTGGTGCAGTACCCAATACCGCACTTTTTTACGAAAACCACACTTATTTTTCTCGATCTTGATAACCCTTGATGTTATTGTGGTAGTCATCAGTTCACTTATAATAGAATTGTTATTTTAGTCATTCTGTTTTTGTATAATTACTTAATTTATGTAGATAGCCAAAGTAAACAAACAATAAAATTATGACAATCGAAAGTTCTGAGGTAACAAACATTTAAAAAAAACATTCGAATTGGGAACCTCCTCCTTTTTTTGAAGTCGGTTAAAAACGAACAATAGTGAAGTTTTATATTACTGGTATTTTTTGTCAAAAGTGGTAGGTAAATCAATGATACCTACGATAAATGACATGTCAATATAGACAATACTACCGCCTGTGTGTGGTTTATATTAATTTAATACGTTTGTATATTTTCCTCCAACTTGTATTTTTTTTTGTGATTGTGTTCATGCTTACCGCAAATAAACCTATTTTCTCGTTTTTTGCTTACTATTTTGTGTTCAATTTTATATTTATGTTTCTATTATTATAATCATCATTTCCTAACCTAAATTTCTCACTGACAAACAAAAATTATCTATACAAATTATATGACAAAATGTCGAAAATAATAGTATATTATTATTATTTCGTTTATTTATTTTCTTTCACATTTAATTACATTTTTAAATATTTCATTCTCTAAAAAGATATAAAAAATTATTACATAACATAACATCACGCCTTGTTTCCCCGAAGGGTTGGGCAGAGGTGTCCCTGTAGCAGGTACACCCACATTTCGCCAGTTATGTTTAAGTCCCATGTAATAGAAAAAAAATTATTATTATATTATTATTATTTCATTTATTTATTTTCTTTCACATATTACATTTTAAATATTTCATTCTATAAAAAAACATTTAAAAATATAAAAAATAGAAGTCCCCCGGTGTCGGGAGCAGGGTCCAAGCTACCGCTGGTTAGGGCTGCAGAGACAGGAACCTCCACACAATGCGAGCCGTATCGAGGAGTACAAGGCGGCAAGTGAAATTTTGAAATTCCACTTGCCGCCTTGACGGATCCCTTAAAAAAACCTGAGACCCGCAAGCGCATCATGTGAGCCACCAAAACCCGCGGATGTAAAAAAACTACATCCGCAACATCGGGATCCTAACTACTAAAATCATCATGTGGACTGATGAATCTAAACTAACGAAACTAAATGATAATAGCCGCACAGGTCGATGGAAGGTTAAGCTACACTTGCCGCGGTCGGTTCGTAGATGGGTGACTCACTATTTCAAATCAAGACCCCTCTGTGCCGTCGTTTGTGAATCTGACAATCGTTACGAGTAGTCAGAAGCCTAAAAGTCTGACAACAAGTCCTACCAAGGGTTATGATGTTGCCCAGTAACTACGTTGGAGGTCAGATAGGCACTCAAATAAAATACTGGTATTCAGCTGCATCCAGTTAGACTAGAAGCCGACCCCAGAAAAAAAGCAGAAATATTGAACAGGGGCTGCAGTCGCGACACTTTACGACCGAATTCGGTCGCAAAGTCCTAATAGTGTCACTAGTCAGTCAAAATCATAGAAATATAAAAAACAGTCAAAATCTTGACAAACACGAAAACATCTCGCGCTGGTGAAGCACGTCGCGCGCATCTAGGGACGCCATTAGGAGTTTGCGACCGAATTCGGTCGTAAACCGATCGCTATCATGTTGAGACATATTTTTTTTCGGAACTGCGCTAATATATTTTTTAAATCACTGAATTTTCGAATCATTACACTTCCCCACCCGGCCAAAGTGGAATGCCTAAAATTTTGCAGTGAAATCTGCCCCACTATTTCGATTTGGTGGGGCACATTCCACTTGTCTAAAATCTTCGCCTATTGCACACTGCTACAAATCAAGCTATACATTTCCAGTATAAGCTGATCATGCATTGTATTTCCGCACAATGCGAGGTCAGCTTATACTGGAAATGTATAGCTTATACTGGAAATGTAACCTACCCCGACAAGGTTTCACCGCTTAAAATAAAGAATCTTGTAGCGCTATATCATATTTACGCCCGAAGACAGTACGCACCTATGTCAGGATGCATAAATCGGTCACATATTCAAGGCATTTACATGTCGGTCATGTGGGTCGACACTTCGGTAAACTGACCGACGGCACTATCAGTTGGCAACGTACCAACTGGATTAGTACCCGGATGTACCTAGTGGGTGACCCGGGTGAGTTACATGCTTTGTTTATAAGGCCTAGGATTATTAGGGAAGTGGTCAATAGTCCTTCTGATGATCAATGTATAATCGCACCTAATAACAATTGTTGTGTTATTCTCTAACATCTTCGAAATTCAAACGATGTCTCGTTGTGAATCCGCGATAATTTACTTTAAAAACAAATGAGTTCGCTTTCGAATTGTGTGAGCTCACTTGAGTGAGGATCCAAGTGCACTTTACAGAATAGCATTACTGATGCATAATTATAACGTAAGGTGTTTTCAATAAAGTTGAAATTACGGAAAGAGATCTCTTTTTAGGGTTCCGACCTCAAAAGGAAAACAGAACCTAATAGCAAAAGTGCTCCGTTGCGGACGACGCGGGCGTCCGTCGCGGGGAAGCGGTCCCCGCGCTCGCACCACGTGTCCCGCCTCCGTGCGACGGACGCCCGCGCGGGGGCACGCGCGTTGCCCACCAGCGGTGTGGCCAGCGGTTTTGCAATGTAATCCTATACTATTAAACGAGCAATATTTGTATTATATATTTGTAATCACGTTCTCGAAAACGGCTCTAACGATTTCGATGAAAGTTGCAATATAGGGGTTTACGGGAGCGAAAAATCGATCTACAAGCTAGGTCTCAATGTCTCATATCTGGGAAAATTCGTTTTCTCCGTATTTTCACCCGAGCAGAGCTCGGTCGCCCAAAGTTTAGAACAAGATAATGAATAATGACATGAGGATAATGACATTAGAATAATGATATGGAAGCATGGAATTAGTAAGTGCCTACTATCATGGCAGCATGGAATTAGTAAGTATCTACTATCATGGCAGCATGGAATTAGTATGGAAGTAGTCCACTTAGAGCACCCGTCCGAATAGCACCTGCAACTCAGCAGCCCACTGCTGGAATGTGTTTGTTTTACAGGACGTTAATATTAAATGAAATATATCGATAAAAATAACTAGAATGTTTATTAATTACACATACTTACGTACATACGAAATTTGTTATATCGATATCTTTCATTTAATAACGTCCTGTAAAACAAATACATCCCAGTAGTAGGCTGCTGAGTCACAGGTGCTATTCGGACGGGTGCTCTAAGTGGACTACTTCTTAGTATGTACAGACGCCAGCACATCAAGCTACCCGAAACTGTCAAATTTTCCCAATCAACTTTGACCCTTATGCTTCAGCGATAAAGTTGAAAATCTATTAAATAAATTTGACAGATTGTAGTAGCTTGATGTGCTGGCGTCTGTACTATACATGGGATTGGTATGAACTATACTATACTATTAATGAGCCTTATCAATTTTCACCAGAGCAGAGCTCGGTCGCCTAGGTACTAATATATCTATTAATTTCTCCATCGACACGACTGTGCATGCACACCGTTAAAATTGAACTAGCAACACTGCGTAAATAAAATAATCCGGTCTCCGCGACGGGTACCCGCGACGGGGTCCGTCGCGTTCCCACGGACCCCAACCGCGACGGGTACCCATCGCGGGCGCCCGCTTAACGCAGTTTCAGGCCTTATAAGATCACTCGTGTGCCGTCAATCAATCAATCAATATCTTTATTGTGGATCATAGGTAGGTACATAATACAGGTCTTAAAATAATGAGATTGTGATCAGCTATGTCCCGCCCATTGGGCATACAATAATTAATTACATGCAAATTACATCATACATTATTACATTTTTGATACAAATTATTAAATTGTTAAAATGTCAGATAATATAGAGAAAATAAAGACAGGTAGGTACAAATCAGTGGGCTACTGAACGCGTCATGACTGAGGGAGACTGTATTGGAGTAGAGATTTGTCTGATAGGAAGTCTTTTATAGAGTAGTAGCATTTGTTTACTAGCAGATTATGGAGATTCTTTTTAAATTTTGTTATTTCTGGAATTTTTCTAATAGACCCCGGGATATTATTAAAGATGCGTGAAGCTGTACAAAAGATACTTTCATTCATTAAACGCGTCTTACTAGCTACTGTGCGCAATTGGTCCTTACGCCGCATACGAGTGTGGTATTCATATAGCTCAATATTATTCTTGACAAATATTGCGGTCTCAAATATATAGATACATGGTAAAGTTAATAGGTTCATGTTTTTAAAAAATGGCTTACATGAGTCCATTTGCTGTAGGTTAAATATGGCTCTGATGCAACGTTTTTGAGCAGTGAAAGCACGCTTCTTGTCTGTACTGTTGCCCCAAAATATTACACCGTACCTGAGGGTGGAGCTTACGTATCCGTGATAAGCTGTTAGTAAAGTAGATTGACTTGCTATTTTCCCTAACCTATGAAGTGCATATGAAAACTGTCCCAGCTTTTTGCAAACATGGTCAATGTGTAATTTCCAATTAACTTTGTTGTCAATATGTAACCCTAGAAATTTTGTTACTTCAGTCTCTCCTACGTCGTTGTCTAGGTAACGGATTTTTAAAGTACCCGTACGCCTAGTTCGTATTTTAAAATTCATTATTTTAGTTTTGTCAATGTTAATCATTAAATTATTGGTTTTAAGCCAGTCTATAATTAATAATATTGTTTGGTTAATGTCAGATTCTAAATTAATCGTATCGTCATTAGCAAATAGAATAGTGCTATCATCAGCAAATAGTGTAATGTCATGTTTTGTTACCGAAGGCATGTCATTTATATAAACAAGGAAGAGTAAAGGACCCATAATACTCCCTTGGGGAACGCCGAATTTAGCAGTTCCAGTTTCAGAAACATATACTTGTTCTGTTTTAGTAGTGGGATTTATCCTCCTTACTTCTGTCAGCTGTTGTCTATTGCTAAGGTATGATTCTATAAGTTTGTACACATTACCTCTCACTCCATATGCATACATCTTTCTTAAGAGGATCTTGTGGTCAACTCGGTCAAAAGCCTTCGACATATCCATGTATAGCGCAACAGCCGGCAGCCCTTTGTCCAGGTTGGACATTACCTTATGTAAAAAGTTATATATTGCCATATTTATGGATTTGTTTTTCCTGAAACCATATTGGCTGGACGTTAGAATATTGTGTGTTTCAAAGAAAGTATAGAGACAATTTAAACATCACCTTTTCAACAATTTTCCCAAAAATAGGTATCAATGCTATGGGCCTATAGTTACTCATATTTTTTTTATCTCCTTTTTTGAATACTGGCTTTATAATAGATATTTTTAGTTTATCTGGAAAAATGCCTTCTTCTATACATAAATTGACAATGAAGCTTAGTGGTTCAGATATAATATGTGCTACATCTTTAACAATATTTGTCGTAATGCTATCGTAACCGGCACTGTTTTTGTTTTTTAGAGCAATTATTATTTTGTTAATGTCATCAGGGATAGTCGGTGTCATAAAAATTGAATTAGAATTATAAGTCAGTTTATGGGAAGATTTTTGAGGTACACTAGTATTAATATTATTGATGTTAAGAAAAAAGTCATTGAATGAGTTCGCGATAACTTTAGGATTATTTATTATTTCGTCATTTATAATTAATTGATTTACGCCTTCATTTGGATATTTAGTTCTGACCTCATTTATGACTTTCCAAGTAGCTTTATTCTTATTTCTGGCAGACTTAATAAAGAAGTCGTTTTGAGATTTTTTTGTCAGCCTGATTATAGTTTTAAACCTCATTGCATAAGCTTTGAATGTAGTTTTGGTGGCTTGATTTGGATTATTTCTATAATGCCACAGTAGTTGGCATTTACGTTTGCTACATATTTTTACGCCACGCGAGATCCATTTCGGTCTAGATCTGTTATGTATCCTGATTTTCTTTATAGGAAAACAGAGATCGTACAGCATCATGAAATTGTCATAAAATTTATTGTAGGCACTATTCGCATCCGCGCAACTATACACGTCACTATTGGTTAGTTGCTTTAAATATTTAATAAATATTGCTCTGTTTTCTTGTGAGTAATCCCGTTTTAATATATACCAATATTTTATGGTGCAGGTCTTTTTGACCGGAACCTTTAAGATTTGTGCATTATGATCTGATAGTGATAATTCCTTGATAGTGCCTTTGCATGCTCTTATGTTATGGGCTATGTTGTCTATGCACGTTTTACTAGCAAATCGCGTTACTTGATTGAATTTTAGTGACAAATTATATCTAGTTAAGAGTTCTATAAATTCACTGGAGAGCTTAGTGTGTTTCAAAGTATCTATGTTGAAGTCTCCGCATATTGCAATCTTTTTACCGTTTAAACATAATTCATTTAATATTTTATTTAAAGTTGAGAAGAAACTGCCTATAGAGCCAGCAGTGTTGTTTGGAGGCCTATAGATACATACAACAATTATTTGATGTTCCAAAAGCTCTATTGCAGAACATTCTAATATGTTGCTTATTGAAAGTTTTGTGATGTTATGAAGAATTCTATATTTCATATTATTTTTAATTAGTATACAGGAGCCTCCGTGTCTGCTACTTCTCATAAAATAAGACGCAAGTATAAAATTTGGTACTGAGAGATACACTTCGTCACCGTCTGTCATGTTGTGTTCAGTGATACATAGTATGTCAACAGGATTGTTCTGGGTAGCTAACTCGTTAATGCAGACAGAAATCATATCAGATTTATTGAGCAATCCATTAATATTTTGATGAAGGATAGAGACAAATTTATAAACGAAATAAATTATTCGAAATTGGATTTTCAATATTGTTACATTCCGATTCACCGTGTTTGTTACTTGGTTCATTTATACAGTCTGTATTAATTCTATTATCTATTGTATTTTGTTCGGAATCTAAGTTAACTTGTACATATTTACTTTCAAAAGACTTTTTATTTATATTTTGACACAGTTGTTCATATTGGATTGCTTTGAAATGATAATGAATACACAATATTTCTTTTAATAATGAGCGTGCAAGATTTAGTACATAATTTCGTTTACTTGGTGGAAATCTAGTGTAATTCATGTCCATGAACAGTACATTTTTATATTTCTTACAGATAAACCGTAGTAAATAGTTAATTTTTGATTCTTTTAGAAATCTATTGTTTGGTACTTCACTTATAATTACATTTGTATTTGCAGTTGACGATAACCAGCGATGTAGATTTATGTCAATATCGTAGGGGTTTTTGTCGCAGCATCCGCCCAATATAATCACGTAGTCACTTCTTGTTAGTGTGCTGATTTCGTTCTTTGAGGATTCCAAGATCTCACTCAGTGCAGCACCTGGTTTTAGATAGGAAAACACGATGTACTCAGATCCAAGCAGGTTTTGTAGTATGTTTCGTAAACCCCGACCTTGCCCATCTCCTAGGATAATTACTTTATGTTTGTTGGACTGTGTCCTAACTAGTGGGCTTTCCGTACTTATAGCACGTTGTGTTTTCTTACACATTTTATTCTCAACGTAACAACGTCGGCCTTCCAATTGAATATCCGTATTATATTCAGATTTGTCCTGCTGGGATGTGGGATTACTTGAGCAAGTACTTTTAGCTAGTCGTAGAGGAGAATGCCGAGGAGTGTTTAATGTCATGCTTAATATTCGTCTCGAGATAGGGGTTGAGTTATTCTTGCGCTGCGGGGTAGCACAGGTCATTTTTTTCAGTAGTTCTATTTGTCGTTGTTGTTCTTGTATACCCTGTTTTAATTTAGTATTTTCACAGTTAAGATTATCAATTTCAGTATTAGCGCTATTTAATTTTCCTTTAATTTCATTTATTTCTCGCCTTAGGTCTACGGAATATGACTGATCGTAGATTTGAGTGTCACTCTGAATACTCAACATAGTCGAATCTAACATGGTAGAATTTAATAGATCTTGACTAGTTGACAGCGTTAGGTTCATTTGTGATTGAGATCTTATCAATTTTCTAATGGTTACGTTATCCTTATCTGTTTCTAGAGCAAACAGTTGTAAGTCAGAGCGTTTTGACATTTTTAAATATGACGCGAGTCACTCAGTGTAGATTGTAGATAAGGATCGGCACAGATCGACACAGAACGCGATACTTTCCAGCAGTCATTCACTGTGCGACACAGTGCTAGTGGGCGGGACTTACCGCAGCGGTCGCTTGCCGCGGTGACACGGTGAGACACAGATCGACACAGAACGCGATCCTTTCCAACTACACGACACTGTGTTTTTTCTTTATAGTTCGTTATTTAAATTTTTAGATTCATTTTTGTGGATAACTTGATTACCACTTATTGTTTTTTAGTTCTGTTTTCACAATCACATATATAGTCACAAAAGGCACACCACAGTTTATTTCACTCTATGATTCATTTGTTTTTTTTACGCAAAATAGAATTCCGTCTGTCCGTCTGTCTGTCCGTCTGTTACAGCCAATTTGCTCCGAATCTAATAAACCGATTAAGTTGAAATTTGGTACACATAATGTATTTTTGTGACCCAAACACGGACTTGTAACGGAAGTAAATGAATTTTGAATATGGGGGTCACTTTTGGGGGACAAACAAGATTTTTTTTTTTTAAATAAAGTTTCTCTAACTGTACCGTGTGACATATCAAATGAAAGGGCTTGTTGCGAGGATCTCAAAAGTATTTTATTTTTATAATTTTAAAATCAATTTATTTAAAGATATTTAAGAAAATAAATGAAAATTTACCATTCCCCTATCTCCGATACGACTGAGCCTAAACTTTTGAAAAAAATACAGACAATGGTTCTTTATCCATAGATTACAGGAAATCCTATAAGAAGTCTATGGTCTTAAAATAACATGGTAAATCTCTCAATATTGTGCGTACAAACTTACATTTGCAGTTGGAATGTATGGAAGAACGTGTTTTTCAACTACAATGTTAAGTTTGTATTTGGGATCAATTCATCCCAACTACGAAATTCTTCATTGTGCGGGGTCCGACACGCACTTGGCCGGTTTTTTTTTAATTTATAGCAAAAAAAAACTTTATTACAGAACTTCGTAATAAACACAGCTCTTAACTCTGCATAAGGTTAAATTGTTGGCCAGTTATCTGACTTGTGTGCTGCCTGGGCAGCAACGTAAATAACGCAATGAATGTTATTAACTGTCAAAATGAATCGCATTGCCATTGTTAGTGCAATGTGTACTGTTCTTCAAATTATTTGACGGAAATAGCGGCGAATAACCCCGGTTTCCCTATCACCAAGGCCTCAGCTTACACAATTGATGCAAAGATTAACTATTTCTATTCAACAGTATACCTTCTGCCCTTGAAAGCATCATTAAAACAATGACTCATTAGACTTCAGGCACGCGACGCCTTCATTAACTAAGTTTCCTTTAGTTATAAAGCTTTATGTTTGCATATGATTTGGAAATAGGGCTGTTGAGTCTTCTGTGAATGTTTTACGAATCATACAAATTCGATTTCTTGGTGTTTTGGGATAAAACATAATTGTAACCTGTGATATGACGTAAAAACTAAAGAAACGAAATACAAAATGTCAGATTGTAGAAAGATTTATATTTTCGACGCGATGTCAAGAATTACCAAAAATTATTATTAAGCATCAACTTTGTAGGTACGTATTTTTCTGTTCGTTTCTTCTTGTCTGTTTATATGTGTGTGAATAAATGGTTAAAAGGGTTCCGCACCACCGTAAAAAATTAAGCAAAAAACGCCGAAAAATGTTTTCTTTAATTTTTTACTTTAAATTTTTTTATTATAGCGGCAATAGAAATACACAATCTGCGAAAATTTAAGTCGTCTACCTATTATGTTCATCAGATACAGCCCGCTGACAGACAGACAGACGGACAGCGAAGGCTTAGTAATAGTGTTCCATACGGAACCCTAAAAAGCAAACACATAAATACAGTTAAAATATTATCTGTTTTAATTAAATGTAATGTACGCTGTATTTTGGCGCTCAAATGACGTTGTCAGGCGCTTTTGGTATACTTACGTTTGTTCAATTGTTTTGTGAAATGTATTGAAAAACAAAATGGCGGCCTTAGTTCTGTTTGGCCACGTGCCGATATGAACTTCTAGCTCTATAAGTAAGTAATCTTATCGACTATGTCCATTTAAACATACCTATAGAATTCACCAAAATTTTACTCAACCCTAGCACAAAGTAAATTCGGCGCAAAAGACGTTTTCCGACGTACCGCAAACGTTACTGTCGTGAAGATTAAAAGCTGTTTGTAACGTGGAAGAGTAATGATTGCGCGGTTCTGTGTGATACATTCATTTGCATAATTACTGAATCTCATGGAAATATATTAAAGGCAAAATTCCTTTAAAGGAGAAAGCAAATGTATGCTTGACGATGAATAAATTTAGGTACTTACTACATTCAAAACAAACACTTATTTATTATTAAGAAATTCAAGAAATCTACTTAATAAAAAAATTAAATTCATACAGCGTACATCCTAAACGGGCTGGGTCATGAAATTTTGCACAAGAGTTCCCTAAATTGCTAAAGTGAGCGCTAAAGAAGGATTTTTAAACTTCATCCCCTAATACGTTAAAATGTAATGTAATTTTCTATTTGGCACAATAAACTATTTTGTATTTTGTATTTTTTGTATTTTGTAATGGGGTTAAATAAGGGATGAAAGTTCGATGGAAGTTAGTAATTTTTGCCGATCAGAAATTATATCGAGAACATGGCTTAAAAATTACGAAAATTACAAGATACTGGTATTTATTGGATGACTGCTTTGAGCGAGACGAGACAACTGAGCATTCATATCCCGCCATGCAATTTCCAGCTACTTATAATTTCATCATCATTCATAATTTCAGCCAAAAGACGTCCACTGCTGGACATAGGCCTCGCCCAAGCATCGCCACTTCGACCGGTTCTGTTCTTCCCGCATCCAGCAGATTCCCGCGGCCTTCACCAGGTCATCGGTCCTCCTTGTGGCAGGCCTTCCAACGCTGTCTTTCGGTACGCGGTATCCGCTCCAGAACCTTTCGGCCCCATCTGCCATCTATTCTACGAGCAATGGCCCTGCCCACTGCTGCACTTAAGTTTGGTCATTCTTCGGGCTATGTCGGTTACCTTGAATCTCTTCCTTACTATAATTTCATGCAGTTGGGCGTCATGTACACATACCTACCTACTTAAACATTACAAAAAAAACAACCGACTTCCAAAAAAAAAACACTACAAAGTGAAAAATAACTTTAATTTCGGAAGTCGGTGTCTTTGGTTTTGAAATTTCGTTTTTTGCCATCGACTTCCGAAATTAAACGTATTTTTCACTTTGTAGTGTTTTTTTTTTGAAGTCAGTTGTTTTTTTTTTTTTTTTGTAATGTTTAAGTTGTTTTTTTTCACACAAATTTGAATACCACTATCTGCTATGTAAATAACAGTGAGTGAAACTTATCATTACATCCACATAATAAGTGGGAAAAAATACATATTATTGAAGCTAACTCAAAAAAAACTATCCAAGCAAAGTTAATAAAATTTATATGGGACCACTTCGAGAGCATACCCTTTCAAACAAAAAATAATTTTCAAAATCGGTTCACGATTGACGGAAAAACCGGCGGACATACACAAAAAAAAAAAATTGGCAGTGTCACTCCGGGAATGCCGACCGAAGTGAAAACTTGAAATACTTGCGTAGAACATTGATCCGTAACGAAATATAAATAAAGAGCACAATCGCGTTTACAAAACCTTTAAAGTAAAAATACTTGCGTAGAACATTGATCCGTAACGTAATATAAATAAAGAGCTCAATCGCTTTTACAAAAATGAAGTGTCGTCATGGTGTCGCGAAATCAAATATGCTATGAACATATAACCTCCTCCTTTTTGAAAGTTGGAAACCGGTTAAAAATTAATAAATCAAACACATCATTAACACCTTGCACGAGCATTACATTGCTAAGATGGCGTTCCCAAATGATTGAAAACGTGTTACTATGTAATCATACCGCGGCTTTGTTTACAAATACATTGATTCACGTAGAGGTACTTATCGTCGGCTTTTATCAAATATGATGTCGTAGTGAATATTAATGAAGAGTGTACAGTTTTAAGAACTGAAATATAAATAATGTATATATTGACACATCGATGTGAAAGCGGAACCTTTAATTAAATTCATTTATTGACGGCAACGTTTGGAATTTTGGATAATATGATTGATGAATGGTACCTACCTATGTATATTACTACTAGACTTGATGGGAGTAAAAATCAATCTGCCTTGCCTTTTGCCAACTATGTTTAGGTCGGCTTCCAGTCTAACCGGATACAGCTGAATACCAGCATTTTACATAGAGCAACTACCTATCTGACCTCCACAACCCAGTAACTGGGTAATACGGTACCCCTTGCTAAGAAAAGTTGTCAGACTTTCGGGCTTCTGACGACCCGTAACGACTGTCAAAGATGCACGAATGACAGCCGGGACCAACGGTTTAACGTGCTTTCCGAGGCAAGAGGGGTCTCGGTATGTAAAGATGGTCACCCATTCACGGACCAACCCCAGCAAGAGTAGCTTAACCTGATGGATCGACCCTTGGGCAGAAGATACTAAAACATAAATAATAATACCAGCCTATTATTGTCCCGCTGCAGGGCAAAGGCCTCTTCTCATACAAAGAAGGCACGAGCATTGATCACCACGCTTGCTCAAGACGGGTTGGCGATTTCAGACTTATACTAACTATAAGTCCAGGTTCCCTCGCGATGTTTTCCTTCACCGATGTCAATAATGTCCAAAATAACCTTAAAAGAAGATACATAATTATGAATAGAAAAACTCACATTGGTACTTGTCCGGATTTGAATCCACAACCTCGTGTATGAGAGGCGAGGCCTTAACCATTTCTCCTGTGAGGCGGAGAGCCTCCTTGCCGGATTGCCGCCATGGGATCAGGAGGCAAAAGTCCTCGCGCACATTTGGAAGTCCGCTGCCGCAAGAAATCGCGGCACAGCGGACAGAGCTCCGGCGGGATCTCATGGCGTCATGGAGAGTGCGATTGTCGCAACCCAGCGCTGGGCACCCCACAATTGCGGCGATAAGTCCCCTCTTTGAGGAGTGGCTAGAGAGGCGCCACGACGTCGTCACCTTCCGCTTGACGCAAGTCACGCAGGCTAGCCAGTAAGAGTCTGACACGCCCTCCCGCTCTGTCCAGAGCGGGAGAAGTTATTTGATAATTTCCCACAAAAAAATGGCCTTAACCACTTGGCCATCACAACCAATACTTTTATTGTCACAGTCAAGCGTAGTTATCAATGACTAACATACAGTTCTTCTGTTGAGGTGACTGTACTGTATTTCTTTATTTTTCGTATGGTCAGCGACTAACCTGGTGTCAGAGTTTTTATGTCGCCCATGGGCCTCTGACTTGGCTTCACATGCCGTCGAGAAATATCTTTAGGCATGTAGGTTTCCTCACGATGTTTTCCTTCGCCGTTTTTGAAGCAAGTAATTATACAATACGCACATGAATCCGAAGTTAGAGGTGCGTGCCCTTTTTTTTTTTTGGGTGTGAAATTATCACATAACTTCTCCCGCTCTGGGTGGAGCGGGAGGGCGTGTCAGACTCTTACTGACTAAAACCCACCCGTGTTCCTTCGGTTGCCCTGTTGCCGGGGGCCACGATGTCCCTTTCGGCCCTTATGCAGCGGGTTTGAACTTGAGACCTGTGACTTAGCAGTCCGACGGTCACACCACTAAGCTATCACTACTATTGCGGCAACTTAAAAATTAAGACAAATTTCAATATAAACTAATAAAATTCCGTACTATTCCAAATAATATAAATTATTCCACTTACATAGTGCTCAATTCCACCATAAACCTCAAAGGGTCCCATAACAAAAACTAATAATAAAAGAAAATATTAGGGAAGGAATTTCCCAGCCCATCATCTTTATAGGAATTTTCCTGAAAAAGTTACCATAGTTTATGTAAACAAATGTGCGATCACATGAAAGAATGTTTGTCTCATAAACCAGCCAAGTGCGAGTTAGACTTGCAAACGAAGGGTTCCGTACCACCGTACAATATTTAAAGCTACATTTTTATTTTATTTTAACTTTAGTAAAAAAAAGACGCCGAGAAAAACACGTTTCTTGTATGTACTAGGCTGATCAAAAAGTAATGTTGCGTATATATATATATATATTTTTTTTATGTATGTCCACCGATTTCTCCGTCAATTGTGGACCGATTTTAAAAATTCTTTTTTTGTTTCAAAGAGTATGCTCTCGAGGTGGTCCCATATAAATTTGATTAACTTTGCTTTTTAGTTTTTGAGTTAATATTGTCTTCAATAATACGTACTTTTTCCCACTTAGTATGTCGATGATATGATAAGTTCCTGTCACTGTTATTTACATAGCAGGTAGTGGTTTTTGAATTTGGGTGGGGTAGGTACCACAACTAAAAAGTGAAAAATAAAAACTTTTTGCAAAAAAAAAAAGCAACCGACTTCCTTCTCGAGGAACGCCATAGGCTATTTAACATCACGCTAGGACCCATAGGCGCTGAGCAAAAAATAACCGATTATTATCATTACTTTTTGATCAGCCCTAGTGTTTTATTTTTATTATTTGCTGTTATAGCAGCCATAGTAGTACACTCTGAGAAAATTTCAAGTGTCTATTACGGTTCAAATGATTACGAAACTAGTTGAAGAAGAATTTACATTACGAAACTAGTTGCACAAGCTAGTCGAACTCAAATCGAACCCAAGGCACGAACCTCAGGCTTTTTAACCGACTTCCAAAAGGAGGAGGTTCTCAATTCGTCTGTATGTTTTTTTTTTTTTTTTTTGTATGTTTGTTACGCGATTACTCCGCCAATTATGAATAGATTTTGATGATTCTTTTTTTTGGTAGATCATACTTCAGAGGTGGTCCCATATAAATTTTATTAACTTTGCTTGCGTAGTTTTTGAGTTAGCTTCAATTATACGTATTTTTTCCCACTTAGTATGTAGATGATATGATAACTTCTTGTCACTGCTATTTACATAGCAGGTAGTGGTATTCGAATTTGTGTGGGGTAGGTACCACAACTAAAAAGTGAAAAATAAAAACTTTTTACAAAAAAAAAACAACCGACTTAAAAAAAAAAACACTACAAAGTGAAAAATAACCTTAATTTCGGAAGTCGGTGACAAAGAACGAAAATTCAAAACCAAGGATACCGACTTCCGAAATTAAAGTTATTTTTCACTTGTAGTGTTTTTTTTTTTTAAGTCGGTTGTTTTTTTTTTTGGATTCATGTGCATCTAGTATAATTATCACTTATCTCATATACTCCCTGACTAAACACGAAGTTAAAATCAAAATTACAAATTGGTTGCAGAAGTTAACGTATGACGAAACCGAGAATCTTATTACAATTTTCTCTTGATAGAACTGTACTGTATTTAAATTAAGGCATTGTTTGTTTCATTTATGTTGTTTTTTATAAGTACTTGCACGACACTCAGTATCAATTGTATGCCATTATACCTGGAGGAACTTGGCTCCTAAAACACAGGCTTCTGGCCTAGTTTAGGAGGCAGCAGTTCGCCCTTTAATGTGACTCTATTGTACAATATTTACACAATCCTTGTGTACTTGTGTGTATTTCTAACTGTACAATTAAACATTTTTATTTTATTATTATTATACTTGGTTCAAAATCGGTGAAGGAAAACATCGTGAGGAAACCATGCCTGAGAGATATTTCTCGAAGGCATGTGAAGCCAATTCAGAGGCCCATGCACGGCTTTAAAACTCTGACACCAGGTTAGTCACTAACCACACGAAAAGAAGAAGAATTAACAACTAAGTTTGCACAACTAGTTTCGTGAAGTAAATCCGACAGTAATAGGGTCCCGTTAGCAGCTATTTGGTACGGAACCCTAAAAAGTACCGTGGTACTAAAGTGGCACCCTTGTTTACTGTGCAAGACAAAGTTTGCCTATTCGAGACCCTTGCCTAGAAAATTATGTGTTCGCTACGAAGTTCCCGCGGATGGAAAAAAGTTGAAGATCAAATCCATACAATAAAGATAATATTATAATGGTTATGTTTCTATTGAAAGGGAAGTAAATTGTCTGTTTACTTGAGGCCGACGGTTTTAAAGACTTAACAAAACTAATTATATGTGTAAGTTTATGGTGAATCCGCAGTTGTAGCCCGCGAAATTCAAATGTTCTTACGTTTTTTGCAATTTGCAGGTCAGTGTTAGGTTGTATCTTGATCAAAACATGATTCGCTACAATAAAAAAATATGTATTTACAGAATTTTAATCATTGGAATCATTAATGCATCTCTTTAAGTTAGATTTGTTCCGTAAGAACAAACTTAAGGAAAAGTTGTTATGGAAAAAATTAACTTATAGAGATGTATTATCCTATACGAAATATTTGCATATATATATTTGTACTCACGTTCTGGAAAACGGCTCTAACGATTTCGATGAAAGTTGCATTATACGGGTTTAATTAAGGGGGCGAAAAATCGATCTAGCTAGGTCTCATATCTGGGAAAATTCTTTTTCTCCGTATTTTCACCCGAGCAGAGCTCGGTCGTCGCCCAAACTTTAGAACGAGATTAATGACATATAATAATGACATGGCAGCATGGAATTAGTAAGTACCTACTATACTGGCAGTATGGAATTAGTAGGTACTATCCTATACTATTAAATGAGCATTACTTATATATTTTCAACAGAGCAGAGCTCCGTCGCCCAGGTACCTACTAAATGTATTGTACACATAAACCTTCCAGAATAAAATCTCTAACTGATGATGAAAACCGCATCTAAATCCGTTGCGCAGTTTAGAAGAACATCGAGGTCACACAGACAGACACGAAAGCAACTTTACTTTAGAATATGATGTAATACATCAATATTATCGGGAAAGAGTGGCGTCCGAAATAAATACATAGTAAATAAGGCATTGTATATGTAATGGATGATCACTCATCCACGAGCCGACCGCGGCAAGCGTAGCTTAACCTTAGATTGATCCGTGCGGCTGATTATGTACTCGTATCTATCGCAGTCATCTGGTTAAGAGGAGGCTCCCTAAATTGTATGTTAATTTGCATTAATATTCTGAAAAAGTCACGCATACAATCAAAATGGAACTTTAGTATATGATTTATTGGATCTTTTTCTTTCCAAATATAAGACAGTTACGTAATTGGAACATTTTCGCTCGAATAATTTTTTATTCGAAAATCATGTCTTTTTTAAAGATTATTTGAAACCAAAACAAGATTACTCGGCTTTTATGTCTTAAATAATTATTGACAGTAAGAAAATGTAGTTTATTATCCAAATATAAGATTTTTTTTCTCTAGATCAATTATTGCTTTAGTTATAAACGAAATAAAAATTGAGACTTACGACATTTAGTTTCGTGCTCGAACACGACCAAAGAGCGCACGCGATATTCAACTTTATTACTGATGTGTTAGCGTTTAGCACATAGTGGATTGGTGGGGTGTTTGGGGGCGGAGTTTGCGTAGAAATTGTCTTTGGAGTGCCTGGTCTTAAATTAGCCAGCTAATTGGAGTTGGACGCCTAAGCCATTAATTATTCGCCGGCATCCAATTGGATGCCTAGGGCAATAGTCAATTGAGCTAGAATCATTCAACGTTTAACAACTTGGCGTATTGAAAGTCAGCCTTTTGAAGAGAGCCAAGTGATCCGAATGGTGAAAAAATTCTGCGAGCAAATTGGAAATAGCGCTCGCTCAGCTCGCTCTCGGTTTGGTCACAGGTCTAACGTAACCTAACCCAGTTTAACTAAATGACTTTCAGCCATCTGGTTAAACGTTGCGCTCAATGACTTGGCTAGTTGCCCTTCAGCTATTTAATTGGATGCCAGCGTTTAATAAACGGCCTAGGCGTCCTGGCTAATTTAACCAGATGGCTGCGATATATCCACAAGAGTTGTCAAATATGTGAAGAAATAAGCGTAATAAAATAATACCTTTCTTCCTATAATAGACGAGGGTTTTGCTCACCCAATTTACAAACAAAATGTCTGTGAGCATTTTTTCTCAGAAAACCGTAATATATCGCCGAAATAATGAAGATTATTACGTTAAATGTTACTTGGCACGGTGACATTAATCATTTCAGAAACTCGCTAGACTAAAATGAAGTAAGCTTAGCAAAATAGACCCTGGCTAAAACGATAGCGCTCTTGCCGACAATATAATACTCGTATCTCTCGTTTTTGTATTATTCGAAATAAGTTATTATGTAACTTATACGTGACGTAGTTATAAGTTATATACGTATACAAACAGGGAAATAATTTGTCAAGCAAATTAACACCCTACGTCAATTTGCCGTGTTTGAGCCATTTCATACAACTGTCAAAGAATGACAGTAAGTTGTTATTTGAATACACGGACAATTTAAGTTGGCAGTCAATTTGCTTGCAATTAATTTCCCTATTTTTACGAATAAAATAATGGATTGGGAATGGGATACTTTCTACAAGCTATTTATCGTTCGTGATACGGCGATAGCATTCGTAGATATTGTAAGATATAGGACAATATGATGTGTTTTGCCTTTTCTTTTGTTCAAAATTTTGACCAAAGGGCCTATACAAAAGGCACCTCTGACCTTTCCGATTAATTTGCGTATTGTATAATTATCACTTGCTTCAAAAATGGGGAAGGAAAACATCGTGAGGAAACCAGCATGCCTGAGAGATATTTCTCGACGGCAAATGAAGTCAAGTCAGAGGCCCATGGGCGGCTTTAAAACTCTGACACCAGGTTAGTCACTAACCACTCAAAAAGAAGAAGAGGCAATACCTTTCCAAACGTTTTGGAAAGGTTTTGTACAACATACATTTCTACAACACCTTTCAACAGGCTTGTCATAAGTTTTTCAGTAGCTTATAATGTCATACATTTTGGACTTTTCCGTTACTGTTGTCTTTGACGTCCCTTTATTTAGGATCGGCATCTACAATGCGTTCATTAAAACTTGTACCGTGTTTTAGTTTCAATACTAATAGAGTTCAAAATGGCGACTGACGACAGAACAGTACTACCAATCACATGACTGCAAAATTCAGTGCTACCAATCGCGTCACAGGTCAAGCAAGATATAATAAACGCACTGTAAGTACGCACCAATGTCTTGTGATCTTTCTTTATAAGCAGTACCTGCGTGACCGAGCTTTGCTCTGGTGAAAATAGAGAATGCTCATTTAATAGTATAGGAAAGTTCATTCTAATCCATATATATTACCTACTTATTCCATGCTGCCATGATAGTAAGTCTTACTAGTTCCATGCTGCCATGTCATTATTCTAATGTCATTATTCTCATGTCATTATTCATTATCTTGTTCTAAACTTTGGGCGACCGAGTTTTGCTCGGGTGAAAATAAGGAGAAAACAAATTTTCCTTGATATGAGACCTATAACTTTCATCGAAATCGTAAGAGCCGATTTCTAGAACGTGAGTACAAATATGTATATACAAACAAATATAAATATACAAATATTGCTCGTTTAATAGTATAGGATTAGATGAGTGGTAGACTTCTGTGCTACGTGTGCAACATGCCATTCCAAAAACAATTATGTGGCGCTTCTATATTTGTTCCAGACCTGGTTCTCTTGTGCAAACACGTGCAATAAGACTACGTTGCGGTTGAAACTAACATGTAGTGTCAAAAATTGAAAAGAGTATGCTTAGATGGTCTGGTCAGGTTGAGAGGATGAGTAAAACGCGACTAACAAAAAGTATTTACAAGGCAGATGTGAGTGGAAACGTCGAGAAGGGCCGCCGTAGAAAGATATATGTCCTTATTGGTGATGTTCTTCAGAAAGGTCAGGTGCGTAGTACTCGCAACCGGCGTACGTGTATGACCGTGTAACTGACACGAATCAAAAAAAAAAAAAACGTGTGGCACTCGGGGACTGCCGCGGTAAAGCTATTGCATAGCATTTGTAACCTCCATACTTCCTATTTGTCAACGCTACACTTGGGATGATGACGTGATGACATAAAACAAAAATTACGTTCCCATGACAACATCACGTTGTCATGGGAACCGTCATTACATGGTAGGTGGAGTGGGGGGTGTTAGGTTTTGTTTTCGTTACGTTATTTTCGTTACGTTACGAAATTTCTTGATTCGGTCGCCGCGCTCAAAGCCCGCGATAAAAGCTATGCAATAGCTTAAAAATCAGGATACTCGATACTGGAATACTGTATTAAAAATATATTGCTCATGTACCTGATATAGCTCCTTACTCAGTTCTCTCAACCTTCAGGCCAAATGAAGCGACTTATTCTCAGTTGATGACCACAACACAGCTGAGTCAGTGATGGAATGGACGTGATTCACAGAATTATATGTATATTAGAGGGTAATGTGTGCGCGAAAGTAATTATCGATTCTGGCAGTTGACTGGATCTGTTTCTGTATGAATACGATGTATCCAAAGTAATTCTGCGAACAATAATACACACAGACACACTCCATTTACCACGACTTAAAAAGTGACATGGGAAAAAGGAGTGATTTGTTGTGTGTAACTGAAATCCGCCCATGAGCAGCATAAAGTCTCTGACACCAGGTTTGTCACTAACCACACGAGACGACACGAGATGACATGTTTCTGAGGAGCAGTGGCCCAGTGGTATAGGCCCCGACTTACGACTTGTCGGGTCCGTGAGTTCGAACCCAGACAGGCACTTTACTTTGAGTATTTAATCTACTACTTCTCTCAAAACGGTGAAGGAAAACATCGTGAGGAAACCGGCATGTCCTAGAAACAAAAATTCGAAGACATGTCACATCCACCAACCTGGACTGAGCCCGCGTGGTGGATTATGGTCTCTCCCTCCCACAGAGAGGAGGCCTGTGTCCCAGCTGTGGGAACATTATAGGCTGATTATGTATGTTTCTGAAACCTTATTCAATTCCAGATACGAGTAGGTACTTTTCAGCATAATTTTGAGCTGAAACTCGGAGCCCAAAGTACCTATGATCTTGCGCGAACAAGCCTCAATAATCATTATACCCCGGACGACACACTTCACAAAAAATCTTCATTCCTATTAGAATTACCAATACATACACATACACTACAACGATTTCCTTTGCAACAAAGCTCAAAAATGTACTCAAAGTATTAATAAATCCGACCTACTATAAGGCTTTATGTGCATGAGCAATAAATTCCACGTAAAACGTAATAACATTACGCAATTTGTGGTAAAACTCTTATCACATATCTATGGCATAGTTAAAAGCAATGGCGCGTATATCCAGCCATAACTTTTACCAGTTTAACTTGTGCGACATTTTGACTTCACACACTTTACGGTCTATATAAGGCTACACTAGTCGGTCATTCTTCCTTACAAACGTAGTATGGTGATTACTCGTATGTTTGACGGAGTACGTTCAAAACTAAAAATTATATCAATTTGCCTTGTCATTATCTATCTACCTCTGTATGGAAGCAGAATTGGAAAAAAGTATTGGTTTGGAAGTTATGAGCGTCGAAACATCCATATTTCAACACTAATTTTACTTCATCTTTTGGCGTAAATAAATAACTTATGTAGTATGAAATTGGCAAAATAGAAACCGTAGAGAGATAAATAATTTATCGAAAATACAATAATTTCATTTTGAGTAGATACATCCAGTGGTTTTTCAATAATATCTATATGCCCAACGGTCTGTTCATGAAATTTCACAATCATCGTCTATTTCACTAAATAAATATATAAATAAAAACTAAATAAATAAATACTATATTAGCCACGCCACCAACGATTTCGAGCCGTCGACTAGTGGAACCTTAAGGCCTGACCCACCGCCTGTCCGCCAGGAAGCGACTAGCTATAAACCAAAAGATTCTAGGGCCCGTGTAAGTAAAAGAGATTCATATATTTAAAGTTGATCGCTGACTGTTCACACCGGTAAGTACTCGTTTGTCGCAGCGACAATAGCTATCAAAGAGAGTACTCGCTCAGCGACGCTCGCTTGGCGTGCAGAACAGTCGCTGAGAGACTCACGCTTGGTACATACGCATACGATCGAGTAATTGCTCGTCGCCGTAGCGCAATCGCTGCTCGTTGCTCGCCAATTCGTTTTTGATATGTAACCTTTCCTCTCGCTTTCCTGCAATTTCGTGAAAAGGGACGGAAATGTGTAACATTGTGTGTAGTATTTGACCAACGAGCGCGCGCAGTGCTAGAGTTGGTCGTCAGATAGTACCAACCCATTTTGCGAGAGGTTGGTACTGTCAGCCAAAATGTCAGAGGTTACACATCATATGCGACTATTGTAAGGGTCGCTTGTGTTTTTAGTTGCTAGCTCTCCTCGCTGCTCGTTAATCGGTGCCGAGTTAAACCGGTGGTGGGGCAGGTGCCTAAAAGACAGATTGTTGTAGCTGGCGGCAGTCAAAAAGTTTTGATTTTGAAGTCGGTTTGGCTTTTACACCCAGTAAATCCTTACAGAGGGTTAACAAAGCGGTAATTAGTGATCATTAATTGTTTAAGCTTCATGAATTTGTGTAATTTACATAAATATTATTCTATTCACGAAGACTTATTAAAGTACAGCTTACAGTACAGTAATCGCGGAGTGGGGCGCTGTCTGCACATGATGGCACAAGCACGGTCATTTACAACTGCCGAAGTATCTGACGAAACTAACCGCAGAGTTGTGCTTAGACGCAATACAGGCTTCTATGATATGATAAATGATTTTATTTCTGTAAGCAGGTTAGTACAAACACTTTTTTTACACGTGATAAATAAATTGTTTTAAAACTAGATGAGGGTTACACGCCAAAAATAAGTCATGTTTTAAAACTTCGGTCACAGTATAATAAAGTAACAGTATTATATCTCAGCAGTGACCTTGAAATAATTACCTACGGCCACTCGGTAGATAAACGTTCCGCGTCCGTGCGTAACTGCCGCGCACTCGATAGTGTTGCGTACTGATATACACTGAGATTTCGAAGCACGTCGTTTCAGCCGTTTTCTATGAAGACTTAATACTGTTACTTATTTATACTGTGGTTCGGTGTTTTCTATCCGACTACCCCGAGAAGAAAGACCAAAACAAACTCAGAGGTCGCAGTCTCTTTTAAAGTCAAGACATAATCTTGGTTAGACTATATGAGGATCATGTAGATAAGTGTCTGAAATGGTCTTTTGATGAAAGATCCACACAGATTTGAATGAACCTGTCCAGTCTGTTTAATTGTACCTACATTTTTCCATTAAATGGATCCAGTAAAAGCAGGTTATTATCTCGTCTTACCCTTTACAGTACTTTCGGGGTTTATTATATACCTTTGGATTAAGGTGGTAAATAAAATAAGTATATTTTTATTAAAAACCTTTTAGAACTTGCTTTATTTTTATTTAGTCTAAACTTCGCGTGAAATTTCGTTAGTAACATTAGAGCTATAAAAATATAGTGCTTTTACTTATTCAGACGGTCACTGACCTCATGAAATGCTAAAGAATAACGCTATCGGAAAAATATATATAATAATACTTATATATACTTAAATCTAATTTTTAGTGTGTAACAAGCCTCTTGCTTTCCTGCAATCTAAATAATCAAATCTGTGGGACTGATTTCGTGAAAAAGGACGGAAGTCTGTAACAGGAAGCCGGGGATGCACGCGCTATTTGATTTGACCAATGAGCGCGCGCGGTGCTATAGTTGGCCGTCAGAAATGACCTTGACGAGGTACATTAAGGTAATTAGCAAAATTAAAGGGGCCTTTAATTTTACTAAGTACCTTAATGTTGCTTATTACCAAGGTGAGATGTCAGATGTTACACATCATAGGCGACTTCTGTAATGCTCGCTTTTTTTTTAATTTATATAAAAAGTTCTGTCAGCTGCAGATAGCTCATATGGAATGTACTTTTAATAACATAATTTTACAGATGAAATATACCAACATAATATCTCCGAAAATATTTCCTGAAGACCAGATAAACCGACCATGCGTTTTAATTATACGATGAGTTATTGCATCGGTTTGACAACTGTGACGTAATGGACCATGCGTCAATGTGTGGTACAAGATTTGGAACCAGAAAATTTTGGTTCCGTACCTTGAAAATTAAATTAATGATTTTATTATTGAATACTGCGTAAGTGTGCTTGACTGGTCTGACGCATATTTGTCTGTTCGGATTGATCTCTCCACGTATGGTGTAAGCGTAGGTTTTCCTTCTCTCTTAATTTTTGACGACTAAATAATTCAATGGAAGTGAATGTTGGGAGTGGCAAAACAAGCATAAAAGTAAAATAAATGCTGTGGAAATGCTTTCCTTGCGAAGCATATGTTGTCTGACTATGAATGATAGGCTGAGGAATGATGTGATAAGACAGTGGTGTCATTTAAAAGAAGATGTAGTGACAAAAATTAAAAAGGGTATGCTGAGATGGTTTGGGCATGTTGAGAAGATGAATGAAAGGCGACTAACAAAATGTATTTACAAGGCTGATGAGAAAGGAAAGGCTGGTCGTGGACGCCCTAGGAGGACTTATATGACCTTATTGGTGATGTTCTTCAGAAAGGCCAGGTGCGTAGTACTCCGGCGTGCGTGTATGACCAGATGTATGAACGTAAACGAGGCAAAAGGAGTATGTAAGGATCGTAGCAGGTGGCGTTCTGTAGTTTCTGCCAACCCCCATGGGAAAAAGGCGTGAGTTTATGTATGTATGAAAATAATTCACGTCAGCAAAATCGCCCAAAAATTATAATCACTTCCAGTGAAAATAATCCTTAGATCTCAAATCAAGTACAAAATATCGCATACCTTAAACTCATACGCGTAATAATATCCATCCCACTTCCCTAAACCATTTGGCGTTCGGCCAAATTGCGGACGACACAGCAAAAATGCAATTGGCACTGTGTTTTAGTTAAATATGTAACAAATTGTGAGAAAAATCTGCCAACAATGTCATTGGGCGACGCTAAGGTCGGTTATGTTGTCTAGTTACTGTATATGGGTCGGTTTGGGTAGTATGGGTTCATTTTTATGGGGTGGTATTTCCAAGTGCAAATAGTGCCAAGACATACTGTAATAAACTTTATCTACACCCATGCTATAAAACCTCTATAAAAGTTTCTGAAACAGTTAGCTTATTGCCAACATTAAAACAGCCAGTGTCATTGTAACCATAATATCATCCAAATGAGTGTTTTATTGTTGTACTAAATTTCATTATGCAACTCGAATTTCAAAAAAAGAACATTGTCATGCACGCGCGTTTCACTACCACAACGCTGTAATAAAAAAAACTTATAGGTTATTCGAATTCACGTCGTACCCCGCCATTTTTGTTCGATAATAGTATTGCAAAATTTTATTACTTTGTTGTTTACAAAAATGAGTGATACAAGCCCACCAGATATTTCTAATGCAGCAAAGGACATTTCTAACCAATTATTACCAGAAAAGTCGAGAAAACAATATTATTCAACACCGTATGATTTCAGAACCTTTTATACAGGATTCATAATTATCATGGGTGTAAATAAAGTCTTGTATGCAACTGTACAAAAAACTTTTTACAATTGAATTTTCGTTCTTTGTCACCGACTTCCGAAATTAAAGTTATTTTTCACTTTGTAGTGTTTTTTTTTAAGTCGGTTGTTTTTTTTTTTGTAAAAAGTTTTTATTTTTCACTTTTTAGTTGTGGTACCCCACACAAATTCGAATATCACTACCTGCTATGTAAATAGCAGTGAAAGGAACTTAACATTATCATACACATACTAAGTGGGAAAAAATACGTATTATTGAAGCTAACTCAAAAACGACCCAAGCAAAATTATTAAAATTTTTCTTCTGAAGTATTACCTACCAAACCAAAAAATAATCATTAAAATCAATTCATAATGGGCCGAGTTATCGCGTAAAAAACATTTAAAAAAAACATACAGTTGAATTGAGAACCGCCTTTTGGAAATCGGTTAAAATTAGGTATTAAAACACTCATGTGATACTATTATCAAACTCGGCTTCGACTCGTGTGATAAACCCACATTCGTGTTTTAATACCCCTTATTATACAACAGTTGCATAAATAACTATTGTCGCAGGTTCTTTGTCAGTTTTGAGCTTTTAACCGAGTTCGACGAAAAGGAGAGGATCTCATTTGGCAGTTATTTTAATTGTGGCAAAAACAATTCTTATAGGCAAATAATATTTTGTGTAGATAATTTAATAGAGATTAAAACTGTACTTAAAAAGAAATGCCGCAGAAACGAAAAAAACATCAAAGAGTTTTTTTTTAAATTCCCGTCTTACAATGTATGAAACCTGAAAAAAACCTTTTTTTTAAGTAGATTATTTTCAGCCATAGGAGGAACCCTATTAAAAATGACTATTTTATTCAAAGTAGTTTAATTACAATGAATAAAAACTAACTTAATAAAAAATAATATTTCCAACTTCGACCCTCTTCCATTGTCTAGCAACTAACAAAGCAAACCTAAAATAAATAGTCTCTGACAGTACGTAAAGACTGCGAGGTGAGAAATTTTACCCATATTGATGAGTAGAAAAGCAGTCAAAAATACTTCATGAAAAGTCGTTTAAATAAATTGTTTATTTTTCTGTTTTTGAATGAGCCTTATAAGGCGTGCACTTTTGGATTTTCCAAATATTTTTAATTCCCACTTTCTCACTTGGCGGGACAAGCTACCAGTGGTCCACATTGGCCCTGGATTGCAAGTACTGGAAGTCATGGGGCGACGGCTTTGCCCAACAGTGGGATGATACAAGCTAACAGTAACTTTCTCCTATGATTCACACCATACACGATCATCGCTCAAGAGTTCACGGTGACCGCTAACATATAAATAATTCACGTGCAGCTATAAATTCGACGCAATACTTCATGTTCTCTATAATATATTACTTAGACGTCATTTGTAACCAAGATGTTTTTGGTTACATGGTTAAATTTTGTGGAATTTGTGACTTAATAACATAAAATGTTTCAATTATTATTTTATGTGTTTACATTAAGAACATTATTTTTCATTTCTGAATGTTATTTCGGTATAGTTGCCTATGATAATAAGTTGTTTTGCGCAAATACACGGTAGTAATTATCTGTGGTGTTGCTTAAATTAACATTAAATAATAACACGACATCAATTCGTATTAATTACTGAATATCTGCCTCATAGTCTTTATACGCTAAGTAAATAACGAATTTATACGGTATATTCATGACATAACAAATTATATAACATGAAAATTTAACCGTTTTCATTGGAAATGTTAGTATTCATTCCGTACCTATGTCATAACGTTTGGTTTATGTTGGAGCGACGAATTTCATATAATAGCATTGCTATTATATGAAATTATTTTAAGTTTATGTAAGGATAAGGAATAGTCGTAAAAAGTATCCGTTTGTCCAAAGTTACACTTGTATAGAATAGAATATTCTTTATTATGTACACCAAAAAAAATTACAAACATTAATTTAGAATCACTCACTTGTATTCACTTGTTTAACCAAAAAAAAAACGAAATTTAAACAAAATCTTCTTTTTCTTAAAACGCTATCGCTTATAACTTGCACTAAACACGATCATTTCCACGAGCGAAATAATTCACGCGACGTATCCGAAATATCCGAATACATTGCTCCACTATCACATAATATTTATCGTTGTATATTTGTTTGTTTGTGTTCATTATTTGAACACAAACAAACACAGTTGTTTACTGAACATAGAGGAAATAAATTGGTTTTGTAGATGAGAATGTGGTTACAACCTGTATGTGGAAGGTTTGATTTGTTGTTTCATGTGTAGCTTTATTTTACTTGTATTTGTTTATTTAAAAATGACAGTAACACAGAATTTCATTGATTAATTAATTGATCGTCTTGAAAACTATTTTATCTACTCTATAGCGTAATATTCGAATTATGAACTTCAAAACGAGTTTATATTGACATACTTTATAAACAGAATACCGAAATTTAAAAATAGAATCATATTATAACACTTTTTCTCTAACAAAATAATACTATAAAACAATTTTTTTTCTATACGATACTGCGCTAATCCAAGAAGTTAATATCACCAAAGAGTTTCCATCAACTTTTGGCGGGGGACAGCAGCACCCGCTGTAGCGCATGTGCGGTGATGTGCTGGTGCAGGCGACATTCATTTGTTTTGTAGTACTTACTGAATTTCGTGGGATTTTTTAATTTATTCTTGATCTTTAACTTTGATTTTTATTTAGTATTTGTTTCAATCCCAATGTTTGAGAGTAGATAAAGTAGTGTATGAAACTGCACATAACTAGGTATTCGTGTGATACTATTAAAAACCTCGCCTACGGCTCGGTTTTTAAACACACACTCATGTTTTAATACCCCTCATTAAACAACAGTTGCATAAACTACTATTTTTGTATTGCTATTTTTAGTTCAACCCTAGCTAGTGAATGAAAAAGAACCTTGGGTTTCCAGACTCACTATTAATCCAGCAAATTTAACGTTTTCCCTACAGCCATGAAAATTCTTTACTATAGAAAGAAATAAAGAAAGAAAAATAAGTTTATTTGTCACAGAAACACGTGCACAAAAAGATAATTACTCGAGTAGAACAATAAAATATAACATAATAGATTTAAATGTAATCACGAGCACAAAACAGAAATATGTGGCAGCTGCTGGCACGTCATGACTGTGACAAGAAGGCTTCCACTCAGCATGATGCTGTGCTATGGGGACCCACAGCACAGCGCTGATTTTCAATGGTTACCAGAAAAAGACGTACGGAAACCGAGTTAGGTTTAATGAATTATACATAAATAGATAATAAAATAAAATAAATAGTACCTACTTAGAATATAATGCTACTTTACAACCAATTTTATGAATAAATATGATTAAATAACATTAAAAATTATCCGCAGGCATAAACGTGCGTGCATTAAAAAAAAATTACGCACCTAAAACATAATTAACATTATACCTACAAGAATATTCAGTGTTTTGTTTTGCTTTGTTTTGTAGATGTATAAGATAAGTGGGACCACCACTACCATGGCCATCAAAACTACAAGATTTATTACTAGATGACAAGTTTATATTTAATTTAAACTTCTAATCCAACAAGATAAAAAAATCATCTCATGATATTCTAAAAGAAAATATTAAACACTACCAAAAGTTTAGCAAAACAACACACTGTAACAACATCTGTTCGAGACAGGGAACATGTTAAAACGATCGTGAAGTTTTATACGAAGCTCGAGGCGGTTACAACACTGAACTTATCTGCTGGATACAACACAGAGAAATTTAGTTCGTTAAGATTCACTGGAACTTACTCAGACTTACAATAGTCTAGATTTACATAGTTTTACGAATAGGGATAGTTTCTTGGTAGTGTTCTTATTTTAATACTGCCTGGCCCGTTGGAGTCGTGGTGTGCGTTTCCCGGGTCGGGCAAAGTGTTTTTGGGCTTATCCATTAGGAATTTCTTATTAACAGCACGAAGTTTGGGAAGCCTCGGAAAGCATGTTAAGCCGTTGGCGCCTGATCTCTCTCCGGTCGTGTTGGATTGCCGTCCCATCGGACTATGAGAGTTAGGGAAGAGACAGTGCACCTGTGTCTGCGCTCACACTTGTGCACAGTGCACTATAATATCCGGTCTCGATAATTTTTCATGAATATTCAGAAAAATTCGGGCGGCCACATGCCGATGGGCGACATTTTATAGAAACAAATAATCTATAGGAGTCCTGGATTTTGAATTTCACGGGCTCCATTGAAGGAAGCACCTCAAGTTAAGCTTCAGAAACCGAGTATTAGTATAGATATCATGAAAACTATCTTTACAATTGGGTATCACAAAAAGGTCAAAAGGCACTCGACATAATCTTTAAAATAATACAATTATAAAACTATTCCGTACGCCTCGATCTAACGGAGCAATCGCAAGCAGATGGAATCCGATAATTACTACCTACTTGCCAGTAATAAGTACATTAAAGTAGACCCTTCCGACAGCTCGAAAGTGGGCCAACAGCTTACCGTTTTACCTTTTTTGTTCATACTAGAGTTGGGTCCGATATCATGTCACATATAAAAATCATCGATATTTTAAAATAATTTCATCATGCAATGACAACGACAAAATCATCAATGCTTTTAAATCATTACGTGAATGAACGCGAACTTCGGTGATTTGCGAGGCTGCGTGATCGGCGACACTTAGGTCACAGAATTCATAGTTTCGATAAAATGCTCGGTGCTGGGCGCACGTCACTGCAACAATGCTGTCACTTGTGTTGTTAAAGCGCGGCAAGTGCTATTTATCTAGCGTTTTGTGTTTCGTAAATCATTGTTTTGATTAGACGAGGACGACCACACTTATACAAAAAGCTTTATGTAGGTACTTGTAGGGAAGGTGCGTATTTACGCGATCAAGTTTTTACACCAGGGTATTTACTTGCAAGAACGCCAGATTGCCATGTAATACAAAAAAAAAATCAGCAAATATCGCAAATGGAAACTTATTGAAAATTTAATTAAATATCAATACTATTCTAAATACACTGCCATGAATGTCGCGAACAAAGAAAAATTTAATTTTGCAGTCTATTTTAGAGGATAACCCTTAAGGTGGACAAGTACCTACGACCAATGCCTACTAAATATATAATGATAATTTCACAAAGCCGTTCCGCAATCATTTCAGCACTCATTTGAAGTGACGTGATCATATTCTCAAATAAAAATCATTGATGATTTTGTCATTGTTCCCGTCATCGATATTTTTTTGTCATTGTCATGCAGTCATTGATACAGAAAAATAATCACTCAGCCCATCTCTAGTTCATACTACCTGAACAAGACGTAAGCAAGATAGACTCATACATTACTGAATAGCTGTCTGGTAATAAGTTTCCATTTAGACTGAGTGATGAATGAGATCTTATGCCTGTGTCAAAAAAATAATTTTTTGTCCGTCTTGTAGATTATTAAAAAATATTGAACACGTATTTTTTCTTTTTTGACGTAATCAAAAGATTACGGCGATACATTGAGTTAAAATGTGGCATGACGTCACGCCTTTTTTTTTTTTTTTTTTTTTGGGTGGGAAATTATCAAATAACTTCTCCCGCTCTGGGTGGAGCGGGAGGGCGTGTCAGACTCTTACTGACTAAAACCCACCCGTGTTCCTTCCTATGCCATGTTGCCGGGGGCCACGATTTCCCCATCGGTTTTCTTCGAACCCCCGGCAGGCATTGGCCCTAGCGGACCCCGTCAATTCTGCTGACATCTCTTTGAGGCGCGCGTGGAACACAACGCGCCGTCGACCCGGGCTTGGTCCTTATCGGACGGCGAGCTACCCATTGCTCACCGTCCGCAAGCCCGCGCCTACGGTGGCCGGAAATCTTCCTGCGATTCCCGACGCCCAGGGCGTCTCCTGCTGCGGCGGTTAGGGGCGCGAGGGCGCGAAATTTGCCTCTCCCTCACGCGCTCCGTCTCCTCCTTCGCGAGCATTACTGCTTCGCAGAAAGAGGTGACGGCCTCCCATTTCCTCTCGCTCCGTAGCATGGCCCGAATCAGGGCCGGACGCGAGAGATCACCGCCGCCGATCGCATCCACGAGGACACGGCGATGCCCTGCCCAAGCCGGGCAGACCTCCACCGTATGCTCCACCGTGTCCTCCGGGCGATCCACACAGTGACGACACCCGGGCGTTTCCTCCCGCTTTATCCTGAACAGGTACCTCCCGAAACAGCCGTGTCCGGTGAGTACCTGCGTCAGGCGGAAGGTGAGGACGCCGTGGCGCCTCTCTAGCCACTCCTCAAAGAGGGGTCTTATCGCCGCAATTGTGGCGTGCCCAGCGCTGGGTTGCGACAATCGCACTCTCCATTCCGCCATGAGATCCCGCCGGAGCTCTGTCCGCTGTGCCGCGACTTCTTGCGGCATCGGAGTTAAGCCCTGGCGCTTCGCCTCCTCGCGCCACTCCCAAATGTGCGCGAGGACCTTTGCCTCCAGATCCCATGGCGGTACTCCGGCAAGGAGGCTCGCCGCCTCGCAGGAGACCGTGCGGTATCCTCGGGCCAGCCGGATGGCCATGACCCTTTGGGACGCGTTCAGCCGGCGGCCTGGCTGCCGCCTCAATGAAGGCGCCCACACCGGCGCCCCGTAAAGGGCCATGGACCGCACGATCCCCACGTAGAGCCTCCGGCAGGAGGCGTTTGGACCTCCCAGATTGGGCAGGAGCCGCTTCAAGGCAGCCCCGGCCCGGTCCAGTCTGGGAGCCAAATGACGTCACGCCTTGCGAGATTTAATATGACGTTGTGACGTAGCGAGCCCCCACTCTTTAATGCGTGTTTTTCAAGTCATTTTTTATTAAAATATGATAAAGCAAAAAAATACGAGTGTCTAATATTTTTTTATTATCTCAAAGACGGACTAAATAGAATTTCTTTTTTTTACCTAGGCAACTACCGCATTGCAATATAAGTATGATACGCGAATTGATGTTTCAGAAACATTTAAGTGTCATTAAGCTATCTTTGAAAAGGTCATCGCTGGATGATTGCTTTCCAGTCAGCACCCCAGTTGCGTAACACACTTTCAATCACAATCTGAAAGGTTTTGAAGGAAATTCCTAATCCATAGCTTCATACAAGTATCAAAAAAATTCGTCTTGTCAAAATTAATTGACCCTGCTGGTCTTTTTTGCCACACTCAGATCTCAGAGCATCTTATCGCCTTGCACGCGTAGCATGACCACCGTAGAAACGAGTTTTGTCGACGGAAGAATAGACAAAATGACAGATAAACAATCACAATCTGTCAGAATTGTCTATTCTTCCGTCGACAAAACTCGTTTCTACGGTGGTCATGCTACGCGTGCTGAAGCGGGGCACTGTCACCTGGTAAAAAAATGGATACCTATTTTTTTTTTTTTTTTTTTCTTTAGGGCATCTCATAGCTGGTCTCTAACGACCGCGGCTATTGAACCGGGCAATCCTGTGGATGCATTAAGCTGCTACACTTATTACCTCCAGCCAGGGCACACATAAAATCTAAGCTAAAAGCTTAGGATAAACGCTCGCTAAGGGCACCCCCTGCGGGGTACCGGCCTCGGCTTAGGGCGTTATCCGGAGGGAGGACATCAACGATGGGACGGGCTCGATCAAAGTTTTGATCATGATTATTAGTCGGGGAATTTAAACCTACGTGCACAGCTGCAACAACTGCTGGCACCTCGTTTTAGAGCAAGGGTCGGGGGGGAGTATTATTTACTCGGGGGCGCGGCGGTCGCGATCGTAAAGGACCTCGGCGGCGAGGTCGAAATGACGGGAGGCGTCTGTTTCTGTTCAGTGTACTCGTTTCCCTATTGCTCTCCTGGAGGAGGGTTATGGGGTCATCGGGATCTGTGAGAATATGCCTTGGACGGCAAACATGATGGATCTTTGTTATGATATAGTACAGATATTCTATTTAGATTCTATACCATTCAATTAATAAAGAAATCTTTTAAAAGCACACTAAACTCACTTTTGTAGGTTCTACCACTAACTGTTACCTAGTATTATTGCCTTTAAATCTGCCTAGCCTTTTCCCAACTATGTTGGGGTCGGCTTCCAATCTAACCGGATTGATTGGTAAAACTGGTTGTCAGACTTTCGGGCTTCTGACGACCCGTAACAACTGTCAAAGATCCACGAATGACAGCCGGGACCAACGGCTTAACGTGCTTTCCGAGGCACGGAGGAGTCTCAGTATGTAGAAATGGACCCATCCACGGACCAACCCCGGCAAGCGTAGCCTAACCTGATGGATCGACCCGTGCGGCTGTTAGTAGGTACTTAGCCACACATTTGTAGTGTAAAAAATGTTGTTCCTTTTGTACATAAACCGATGCAAACCGCAGGTCAATGACCGTAACTACATTTATAATGACTTTAATGGACTCGATTGAAGTACAAACAGAGAGCACTCAAAGTTGACATGTTGAAGGTTCAAGAAATTAAAAAGTTATTGGCGTCAAACAATGTCGAGTAACCAGAACAACATCCGTGCATCACAGCATCTGTATGTCGTAGCAGTAAGGGTGATTTTCGTAGTTCAAATATGTTACTGTTATGCTGCATAGGAAGACAGATCCTAATGTTATTATTAGGTTACTAGCTTTTGCCCGCGGCTTCGCCCGCGTGGATGTCGGAAAACATCCCACGGGAACGTACTACCGGGATTAAAAGTACCGTACCCTAGGTTATAAACTATCTTATGCCAAATTTCATCCAAATCCGATCAGCCGTTTTTGCGCCAATCCGGAACAAAAATCCATACAAACAAACAATTCTAAAAAGTATATTTTCGGCATCAGACTAGTTCGCACACCTATGCACAGTTTTGACTTCGTTACTATTTTTTTAGGGTTCCGTAGTAAACAAGGAACCCTGATAGTTTCGTCATGTCCGTCTGTCTGTCCGTCTGTCTGTCTGTCCGTCTGTCTGTCTGTCTATCCGTCTGTCTGTCTGTCTGTCCGCGGCTTAGCTCAGAGACGCTTAGTACTAGAATTTAAAGCTGTAATTTGGCATGGGTATACATATTAATCACGCCGACAAAGTGGTAAAATAAAATTATGAAAAATATTTTTCATGATTTAAACGTAAAGTGAGGATGTTTTTTTTTCTTTTAATAATCCCATAGTGTGGGGTGTCGTTGTAAAGGTCATTCAAAAATATTGCGAGTTTGCGAAAACCATTTTTGGATTTAGGGATTGGATTTGCGAAAACCATTTTGGGTATGTGAAAAAATTCACGAAAATAGCATATATAACGAAATTCAAAGGAAAACTATTACAGCTAAGTAGGCTTTACAAGTTAACGAGTAATAATCGACCAACTTACATTTGCGGTTGTAAAAACATGTTGTTTTTCAACTACAAAGTTAAGTTTGTACTTGGGATAAATTCATCCCAAATACGGAACCCTTCATTGTGCGTGGTCCGACACGCACTTGGCCGGTTTTTTTTTATTATATGTATAGATAAATAATGGCATCTGTCTATCTGAGGCCGTATACCGCACCCCAAACGTAATGAAGCCGCGGATAACGCAATTAGCGAGGCCACTTACTAGCCAAATTTAGTTGGGCGCAGAAAATACCATAAACTCGAGAAGACACTGAATAGAAAAACTTGTATCAATGCTATACATAATCAGCCTATAATGTTCCCACTGCTGGGACACAGGCCTCCTCTCTGTGAGAGGGAGTGGGCCGTAATCCACCACGCGGGCTCAATGCGAGTTGGTAGATGTCACATGTCTTCGAATTTTTGGCTCTAGGACATGCCGGTTTCCTCACAATGTTTTCCTTCACCGTTTTGAGAGCAGTTTGACAGGACTAAACTAAAATTTATCTTCTGTCCTTTTCTTAATGAAATAGAAAGAAAAAGATGCACTGAACTTAAATTTAGTTTAGTTTGTGAACAAGAGAATCGGCACCATTGTTAAGTTTGTATTTGGGATAAATTCATCCCAACTACGGAACCCTTCATTGTGCGTAGTCTGACACGCACTTGGCTGGTTTTTTTTTCGTAGGTAAGCGATACTATAGCGGCCGAGCGCTGCAAGCAAGAATAGACCTTACAGTGTACAGGTGTGTGTTTCTTCGATAGTACGTGCCGTAAATAACTAGGTACATTTGGCGGCATAACAGTCACACGGGTCGATCTTCAATGTTAAGCATCGCATGCCGAGGTCAGTCCGTGGGTGACCATCCATAACATACCAAGACCCCTCCGTGCCTTGGAAAGCACGTTAAGCAATTGGTCCCGGCTGTCATTTGTAGATCTTGGCAGTCGTTACAGGTAGCCCGAAAGTCTGACAACCGTCTTACCAAGGGGTATCGTGTTACCTAGGAACTGTGTTGTGGAGGCCAGATCCCTGAGTTTGTTTCGGCCTTTCTTCTCAGAGTAGTCAGATAGGAAACGCCGAACTCATCTAGCTTATTTTTAATATTTTTTTATATGACGTGTAAAAGTGATTTCGATATCCTATTTACAAAATAAACAATTTCATTTCATTTCAGATAGGCAATCGCTCCATGTAACATATTGGTATTCAGCTGCATCCGGTTAAACTGGAAGCCGACCCCAACATAGTTGGGAAAAGCCTAGTGAGACACGTACAATGGTCCACCTTACGGACTAAGTGCGGAAACCAAAACCCCATAACATAGACAACAAGGCTAGGGAGATTGACTCGTGGACGCTATTTTTAACCGACTTCCAAAAGGAGGAGGTTCTCAATTCGTCTGTATGTTTTTTTTTTTTTTTTTTTGTATGTTTGTTACGCAATTACTCCGCCAATTATGAATAAATTTTGATGATTCTTTTTTTGTTTGGTAGATCATTTTTCAGAGGTGGTCCGTGGTATTCGAATTTGTGTGGGGTAGGTACCACAACTAAAAAGTGAAAAATAAAAACTTTTTACAAAAAAAAACTTTTTACAAAAAAAAAAACAACCGACTTAAAAAAAAAAACACTACAAAGTGAAAAATAACTTTAATTTCGGAAGTCGGTGTCTTGGTTTTGAATTTTCGTTCTTTGTCACCGACTTCCGAAATTAAAGTTATTTTTCACTTTGTAGTGTTTTTTTTTTAAGTCGGTTGTTTTTTTTTTGTAAAAAGTTTTTATTTTTCACTTTTTAGTGTTGTGGTACCTACCCCAAACAAATTCGAATACCACTACCTGCTATGTAAATAACAGTGACAGGAAGTTATCATATCATCCACATACTAAGTGGGAAAAAATACGTATTATTGAAGCTAACTCAAAAACTACCCAAGCAAAGTTAATAAAATTTATATGGGACCACCTCTGAAGTATGATCTACCAAACAAAAAAAGAATCATCAAAATCAATTCATAATTGGCGGAGTAATCGCGTAACATACATACAAAAAAAAAAAAAAAAAAAAACAACATACAGACGAATTGAGAACCTCCTCCTTTTGGAAGTCGGTTAAAAAAACAACCGACTTCAAAAAAAAACACTACAAAGTGAAAAATAACTTTAATTTCGGAAGTCGGTGACAAAGAACGAAAATTCAAAACCAAAGACACCGACTTCCGAAATTAAAGTTATTTTTCACTTTGTAGTGTTTTTTTTTTAAGTCGGTTGTTTTTTTTTTGTAAAAAGTTTTTATTTTTCACTTTTTAGTGTTGTGGTACCTACCCCAAACAAATTCGAATACCACTACCTGCTATGTAAATAACAGTGACAGGAAGTTATCATATCATCCACATACTAAGTGGGAAAAAATACGTATTATTGAAGCTAACTCAAAAACTACCCAAGCAAAGTTAATAAAATTTATATGGGACCACCTCTGAAGTATGATCTACCAAACAAAAAAAGAATCATCAAAATCAATTCATAATTGGCGGAGTAATCGCGTAACATACATACAAAAAAAAAAAAAAAAAAAAAAAACAACATACAGACGAATTGAGAACCTCCTCCTTTTGGAAGTCGGTTAAAAAAACAACCGACTTCAAAAAAAAACACTACAAAGTGAAAAATAACTTTAATTTCGGAAGTCGGTGACAAAGAACGAAAATTCAAAACCAAAGACACCGACTTCCGAAATTAAAGTTATTTTTCACTTTGTAGTGTTTATTTTTGGAGTCGGTTGTTTTTTTTTTGTAAAAAGTTTTTATAATGCACCCAATTTGAATACACACAGTTAAAATTCTTCATTACAATATCCAGTTCAAATTCTTAACAGATAATCTCAGCAAATCAGATAACTTAAAAGAGTCGACGTTGGATACCGATCTGTGACACCCTATGATTCATTCATTAATGTCATCTAATGAACGTTTAATGAACTCCGCTTCTTAATTAGGCGCCACCCATTCATAATCTAAGCGGCACCAATGTGTGATGTTTTGTGGTTGATAGCCACTGAAGTGTAACAGACGTTAATTATAAATGTTTTCTTTTTTCTTTAATTATACTTAAAAATTTTTAAGCATTAGAAAAATAGCGGTCAAATAACAACAGTTATTGTGTAGTATTTTAGAAATTGCTGCATTTTACAGTTATTTTTAAAATGAAAATTGTAAATAGATTGCATTGCTTTATATTTATCATTAAATTACGGAACTTAGTATACGATATATCGAAATAACGATAAGGTTATAACCGTTATGTATCTAATGTTATAATAAATAGAGTATAGGTTTGTAAAAACACTTTTACACGTCAATCATATTTTAAAAACAATATGAGGTCGGCCTTTTCTATGCTATGCAGTGACTCTGAGAAGAAAGGCCTTTTAAATTTCAGGTCAGGCCATATGAGGACCAAGATTAGTGTCTCAAATTGTGGTAAAGAAATTGTATCGAACACGTAACATGAGGCAATTAAGTAAGCTGATAAACAATAAATAATGATTTTGTAAAAAAAATCAATTATTCCGTCAGTCTCTATATTACCTCTCTTTTCGATAAAATCACATTCTGAGCGCCAAAATACAGACTACTTAACTGTCTAGTTTGAAGCTCCTTGGCAAAATTAATTGTGTAAAATACTACCTATAAGAATGTTAATCATGTGCCTGTCTGTGTAAGTACCTGGAAAAAAAAAAAATTATAGTCGTAAACACATTAGAAATGCAGGATCAAAGTTACAAAAAAAAAAAAAACGAAATAAAGTCTATTTACTAGTTTTTACATTACAGTATTATCACTGGGCGTTTGATCCAATCGTAGGAATAATCTAATCTATCAGTAGAGAAGAAATTACAAAACGCTTAATCTCTAATCGAAGCTCCTATCGCAGCAGTTAGAGGTGAGCTTTATCACCACTCACGCTACTCATGCATTTTTATTTCTGGGTCAAGAAGAGACACGTGTTTTTTAAGTGCAACCACTACTCTATTTGAGTTCATAAAACTTTTTTATCGCTACTATGTATTCTGACTGGTGAAATGCACGTGCATAAAGAAAAAGTCGTAAAAGAATATTTTAAAACTTGAAAGAAGAATGAAAAACGTTTTTATTATTATGCGGCTAACCGAACCTTTGATAATTTTTGGCGCAGCCGTGAGGCACACACATTATTGTTAAAAGAATATTTTCACTCTTTTATTTTTATTTTGTGTTTCACGAACTGTGTCCAAATAAATATTTTCTTTCTTTCTTTCTTTAGACAGATAGTGTGGAGTTTATTTTATAAATAAAGGAAGATTTTAGCAGTTTCGTTTGACTTTGTTACTTATTTTATTCTGGACAAAAAGTTTATTTTATCTAACTGTCGAAATACGTGTGCAATTTCTGAATGTGTTTAGGAATATTATAGCTTGTTCCAGTAATCCAGTCGATCAATCCACAATGATCCCACGTTTAAAGAAATTAATTCAATTTGTAGATATCTTAGATTGTCTTCAAAGGTTTCTTTAAAACTATAACAAGACGAAAAAAACGTAAAAATAAAACTGACCTAACTCATAAAAAAACATTTACCCAAATAATTTAAAAATAGACAGTAGATACCAATTTCCGAATAAACTCATAAAACCGATCGGCGAATTTCACAAGAAATCTAACGCAAACACATCGTGAAAAGCAAGATAAACTGAGCTCTTATAAACAAACAGTTATATCGGAAGAATGACATTGAACTGTGACGTCATTCCGAGGTTACGTCATTAACATAACGTAACATCACGCCTGTATTCCTCGAAGGGTTAGGCAGAGGTGTGGCATTTCACCAGTTCAGTCCCATGTAATAGGAGGCGAGCTTATTGCCACCAACCAGACTCTGGGCTGCTACTGAATGTGTGGATCGGCCTGAGGACACGGTGGAGCATACGGTGGAGGTCTGCCCGGCTTGGGCGGAGCAACGCCGTGTCCTCGTGGAGGCGATCGGCGGCGGTGATCTCTCGCGTCCGGCCCTGGTTCAGGCCATGGTACGGAGCGAGAGGAAATGGCAGGCCGTCACCTCCTTCTGCGAAGCGGTAATGCTCGCGAAGGAGGAGGCGGAACGCGTGAGGGAGAGGCTAATTTCGCGCCCTCACGCCCCTAACCGCCGCAGGAGGAGACGCCCGGGGCGGGAATCGCGAGCCGATTTCCGGCCACCGTAGGCGCGGGCTTGCGGACGGTGAGCAATGGGTAGCTCGCCGTCCGATAAGGACCAAGCCCGGGTCGACGGCGCGTTGTGTTCCACGCGCGCCTCAAAGAGATGTCAGCAGAATTGACGGGGTCCGTTAGGGCCAATGCCCGCCGGGGGTTCGAAGAAAACCGATAGGGAAATCGTGGCCCCCGGCAACAGGGCAACCGAAGGAACACGGGTGGGTTTTAGTCAGTAAGAGTCTGACACGCCCTCCCGCTCCACCCAGAGCGGGAGAAGTTATTTGATAATTTCCCACCCAAAAAAAAAAAAAAAAAAAAAGGCTGCTACTGAAAAATTCCAGATGGAAAAACTCAATAACACTTTGCTCGACCCGGGAATCGAAAATCGAAATCGTAAAAAAAAACACATTAATTGTTTTTTTTTTTTTTATTTGATTTGATTAATAATTTTTTATTGAGTTTTACTGTATGATCCAAAGTTGATTGAAATAAATAAATAGTAATTATTATTATTAATTCGGTAACCAACCCATCTCAGCGAAGACTAGCATTCGGCGCGGGAGATATTATAGTGCAAAAGTGTGTGCGCAGACACAGTCTCATAGTCCGATGGGAAGGCAATCCGTCACGACCGGACAAACATGCTTTCCGAGGCTTCCCGTACTTCGTGCTGTTAATAAGAAATTCCAAACACTTTTCAAAATTCAAAACTCAAGTTAAAACTAAGCTTTCTACCGACAAACGGTATTTTATTGAGCAAACCAAAATCTGCTACAGATTTACACGAAGCATTTTCACGAATCGAACGGCTCGTAGCTTTAATAACAGCCACACGGTCGATCGAAAGTTAAGCTATCCTTGCCGGGGTCGATTCATGGATGGGTGTCCATTCAGAACATAATAGATCCCGCCGTACCTCTGAAAGCACGTTAAGCCGTTGATCCCGGCTGTCATGTGGTTACGGATAGTCAGAATCCCGAAGGTCTGACAACCAGTCTTACCATGGGGTATCGTGTTATCCAGTAACTGGGTTGTGGGGAACAGATAGGCTGTCACTTAATATAAAATACTGGTATTCAGCTGCATTCGCTTAAAATGGAATCCGACCGAAACACAGTTGGGAAAAGGCTAAGCAGATTTTTGTTTTCACGAACCTAAATGCGATGGTTACATATGAGGGATACTATGTATGACACGTTTTGTTAAATACTGAACTTCTCTTTGAAAAAAAAAATACATTAACTTCTAATGTATTTTTATATTTAGTAACCTGTTCCGCTTAGCTATTTCTAAAGAGTCATATAAAACCCTGAAAGAAATCGACACGTGTTTTATCTCTCAACGAGGCATCCTCAGGATGACGATTGACTTGTCGCGGACTCGAACACGGCGTGTTGCCACACCAAGCGCTGAACGCAGAACCAGGCAGGTTACTAAATATATCCACGTCTATTGTATTTTATCATGGATTTCCGCAAGGTCACGCCTGAATCAATTAATTATCTTGAACTTCTCTTCACAAAAGAACGATAAACTACGCATAAACGAAACGAAGCGTGACATTGAACTACGTCACAATGTTGTGACGTCATCAAACTTCCCATTGGATAGGCGAGGGCAACGCCAAATGTTGGTGTGAGATTACAAACAGCTATTATGAAAGACTTTGATATACGATCGTGTTATTTTACTGTTGATAGTGAAGAAAATACTTAATATATTTTTGTCGCTCGATGAACAGAAAAAGACGAACAAAGATTACTTTTTATTATGTCTTTGAAAACACTCAATTGTACCTAAATCTTCAGTGGTATGTGAAAATAAATCATTTTTATTGGTGAGATCCAAAAAATTGCTTCTGAATTGTAATTTACTAACATAAAAAAGTTATGGGAATGTCAGTAATTAAAATGCCAACATACATATATTCTCTAAGGCCGTCGTCAGTTTGAGGAATTAGACAATAAAATATAGCTTTTATGTTCCACAATTTGCTTTAAAGTTTGCTAAACATCTTTGTTTGAGACTTACTATAAAAAAACAACAACATAATACCTATGAATTCATTGTTCGCTTCTTTTGTTACAAGAAACCACATCCTAAAAACCAATCCACCTTTTTCATCCACTAAAGAATTTCCCATAGGAATAAACGAGGAAAAACAAATCCACAGGAAAGAAATGGTACCTAATGAACAAAAAACTACTCTTTTAGTCTTGTTTGTAAGTACATTCTGTGGCTGTCTCATTATAGACACAAACCATAATACAGCGGAATACAAAGTTGAATTATTTACTAAGAAAACAAAAGAAAAACGGGATAAAAGAATTTGTTTGAAAAAGCAGACGACGCAAACGGAGATGTAGGGATCGTTGCAATATTCTGCCTGCCTGTAATTTTTTCCTGTCCCAATGGGATAAACATTTAAACAATTGAGTTTGCATGTATGTAAATAACTGTAACTTACAGAGCAGTTTAATAGACTTGTTACTCACAGCACACAGATTTTAAGCTGCCAAAGTGATGTCAGATATTTTTGATCACATTTAGATATTAATATTGCAATGACACTTATTTTTGAAGATATTTTAGCGTCGCTTGTCTCGCCAGATCGTTCGATATCACATATTTGTGCTGCCATTTGTATATGCCTTCCAAAAATTATCGCATATATTTGTCGCCATATTTTAAGCATGAATCATGAAATCAGATATTTTTGCCGAGCTGTCCATATTAATATATTTAGTCTTGAAAATAAAGGCAGCGTTACTCGATCCCCCAAAAGCAAAAACCGATTACCTACAAATACAAACCAACCATTCATTCCGTAAAAATCACACATCCAACTCCAGTTTATTTACTAGTTTTCCACTGCCTTAGTTTAGAAAACAAACGGTTCGTTTTAGATGCGACGCGTCAATAAAAATAGAACAAAACACTGCTGATTTGTTCCGTCGCAACTTCTGTTCTTTTGGGTCCAATTCCAAATTGTTCACTGGATGTTCAATCGATACGTACAGTCAAGTGTAGCCATGTTGTCAATGTCGTTTGTAAACTAGTGTTTAAGTTTGCATGCATATTCTGTTTGATTTCGTTTCTACCATGTACAGACGCCAGCACATCAAGCTACTGCAATCTGTCAAATGTATTTAATAGATTTTCAACTTTATCGCTGAAGTTTAAGGTTCAAAGTTGATTGGGAAAATTTGACAGTTTCGGGTAGCTTGATGTGCTGGCGTCTGTACACAAGGCTACACATCAAGCCATACATTTCCAGTATAAGCCTGGAAATGTGTAGCCGTGTGTACCCTTGAAGAATAACATTGTACCAAACACTGTTGTTCTAACAAATTTACCTACAATAAAACATAATTATAATATATTTAATTTAGGTACCTATTTCCATCTGATTATTTTGTTTAAAAAAAAATTACCAATTGTTTTCTTTTAATATTAACTCGGAGCAGCCCAATACACATCAAGCTATACACTTCCAGTATAAGCTGACCTCGCATTGTACGGAAATCCTATACAATGCGAGATCAGCATAAACTGGAAATGTACAGCTTGATGTGTAGCCGTGTGTACAAACATTGTCACACGGCCATCTCTGGTCAAACATTGTCTATCATTCTAACATAACATACCTAATATCACGCTTGTATACCCCGAAGGGTTAGTCAGAGGTGTACATATAATATACCCACATTTCGCCAGTTATTTATTTATGTTTAAGTCCCAGGTGGCGAGTCAATTGCCATCAACCGGACACAAATCCAGACTCCGGGCTGTTACTGAGAGATTCCAAATGTTAACACTGTCTGAACGGGGAATCTAACCTAGTAGAACTTGCGAGGTCCTTACGGTACGAAATAAAATAAAAACCGGCCAAGTGCCCGTCGGACCACGCACAATGAAGGGTTCCGTAGTTGTGATGAATTTATCCCAAAAACAAACTTAACTTTGTAGTTGATAAACATGTTCTCCCATACGAAATGTTTGGGAAAACTTGTTTTTGCAACTGCAAAGTTAAGTTGGTCGATTATAATTCGTTAACTTGTAGAGCCTACTTAGCTGTGATAGTTTTCCTTTTAATTTCGTTATATAAACTACTGCTGGGATTTTTTTCACATATCCAAAAGCAACCATTTAGCTCGCAGGGGGGGGGGGCACTTGACTCTAACAAAAATTAGCACTTTAAAGCTTAATATTTCTCAAACGGATCCTGGAATCCAAAAATGGTTTTAACAAACTCACAATGTTTTTAAAGGACCTTTCCAATGATACGCCAAATCATGGGTTAAAAAAAAAAGCCACCACTTTACGTGTAGGAAAGGTACCCAAAAAAAATGATTTTCATAGTTTTGTTGGTCCGTAACCTTATCCAAATAAAGAGCACGATCGCGTTTACAAAAAAATTACTGCCAAAACCTTTAAAGTAAAAATACTTGCATAGAACATTGATCCGTAACGAAATATAAATAAAGAACACAATCGCGTTTACAAAAATGAGGTGTCGGTAACGGTGTCGCGTGTTCAATTGTTTTTCCCATCTCAAAAATGCCTAACGCGCCTAAACAAGTTTTCACTTCAAAAAAAGGTTCATGTGCATGTGATTTTGTTTTCAAATTGGTTAGATACGCGTTACGCAGATGGTACGCTTGATACTGTATTAAGTCTGTACTGCACAAGCTGACAGCTAGTAAAAACCGCCTTTGGCTGATGACAATCTGTGACCAAACAAGAATTTAATAGACCAACACATAACCCATGTATGTGGTAAACAAGAAAACTAACAAAAAAACCGGCCAAGTGCGTGTCGGCACACGCACAATGAAGGGTTCCGTAGTTGGGATGAATTTATCCCAAAAACAAACTTAACTTTGTAGTTAAAAAATATGTTCTCGCATACGGAATGTATGGGAAAACATGTTTTTGCAACTGCAAAGTTAAGCTGGTCGCTTATTACTCGTTAACTTGTAAAGCCTACTTAGCTGTGATAGTTTTCCTTTTAATTTCGTTATATAAACTACTGCTGTGATTTTTTTCACATATCCAAAACCAACCATTAAGCTGGCAGGGGGGACGAACACTTGACTCTAACAAAAATTAGCACTTTAAAGCTTAATATTTCGCAATCGGATCCTTGAATCCAAAAATGGTTTTTACAAACTCATAATGTTTTTGAAGGACCTTTCCAATGATACACCACACCACGGGTAAAAAAAAAAAACACCACCCACCACTTTACGTGTAGTAGCAGAGGTAACCGAAAAAAAATTTTTTTTTCATTATTTTGTTTTACCACTTTGTTGGCGTAATTAATATCTATACCTATGCCAAATTACAGCTTTCTAGTACTATGGGTCTCGGAGCTAGACCGCGGACAGACAGACAGACAGACAGACGGACATAACGAAACTATAAGGGTTCCTTGTTTACTACGGAAGCGGAACCCTAAAAATGGTCTCGATTAGACAGATCTTTGACACTTTCTCTTTACAATGGCCGCCATCACACGCACAGAAAAGTGTTCATCTCTACACATCAAACTATAAACAAACAATATCTGACCTAAATCAGCTACCATAACACTGACTGAGTACATCAAAATAAACTGCGTAGATGTCCATGTGGCCTATTCAGGGGCCATCGTAGCCCCTTGCCCCATATTGCCCCATATCACGGTTCCCACATAATATATCACAGTTTTGTTTATAGCCCTCTTTTGTGTTGCGGTCGGTTAAGACGCAATTTTTGATAATAGGGAGGGATAGGGTGCACGTGTTATTTGGTAGAATGATGGGACAAAGATTGCAAAGTTAGATATATCTACTGTTGCAGATATTGGGTTTGCTCTTGATGTCCAGTATGTGCAATAAACTTGAAGTTATTTATGTTTGAGTAATCAACGTAAATGATCAATTTTTAGGGTTCCGTACTTCAACAGAAAACCGGCCAAGTGCGTGTCGGACTACGCACAATGAAGGGTTCCGTAGTTGAGATGAATTTATTTATCCCAAGAACAAACTTAACATTGTAGATGAAAAACATGTTTTTCCATACATTCCAACTGCAAATCGTCGCTCGGCATATAATACCGCGAATGTGACATTTTTTACGTTTTTGTTTTAATTGCAGGATCACTTATTTGAACGTGTAGAATGAAATAAAACAAATCTGATTTTCGTAAAAAATTTCACATTCGCGGTATTAATATAATAATAATCTAACTAATCTAATCTAATCTAAATCTAATACCTTTAAACCAGCAATTCTTGTATATACCTATGTATATATAATCTGAATCTTGGAAACGGCTCCAAGAATTTTTATTAAATTTAGTATGCAGGGGGGTTTCAGGAGCGATAAATCGATCTAGCTAGGTTTCATTTTTAGAAAACGTCGTTCAAAAAAAAATTATCATCCAGATATTTTTCTTTATTCAAGTAACAAGGACTCATTGCGTTAGTAAACTTATGAACTATGTTAACTTATTTTACGAGGTCACTTAGAAAGTTTTGCGACTAACAGTTTTTGTCTATAGAATACTGGCTGGTTTTGATGTCAATTAAAACGATGACTACTTATTACAAAAAAACATAACATTCCAAATTCGAAATTCCCTCCACATTTTTTTACGAGCAAAATCAAAATACTCTGTCTTACTGAAAACTGGATTTATAACGAGAACATTTTCGCGCGATGATTTTGTACGATTTCAAATGTCGACTAAAACCAGAAGAATCGTTTGAAAGACTTCGAATTGTGTTCATAGAAAAAAGCCCTTCTAAAGCGACTGTTTTTCGCTGGTTCAACGAATTTATGGGTGGTCTAGTAATTTTGGCAGACAAAGAAAGAAGTGGCCGCCCTATGACGGTTGTTACATAACAAAAAGTGCTGGCTGTGAAAAATTTAATTCAAGAGAATAGGCGAATTACATATGAAGAGGTTCAGCATACACTGTGAAATTTGAATCACAGTTTTGCTAGAACAAACGTTGTTCAGACCATGGTCTACTACCATTCCACAGCATCCAATAAAAAAAAAAAAAAATAGTTTTTGAAAAAACACAAAAAAAGCAAAGTTTAAAATGTCAAGATATATAGATGTATACTGCCGATTGGATCGGGAAGTGTGCATGAAATTCTACACAGGCATCTTCGGTTATGAAAGATAGTTTCACGCTGGTACCGTAAAATCTAAGGCAGGGTCAGAAGGAGGTTCGGGTAGAATGGTGCCGAGACATGATAGCATAATTGGTAGCAGGCTCGTCTCGGCGCGTTTAAGATATCATTACGGGTGATGAATCTTGGATTTTTTAATATGATCCAGAAATGAAGCGTCAGTCGACCGTGTGGCTGTTGAACCAAAATGAACCAACGCCTACCAAAGTGAAGCGAGCCAGAAGTGCAGGCAAAATGATGACCGCAAGTTTTTTTTTTTTTCTACCAGGTTATCTGGTGTCAGTACCCTGACGAGATCAAAGAAGCATCAATGCTGAATGGTATGTTACCAAATGTTTGCCAGAAGTTTTTACTACTGCAAGCAGCAAGCGACCGAACACTGGCCTCCGTGGGCTACTGCTTCACCACGACAACGCGCTGGGTCACTCGGCGCTCAAAATAAGGGACTTTCTGGACAGCACACCAGTCAAATCAACTCAAAGGAAAACAGTTTTCATCACCTGAAGATGCACTGGGTGCATTTGAGAAGAAGATTGGAGAGGTGTCTGATGCGGACTGGAAAATGTGTTATGAAAATTTGTTAAGACGTATAAAACTGTGCATAGACGCCAATGGAGAGTTCTTTCAAAAGATATAATAAAAAAAATTATAACCTGTAGTATATTTTTTTCTAGTATCACAAAACTTTCTGAGTGCCCCACGTTATCTAGTTTAAATTTATTTCACCTCATGGGAGATGGCACTGCAGTGATTGATGTACATGCAATCCAGACTGCTAGCGATATTGTTGGAGCTGGCCCGCACTCTGCGTACCAGGGATGCACACCTCATTCCGCGAATATTCCCGATGCGCTACAAAAACGGGGCAGCCCCACCAATACCCTGAAAGCGTTGTTGTATTGGACACGAAGGGCGTTGCATGACCTTTGGGTATATCTAGCCCACAGGCTGCACGTGTAAAACGTTGTACAATAAGCTCGAAACAGAGTAATTTTGGCTTTTTAAGTGAGCAGCGTGCAAACCTGCTAGCCAGCATGTTTGCCCTTACCGACAACGCCCTTCGCTCCCGCTCAATATCAAGTCCGTCATTGAGGTCAGGGGTCAATATATGACCAAGATATTTAAACGTAAATACTCTTTGTAGTGGAGTCCCATTGTGTAATACAGGTGGTACATAACCCGGTCTGCCCCCAGCCTCAAAGACCATGATCTCCGACCTATTGGAGTTATACATCAAACCATGTATGTGTTTTGGCATACTGCTCACATTTGGCGACCAATTACTTTCTGAGACCACAGATTGACGCGCTCAGAAGCATCATATCATCTGCATAGCTAATATTATTTACACAAATACCATCTATATAGCAACCCACTCTGGTGCTGCTGAGCTCGCCAATCCTGCCTCACCCCGCATTCCAACCTGTATGGCTTGGAAAAAGTTCCAGCCCATCGTACACTATTGATCTGGTTACCCTACCACTATTTAAAGATGTTTGCTCCGTTGGCAACCTATCCTTCTTCATCTTTCTCCACAATACATCATAAGCAACCAGATCAGAAACCTTGAATAAATCGATGAACCTAGCATAAATCGGTGTCCCACGCTGTGTATAGTAAGTATGTGATAGTATGCTTAAGGCACAACACTGCACTTTCTGTTGACAAACCACGCTGAAACCCGAATTGGTTGTCATGAACATTTACAGTTTTATTTATTTGTGTATTAAGCAGACGGTCAAACACTTTTGATATTTTGATATTATAGTAGCTTGAGAGATGGGCCTTTTGGATGCCGAGCGACGAAATGTAAGTTTTTACGCACAATATTGAGAGATTTACCATGTTATTTTAAGACCATAGACTTCTTATAGGTTTTCCTGTAATCTATGAGTAAAGAACCATACTATAAATTTTTTTCAAAATTTTTGGTCCAGTAGTTTCGGAGATAAGGGGGGGGGGAATGGTCAATTTTCATTGAATTTATTAAATATCTTTAAAAGCAGTTATTTTAAAATTATATAAAAAATATGTTTAAGATCCTCGCAACAAGCCCTTTCATTTGATATGTCACACGGTACTGTTAGAAAAACTTTTTTTTTTAATTTTCTTGTTTGCGCCCCAAAAGTGACACCTATATTCAAAATTAAATTATTTACGTTACACATTCGTGTTTGGGTCACAGAAATACATATGTGTACCAAATTTCAACTTAATCGGTCCATTAGATTCGGAGTAAATTGGCTGTGACAGACGGACAGACAGACAGACAGACAGACAGACAGACAGACACACGAGTGATCCTATAAGGGTTCCGTTTTTTCCTTTTGAGGTACGGAACCCTAAAAACGGAACCCTTATAGGATCACTCGTGTGTCTATCTGTCCGTCTGTCACAGCCATTTTTTTCTGAATCTACTGGACCAATTTAGTTTAAATTTGGTACACATATGAATTTCTGTGACCCAAACATGAACGTGTAACGTAAATAAATACATTTTGAGCATATAGGAAAATTTAAAAATATACTTTTGTAAACCGTACCGTTGACATAATAAATAGGGCTTGTTGTGAGGATCTCAAATATTTTTATTTTTCATACTTTTAAAATAAAAGCTTTTAAAGATATTTAAGAAAATAGATGAAAATTTAGCCTAAAATAGAAAAAAAGAAATACAGGCAATGGTTCTTTACTCATAGATGATTAAAGGAAAACCTATAAGAAGTCTATGGTCTTAAAATCACATGGTAAATCTCACAGTATTATGCGTACAAACTTACATTTGCAGTTGTAATGTATGGGAGAACATGTTTTTCAACAACAATGTTAAGTTTATTCTTGGGATAAATTTATCCTAACTACGGAACCCTGCATTGGCATTATAGGCATTGTTTTCTTTCTGTTCAGAAAAGTAGTATTTTTCAGAGTTTTAGTAGATATCACCTAGTAGATGTCACCTACTTGCCCATTTTTTTTTTCATGATTAAATATTTTGTGTTGAATTTCATCAAAACCAACTCGATAGTTTAACTGTCAAAAATGTTTAACTTAGGTAAATCTTTCTTGTAAACGCAACAAAGACTTCAGTTAGCATTTTTTAGTAAAGAAAATAGTACGATTATTAAGCAGTGACAGTGTTTCTAGACAATTATATTTTTATGAAAAGATATTAAACAAAACCGACTGCAGCAAATGAGTATGTAATGAAACAAAAATGTCTGCTCCTTAGAACTAGATGAAAAGAAAATTGAAACCAAACATTATTATAAGTATTGCCCTCTATTTTTCTGAAATGACTTGCGAAATTTCTTTATAAATTACCTTTATATGTCAGCAATCCGTTAAGGGGATGTAAGAGAGGTTATTTGCAACCAAATGACCCCTATGCCAATGTCAACCATTTTGGAGTAATTTGACATTTTATATTTTAAAAAACTTTTTTCCAAAAAAGAAAACAACCGGCTGCCAAAAAAAAAACAGTACAAAGTGAAAAATAACTTTAATTTCGGAAGTCGGTGTCTTGGGTTTTGTATTTTCGTTTTTTGCCACCGACTTCCGAAATTAGTTATTTTTCACTTTGTAGTGTTTTTTTTGGAAGTCGGTTGTTTTTTGTTTTTTTTAAGTTTTTATTTTTCACTTTTTATTTGTGGTACCTACCCCACACACATTCGAATACCACTACCAGGTACCAGTGACAGGAACTTATCATATCATCTACATACTAAGTGGGAAAAAAAAATCGTATTTTGTAGCTAACTCAAAAACTACCCAAGCAAAGTTAATAAAATTTATATGGGACCAATTTGAGAGCATACCCTTTCAAACAAAAAATAATTTTCAAAATCCGCCCACAAATGACGGAGAAATCGGTGGACATACATAAAAAAAATAAAAAAACAAACATACGCTACGAACATATAACTTTTTTTATCCTCCTTTTTGGAAGTCGGTTAAAAATGTATGAAATTAAAATACAAAATGTCAAATGCCTCGAAAGTTGTTGACATAGTTGTTGACTTGTTTGCATAGGAGTAGAAAGGGGTAATTTGGTTGTTAATGACCTCTCCTACATCCCCTTCATGGATTGCCGACGCATAACCAATAACCCTGTGTACTTACAGTGAACGGTCTTTCACTAAAATAAAGGTAAATGTGACTTTCTTGAATAGTTACTAATAATATAGTACGAATGTAGTGATGGCCCAGCGGTGTTAATAAGACCTCGCCCCTCATGCACGAGGTTGTGGGTTCAAATCCGGGCAAGTACCAATGTGACTTTTTCAGTTCATATGTATACACGGCTACACATCAAGCTATACATTTCTAGTTTATGCTGATCTCGCATTGTATAGGATTTCCGTACAATGCGAGGTCAGCTTATACAGCCGTGTGTACTTTCTGAGTTTATTTTGGACATTACTGAAATCGGTGGAGGAAAACAGCCTGAGGAAACCTGGACTTATTATATCTAAACTAATAATATTATAAAGAGAAAAGATTAGATTTTTGTATGTCTGTTTGTAATGAATAAACTCAAAAACGGCAGAACCGATTTAAAAAATTCATTCACCAGTAGAATGCTTTATTATCATTGAGTAACATAGGCTATAATTTATAAAGATATTACGCGGGCGAAGTCGCTGGCGAAAGTTAGTAGTTAATATAAGCCTGAGCTGCCCGTCTTGAGCAATGGTGAGCAATATTCGTAACATTTTCATTATGTGCGACACTTTTCTTTCATTCCTTCCTTCACCCCTAATAGATGTAGGTTTGTACATTTAACAAAGTGCGGCAGTATATTGTTACCAAGATGATTGCAGAACGTGCCTCGAGGCAGGACTGGCGAATATCGTGTCGATATCGAGTGCTCTTGTTAGAGAACAATTTGTTTTTGTCGAGTAAATAAAAGCTGGAACTGATTCCCTTTTGTTGCCTTGCACGGGAAGCTTTGAGGGTTGTACTGCTAAGGAAAGACGGAAGGCATTCAAGCTTGTCTCTCGTACAGAAAATCAAAGGGAAAAAGAAATCTGAAGAAAGGGAGATCAGATAAGATAAACGTTATACAAATACATGAAGCTCTGGACACACTGAGAAAAATACAGCGCGGGACGCTGCACGCTGCTACGCGTTTTGATTCGGAAGTCAATCGACTATTTACGTCATTTTGAACACCTCCGTATAAGTTAACACAACCGGCGTGAGCAAATTTCGTTTCGCATCCCGCGCTTAATTCGCTTCAGTATAGCCAGAGTTTTACTCTTATCATCATCATCATCATCTACCATCATCTTTTTGTTTTGTTTTAAATTTTTTCTCAGTTAATTCTAATCATGGTCTGACAGTTTGAGTTATTTATGTGGCCTACCCAAATGTCCTTTTTTTGGTATTGTTCGTCGAATCGTTGAGCTCCTTAAATTCTGAGTTGAGCTGCACGATAACTGAAAAATGCGTGCACTGACTGGCCCTCTCAATCTGTTTGGAGCTTTCCTCAAAAGACCACTTCAGACACCAATCCACATGGCCTTCACATGATCTGACCAAGATTATGTCTGGACTTTAAAAGAGACTGTGACCTCTGAGTTTGTTTCGGCCTTTCTTCTCAGAGTAGTTAGATAGGAAACACCGACCTTATCTAGGGTTTAAAATATGATTGACGTGTAAATAAGTGTTTGTACAAACCTACTTACAGAAATAAAATCATTTTTTTCAAGCTTTTTCCCAACTATGTCGGGGTCGACTTCCAATCTAAACGGATGCAGCTGAATACCAGTATTTTACATGGAGCGACTGCCTATCTGACCTCCACAACCCAGTTGGGTACTGCGATACACGATATCCCTTGGTAAGACTGGTTGTCAGACTTTCGGGCTTCTGACGACCCGTAACAACTGTCAAACATCTACAAATGACAGCCGGGACTAACGGCTTAACCTGCTTTCCGAGGCACGGAGGAGTCTCGGTACGTATGGTCACCCATCCATAGACCAACCCCGGCAAGCGTAGCTTAACCTGTTGGTTCGACCCGTGTGGATGTTATTACTTAGCCACGAGCCAGAGCCAGAGCTTTACTCTCATCATAAGGTAAGAAATTACTACTTAATATATTGTTTTTTTTAATCAGTCATTTCTTGGCTTTAAAAAGCTAGCTAAATCCACCAACCGGCTTCAAAACACTACCATAATTGATCATGGACAGGACAGGATGTGTTCATTACATTCTCATTATTGACAGTTTATAAAGTTAGGGCAATTAATTTTATGTATACCAAATTGAAACACTACGTCAATTTGCCGTGATCAACGGTCATTCTTTGACAATTTTGATGAAATGGAACACAGTGAACTGACGTAATGTGTAAATTTGATAATCCATCATTTTCTCTGACTGTCCGTCCCCTCTCTCTTTTTTCCCTCTCTCTTATATATTGGTAGAAATGTGAAAAAATATACGAAGAACAAAAAAAAACAGTCGATTTTCTTCTCCCAAATTAGTGCGGAAGTCGAAAGATCTCACTCTTCAACATTCCTCTCAGTTCTCAAGACTATTAGTAGGTTAATGGTCACCTGGAAGTGTGCCGGGATTGTGTCCGTCCTACATTCGTGACACTGTCACGTCGTCGTGACATGTCTCGCCACATTAGTGACAGAAGCTGACAGATGAGTCGACATACGATGTGCTTTGTTCTGCTAGATTAAACTTGGTACAAACAACTGTAGTCTATTTTCGTAAAAAAAATCGCAGGCACCGCGACTTCTTAAACGGTACCTAAATCCTATACTATTAAACGAGCAATATTTGTATATATATATAAATACGTATAGGTATATATATTTTATATTTGTAATCACGTTCTCGGAAACGAAAAAGTTACAATATAGGGGTTACGAGGGCGAAAAATCGATCTAGATAGGTCTCATATCTGGGAAAATTCGTATTCTCCGTATTTTCACCCGTGCAGAGCTCGGTCACCCAAAGTTTAGAACAAGATGGCTACCTTAGAATAATGACATGGCAACATGGAATTAGTAAGTACCTACCTACAATCATGGCAGCATGGAATAAGAATGTACTATCAGGGCAGCATGGAATTAGTAAGTACTATGGATTAGTATGAACTATCCTATACTATTAAATGAGCATTCTCTATTTTCACCAGAGCAGAGCTCAGTCGCCCGGGTACTATGCAGTTAATTACATAAGCGAACTTTATCTATTTATCTCAATAACACACTACTTTTCTTCAGATTTCAGAGCACAAGTACTTTTTATATTTTAAAACATAACATTACGCCTGCTTTCACCAAAGGCTTGGACAGAGGTGCAGCTATAGTAGTACATTTCGTCAGTTTCAATTGTAGGGAATTGTGATGTTATACTACTCACTCACTCCGATGCTATACATTCCTCGTGAACGAATATTTTAAATACATAATTCTATTCACGAAATTCCTGAAAATATTTACGTTATATCTTTTAAAGAAAATGTTATTGTTACAGAAATAGAGCAACTTCTCGTTATTGCTAGCAATTTTATTTTAGTTGGCCTAGACTTCTATAAAAAGTCCTAGTTTCGTAAACAAAACAGTTTTTATAATGAGAATGTGGAATGCTGGAGACTTTATTGTTTTTGTCGTCGTCTACAGGCAACTGCTGAAGTGTTAGTTTTAATATTAAAGATGTTTTATTAATTACAACAGTTACCAAAAGTTTTGAACTTGGAAATACTTGTTGTCTAGTCTTAGTTTGGTATTAGGTTTTCAGTAATTAATTATTTTGAAGACAATTTTGTGCTGTTTCTTTTTTGTTTTGTAGCAGTTCAGCACCCTAATTGCGTAACACATTTTCAATCACATACTTATGTTCGAAAAATTTGTCTGCTCAACAACGTAAATAACGTGTTAGGTTTTAATTTATTAATACGTAATTGTTGGATATTGTACCGGCAACACCCAAAGATTCGATGTGTCAAAAAGTAGCGTGGGAACGCCCTCCTGGGTCAGGCGCTCGTGACGGTAAGACGTGCTTAGTGGCTGTGTTGGTAAAAAGATAGATTGGCATAGGATTGGTTGGAGATCTACTGTAAATTGAGGTAACCTGTTAGTTTTATGGTAAATATTAGAATACTGATTGAATTGTGATATTATGTGGGGAATAGGAGATGTGATGGTATGGTGTAGAATATTGAATTTGATGTTGGCAAAGAAATATAAATGACTGACAAATTATCTTGGTGTTTCATATTATTTTCCTTATCCCTGAAATATTGTAAATATGTAGTTTTATTAAACAGTTTTAGATCATGATATTGGGGTAGCGACTTTAAGATTCATTTGGGTATTAGTATCTATTTTGAGGTTAAATAATTATATTCGGAATTAAATTAGTTATTTTAAAGTAAGGATGGTTCTTATTTCAGACGCAATGAATGTTGTTGAACTGTCAAAATGAAAGCCATTGCTACTGTTAGTGTTTTACGCAATCACCCCGGAGACCAGACGGTAATACCTTGCCAAAATAGTTGTCGCCAATTTGCCACAAAGTAAGCTAGTATTAACATCTGAGACTGGTCCGCAGGATTATGCAAAACAAATTAAATAAAATAGATACGTAGGTCTCATCTTAATTAGCTTATAATGTTCCCACTGTTGGGATACATGCCTCCTCTCGGTGAGAGGAAGTGGGCTGTAATCTAACACGGGCGGCCCAGTGCGGGTTTGTAGATGTCACATGTCTTCGAATTTTTGGTTCTAGGACATGCCGCACGATGTTTTCCTTCACCGTTTTGAGAGCAGTGGTGATGAAATTAAATACATAATTAGATACGTAGGTCTTCACGAAGTAAACGCACTTACCGTAAACATAAACGATTTTTTAATTGTAAATTAATACTTATTTCGCACATAATATTTAAATAAAATAAATTAAAACCAAAATGCTATTGCATAGACGTATTTCCAGTAAAAAAATAGTTCGTATTTAATTTTCGTTTACTTGCGTTCGTACGAGGCCTAACAAGTAATAAAATTCTAGAGTTCGTTTTAATATTCTGTATACAGGGTTATTGGTTATATGTCGGCAATCCATTAAGGGGATGTAGGAGAGGTCATTTGCAACCAAATGACCCTTCATAAACCTTATGCTAATGTCAACCATTTTAGAGTAATTTGACAATTTATATTAAAAAATGTATAAAATAAAAATATAAAATGTCAAATCACTCGATTTTTTTTACATTCGCATACGGGTCAAAAGGGGTAATTTCGTTGTAAATGACCTCTCCTACATCCCCTTAATGGATTGCCAACGTATAACCAATAACTCTTTATATAAATTAGAATATCCCGCCATAATTTTCCGAATAAAAGCCATCTGTAACCTTTGAAAACACTGAATTATTCACACAATTTTATCAACCGCAATCAGAGCCATCACATTATTCACGTTAAACACAATAGTATCCACAATCGATAGCAAAAAGGTCACAAAATACCCTCATTTAATTAATCACAGAGCCCAATCACTCGAACACTAAAGATTGGAGATAAAATCCCGCTGAAAACGTCCCTAAAAACATTACCCTCCTTCGGGCTTCGTCGGGTAAAAAGGACCTTTTTGTGTAATCATGGACCCAATTTGATTTAACACTGATAATAATCTGGTAGATTGGATGGTACAAATGTATTCCTGACGCGCTCCTTGATGACAAATTGCATTGATTATATCCACCATGCCTTTGTCTATGGGATACATAGAAGACTTTTATTCTGGTAGTACGTTTCACGCGGGCGAAGCCACTGGCAAGAGCTAGTAAATTATAGAATTAATTCGAATTTGGAATTCTAAATGAAAACAGAGCAGTGCGGTACCGTTTCGGTACAGAGCATACTACACCGCACTGCTGCTTGCCGACCAATGAGGAAACAAAAGCAGCGCGGTTTCGTTTCGGTATAGCGAGCATACTATACCGAAACGATACCGCACCGACCAATGAGGAAACGGCCTCAGTGCTCGGCGACACGACGCCGTCGCCACGCCACCACCGCGCCGCCAGCGTGCCGCCGCCGCGCCTAGCTATGTATGTATACGTATGCAAGGTCGCTACGCCTGCCGCTGCCGCACCGCCCGCGCCGCCGCGGATTTTAGAGTCATAGTGGCAAAATCACGCGGCGACGCGACGGCGCGGCGACGGCGCACAGTGGGAAAAAATGACTTTTTTTGTTCAAAAATCTGCTTACACCACAATTTTTGACGTATCGCTGCCATTTTTTTTTATACACTCCTGAGATAAGCTAAGATAAGTCACTGCTACTTTTCCAAAATCGAAAATACTTTAAAAAAATATATTTTAAAAATCGGGAAATGACTCAAAAAAATTTTTTTTGGACCGCCTTTTGCTATCCACCATTTTGATTTTTTATAAACAAACAATAAATTCATGACCAGGGACCTGAAAAACCCCAGGAAACTGATTTTTAATAAAATATTTTTATTAAGAAATTGTTTTTTGCTTCATTTTCTCGATTTTTTGAGGTTATGGTATTGAATTTTAAGGAAAAGTGGCAGTGACACACCAAAGTGTGTTATTTCAGGAGTGTATAAAAAAAAATTACAGCGATACGTCAAAAATTGTGGTGTAGGCAGATTTTTGAACAAAATAAGTCATTTTTTTCCCACTGTGCGGCGCGGCGGCGGCGGCGGCTTAGTCTATAGATGGTTACGCGGCGCGGCGACGTCGTTGTGTCACTGAGCACTTACACGGCATTGAAGCAGTGCATCAATTTTATAAACAATTAAATTCTCTGACTGTACATAATGTGGGATGTGTACAAAGTCAAATTATTTATTTCAAGTAGGACAATAAAAGGCACTTTCGAACGTCAAAAAGGTGGTGTGAATAGTGCCATGTCCATACTAGTGATGTGCCGGATATCCGTATCCGCGGATATCCGAGGGAAAAAAAGATCTGTATCCGGTATCTGTATACATTTCATTACGTATACGTATCCGTTCAAGATCTTCCAAAAAGTAACGGATACGAATACAGATCTTTTTTCTCCCTCGGATATCCGCGGATACGGATATCCGGCACATCACTAGTCTATACCTACGTAGTGGGACCCATGGGTTGGCAATAGCTCACATATAATTTGGAAAATGATAGGAAAAAGAAACATATTTTTCTCGAAAGTAGCCCTTAAACTCTAACATCAAATATTCCCGATTAAACTAATCTAAAGTTCTACACTATTTGACTTTCATTTAAACTTTTAAATGAACTGCGAAAAGACATGTATTTTAACTAAGAAACACTTCAAAGTAACTCGTCAGTTAAATTAGTTCTTTCTTTTCTACAGTAGAAAATTGCTCCGTTTACACTGCTTTTATTTTTCTTCAAATAGTCATAGATAGGTATATTAAGGTGACCGCAGACGTTTTCAGCAAAGACAAGAGTCGTTTCGGTCGTAATAAATTAATTTACAATAATTTTATTCAACCAGAAAAGAGGCTGAGCTATATTTAGCGCCTGTGAGGATGCCTTGGAATGCCTCTAAACCAATGCATCGCCTAGATACATCTGCAACACCAAGGTGTGTGGAGTTTCGAAATCTCACATGTGACTAACTTCTCCAGAGCAGTGGTGCCAGACAGGTGCTTTACCTTTTGTTATTTATCAAAACAAACATGATGGAAAACATCATAAGGAAACCGGCATGACTTAAAACCAAAAATTCTAAGACATGTGACAAACTAGTCCCGTGGTGGATCTTCTTCTTTTCGTGTGGTTAGTGACTAACCTGGTGTCAGAGTTTTATAGCCGCCCATGGGCCTCTGACTTCGCTTCACATGCCGTCGAAAAATATCTCCCACTCATTTCCTCACAATGTTTTCCTTCACCGTTTTTGAAGCAAGTGATAATTATACAATACGCACATGAATCCGAAAAGTCAGAGGTGCGTGCCTTGTGTTCGAACTCGAGACCTATGACTTGGCTTCCGACGGTCACATCACTAGGCTATCACTGCTGCTACAGTGGATCACGATCTTATGGAGAGGAGGCCTGTGACCCAGCAGTTAGAACATTACAGGCTGATTATTCCTTTTTTTTCCTCATGGATACCCTCCGTCTTGGGAGAACGGAGGGTTATGTCGGACTCCTACCGACTAAAACCCCACTGTTCCTACTGCTACCATGTGTCAGGGGCCCGGGAGATACTTGTACATTCGCCGCACCCCCGACTGGGGGCTGATTATGGCTGAAATTTCACATTTAAGCTGGAACAAAGCAGTGATGCTTGATGGCAGAAACAAGTTGGTGAAGATGGTGTAACTACACCGAAAGAGAATTTTCACGAAGAGACCTCCAACCTCCAACCACCGTTGTAATAAAAAGGTGTGTGCGTATGACCACACAATAGAAAAAAACTTCGGGCTATGTCGGTTACTTTGGTTGGAAACTCCAAGCATATCCCTTACCAATCAAAACCATAATACTATGAAATACCTTGGCCTTTTCTGAAAATCATTCTGCCTTTTCTGAAAGTCTTTTCTCACCTATAATGGGATTGTCTTCCAGTCTAACCGGATTCAGCTGAAAACCAGTATTTTGCATGGAGCGACTGCCATCTGACCTCCACATTCCACAACCCAGTGACTGGGTAACACGATACCTTATTAAGACTGGTTGTCAAACTTTTGGGCTTCTCACACCCGTAACGACTGTCAAAGATCTAAGAATGACAGCCGGGACCACGAGGCACGGAGAGATATTTTCATATAGTTGTAATATTTTAATTCTCCAAAAAAATTTTTTACGTTACTGTTCACATTTTCTCAGAAAAATAAACTTAGTACATTAGAGGTAGGCACTTATTGAGAAATGTACTCTCATTTTTACGCTTGCCCTACGATATGATGCTATTTTATTACTGAACTCCTTTACGTCAGAGCGTGATGATTTATATGTTCTAAGCTCTTAAGATATCAAATAACATGTGGGTGATTTTATATAAAAATGTGTTGCTATGTACTGGAAAAGGAAAGATGTAGGTATGATGCAATATTATGAATGTTTTTCTTCATGTTACCTAATGTAAAAAATACAGGGTAGCCATTGACGCGCAACTTGTTAACATGAATTCAGCACTCATTTCTAGACGAAGCGTAGAAATTTTTCGTAGGTTTTCAAATAAAAAATCTGCTATTTCATGAAAACTACAACATCTATATACAGATTTCGCGTCGATGTCCCCCCTACCACCCCGTAGGTATATACACCGTGAAATTTGAATCACAGTTTTGCTAGAACAAACGTTGTTCAGACCATGGTGTACTACCATTCTACAGCATCCAATAAAAAATTAAATATACTTGGTTTTTAAAAAAACACAAAAAAGAAAGTTTAAAATGTCAAGATTATCACAGCTTACTAATTTTCGTTTATGGAGGTAAATTTCCCTGTATACAATGCTGTGTCCCGTGCGTGGTGTCTGTGTTGTAGGGAGTAACGATAATCTTGACATTTTAAACTTTGTTTTTTTTGTGTTTTTTCAAAAACAAATCATGTTTTTATTTTTTTATTGGATGCTGTAGAATGGTAGTAGACCATGGTCTGAACAACGTTTGTTCTAGCAAAACTGTGATTCAAATTTCACGGTGTATATGTCGTGGCCAGATCTTAAAATTGATCATTTCATGAAATGATCGACCCATTTCATGAAATAGAACATCGACCGCTGGCCACGACATATAGATACTTATACCTAAACATATAGACACTTATACCAAACAACAAGCGCGATATCGCGGGCGCGACAAGCAGTGCGACCCGTGTCGCGCCCTCGATATCGCGCTAGTCTGTACGTGCCGTGTATTGCAATTTTACGGTTATAAAAAAAATAAAGCTGTTCCATACATTTTGACCGCGTAGGTATTATTGCACTTTTCTACGATACAGCAGATTTAATTTTTTAAACCGATGAAAAAGTTCTACGCTAGAAACCACGAATCATGTGCTGAATTCATGGTTACCGTTTGCGCGTCGATATCCTTGCCACCCTGTATAGAACTTCAACTCAGTTCTAAATGAACCCCTGAAAGATTGCCAATGAATTCTAAGGTAGCATGTAGGATGGAATACATTAAAAATTAATTAAATCGGATAAGTGGTTCGAACTAGCATCAAGTCTTCTTTTTTCTTGTAATTTGTGACGTTTCAAAAAATGGTCTAATTGAAATATGTATACGACTTGACTTTGAATTAGACTTCGAAAATTCAAAATATTTTATTTCACATAAACCTACATGGGCACTTATGAAACGACAGAAGCTAGGTGCACGGTTCCAATTGGTCGTTTCCTATGGAGAAGAGCCGGCAAGAAACTCCACGGTTACTCTTTTAAAAATAATTAGCTTTATAATACTTTCAAATAACAGTGTTACTAGGTATGGGAGGATAGTGTAGGTCTTTCAATAAGTACCAGGTACTTAACAAAATAGAAAATGGTCAACAGATCTACAGTCCACTAACCCTACAGCGTTCTCACATTCAATTCGAGTTACTAGCACACACGGACAGACAGACAAACACTGCTTCATAGAGATAATACTACCTACCAAGAGTAAAAGGTTACAGGTCATTCACCAGTTAATGGCCTTTGTGAATAATTTATTAACCTGTCAAAGAGTTAGTTACCGCTCATTTGCCGCCTAAGGTTTACAAGGAGAAAAGCTACCAAAATCTCCATGGTCACTGGTCACCAAAATTTTCCTCTCATTTAGGCACCCGTTCCACAAGGAAGTGACTAGCTATCGACTATTTTCTCGCTTTTGAAACGTACAGTACTGCCTTGCTAAGCTGAAAGGCGCTATCTCCATCAGAGTAAGTTTTGAGAAAATTCACTTTTTAATCGACTTCAAAAAAAAAAGGAGGAGGTTCTCAATTCGTCGGGATACTTTTTTTTTTAATGTATGTCCGACTTCAAAAAAAAGGAAGAGGTTCTCAATTCATCGGGATATTTTTTTTTTTTTTTTGTATTTTCCCCGATTACTCGAAGACGGCTGGACCGATTTGAAAAATATTTTTTTGTTTGAAAGGGTATACTTTCAAGTTGGTCCCATTGTCATTTGGTCACGATCTGATGATGGGATCTTGGAGAAATCGAGGGAACTCTTCAAATATTAAAGGCACATCTATAGAGATTTGGGTATTTTTGATGAGCAGTTGACATAAGGCATTGTTTTTTAGATAAATTACAAATCAACCTGCTAAAAAGTGAAAAAAAAACTTTTTTACAAAAAATACAACCGACTTCCAAACTACAAAGTGAAAAATATTTAAAAAAAAAGTTTTTTTTGTAAATTGTAATTTAAGGAAAAATTTAAAAATCAAAAACTTCTTCTTCTTCATTCGAAATCAAAAACGGTTCTTTTAAATGTTAAAGTTAGATAGCGCTATTTGGCTTACCATTAGATGCGAAATTGTTATAGCTATTGAATAGTATTAAAAGAACTAAAAGGGCGTATCTCTGCCTATCGGCTTGGCAGGGCAGAATAGGTCCATGTACGTTAAAGAGATACATATATTACTAGTTGATCGGTGACTGTTCACACTGCCGGCGAGGACTCTCTCTCCACTAGTTTTTCGCACCGTTGTTAAATACCACTGTATAAATCTTTAATTATCTTTTAACTTAATCATATCCATTTTATTATTATTTGCTACACATATCTATTTATTCTCTATTTAAATATTTACACACACTATAAAACTGATTTACATCCGTAAGACATACTCGTAACATAAGGTTCAGTTGAAAACCAGCGTCAGGCACTAGTTGTCTGGCATGTATGCTGAACTGTGCCTATTTGTCGTAGCCCGGAGGCACACAATACTGTTCTAAGCTTTCTTTGTTTTTGAAAACTGTGCCTTAACCTGTGTCAAATATATTTATTTTCTTTCTTTTTTTCTTTCTTTCAGCGACAAGAGCTAACAAAGAAAATACTCGATCAGCGACCCTCGCTAAACAATCGCTCAGAGACTCTCGCTAGGTAATATACCTGTGAGTGACATGGCAGTCATTCTACTCCTCGCACTCGCTCATAGCCCAGCGACAAAACTATCCAAATAGTCGCTGCTCGTTACTCGCCAACTCTTTTTTAGGTCTTTTCGCTAATCGACGACGGTGAGACAGTAACCTTAAAGATAGACTTGCCTGCCACATTTTTCTACCACTAAAAATCCATTTTTTAACCTTACCTGTAAATAAACTCGACCTTATTTCTAATACAGGAAAATGAAATCCCAAACAGTGAGTGCTGGTTCCCGGTTTATCGTTTTTGTGACGTCATTTCCCGGCTGTAAGTGTACAAGCCATATTGTTTTTGGTCCGTTGGGATATGGCCTCTATTTTTGGTAGATTACGCGATTACTACGGTAGATTAAATAGTAATCAATTTGTATTTCGGTTGAAGTAGAGTTATTAAACGTTTACCATGTAAGGTCAAGTTCGTTATAAAACTGTGCTGATGTTGTGAGTTTATTGTGATATTAGTTATTACCTCAAGTTATTAAGCTATAGTTTTATTATTCGACTTTTAACTTGACGAATTCTTTCTACAGTTAGAAATAGGGATGTTATGTATATGAAATTTCGGATCTGGATACGGATACGGATATAGAAATATACCGGTTTTGGATACGGCTACGGATATGAAATTATTTCGGATTATCCGTTAGTTTGGATAGTTTCGGTTACAGATATAAGATTATTAAGAAATTGTAAAAGTAAAAAACAAATAACTAATAATAAAAAAACATGCAAGTGACGCGCGCGACTTGTGTCTCGGCTCAGCCAGGCAGAAAAACCTGTCATAACGTGTCTCATTTAGACTCCACCCCTATCCGAAATCATCTGAAACTTTTATATCGGATTTGGTTACGGTTACGAATAGATTTTTATTTCGGATATCCGATAGTTTCGGTTACGGAGCTCCTTAGCGGTTAAAAAGCTTGAACAGCTTTTAAATATCACGAGCATATAGTTTAATTATACCTATAGGTTAATTAATTGATTCAGGCGTGACCTTGCGGAAATCCATTATAAAATACAATAGACGTGGATATATTTAGTAACTTGTTCCGCTTCGCTATTTCTAAAGAGCCATAACATAACATTTCTATTTCTTTCAGGGTTTTTTATGGCTCTTTAGAAATAGCTAAGCGGAACAAGTTACTAAATATATCCACGTCTATTGTATTTTACCTATAGGTATATCAGGGCCGTAGGTACCCGGGACGTGGACGGACGTCTCGGGCATGGCCTTAATAATTATGTGTGGATAGACCTTGAATCAGCACTCTTATTCACTGAGTGTTGCCGATTTTGAAACACCAAGTCCTCTTCGGTATTAAGTAGATATTCTACACGTAAATTTTTTGGTAAATATTTTAAAACTATATCGTGCATTTCCTAGCTGACTGATCCCTGAGAAGAAATGCTGAAACAAACTCAGGGCTAAGAAAATACCTACACCTGTGGCAGACGTAACCAGACATCAATAACTTACCTAGTATCCGCATATGGTTACCGTAGGTATCCGTAAGCCTGCATGGCCGTTACCCACGCATTATGTACGTCAAACTACGTAAAACTGAGCAAAATTGATTCTCTCGGCTTCGTTAAGGCGAAATCATAAACCCTTATGATTTCGCCTTAACGAAGCCGAGAGAATCAATTTTGCTAAATTATTATATACCCTGCGAAATTATTTTCTTACGTTTTTGCAATTCGCAGGTCAGTGTCAGGTTATGCGGTATCCGAAATATGATTTGCGACGGTAACAGAATAAATGTATTTACAGAATTAAATTCATAAATACAACTCTCTGAGTTAGAATTAACATAAAATGTGACGATTTGATTGGAAACGCCGGGAGGTGACGCCCGAGGAGGACATATACTGACCTTATTGGTGGTGTTCTTCAGAAAGACCAGGTGCGTACTCGTAGTAATCGCAACCGGCGTGCGTGTATGACCAGATGTATGAACGTAAACGAGGCAAAAGGAGTATGTAAGGATCGTAGCAGGTGGCGTTCTGTAGTTTCAGCCTAACCCCATGGGAAGAAGGCGTGAGTTTATGTGTGTATGTCATTCACTAGGGTAATTATAACTTAGACAGTTGTTTTGATGATTTTAATGGTCATATTTCTATAAATACTTACCTATTTGTTACGGTCGCTAATCATATTATATGTTCAACATAAATAAAGCTGACACTGCAAATTGCAAAAAACGTAAGAAAATTTCGCGGGCTATCTCAGCGCATCCCCCCCTTAAGAAAACATAGAAAAGAAAGAAAAATTGTTTATTCTGCACAAACAAAACGTAGGTACAGTAAGCGCTCAAAAGTGCATGAGCACGCTAAGAGTCATATTGCTGTGAACACGCGGTATAGCTCGTACATTTGTATGTGTAAGCAACACGATACACACACCACAGATAACGCAGTTTTGTTCTACACGAAACAACAATATATTTCCGTCGCTTTAAACATGCTAGCACACACGCACTATGCGCGTGAACTTGACCAGTTAATGGCATTGCTAAAATTCGATAGTAACTTAACAAGTGCAGATAGCAGGAAGCGTTAAGCGTTGGTATGGAATTCAAACTGCCTCAGGTTCTAATCTCGTAAAACACAGTGCGGTTTTTTGCAAATATTATTATTTTTGTTTTCGATAATAATATTTTTTAAATATTGCTGCTTTTTTATGTTGTTATTGCAATAAAGGTTTTAGAATAAAAAATGCGTGATATATGATAATAAAATTAAAAAAATATGTTTATTCGTTATATTTATTTTACATAAGTTAACACACTGCTACAATTATTTATCATTACTTCAGCTGAATAAGATGTGAAATAGATGTCAAGAAACTAGAAGCAGTTTGTATTATTTTGACATATTTAAATTATGAAATATTTTAAATTTTTAATGGATTTTTTCACCATAAACATTAAGCTTTGATCATGGTCGAAGTAATTAAGTAATAAATAAGAATATTAGACTACTTAAAATGTAAAAAACTACTTACAGAATAGGTAATTTTAAGGTTAAATATGGGCAGTTTGTTTATATTTTATTTGTATTAATTATTTTACATTTTATTTGACTTTAGTAAATATTGGTTGTTATTGAGGTTAAAGCTTAAGTATTCATTTTCTTTACGAAAAGAAGATTGAAACTAAACCTCTTTAATCCTAAAATAATACTATTACTAAAATAATATTAAACAATTACGGTATATCTGCAAGAAATACGACAAACACCCTACTGAAACGTGCTTAAAAAATTCGTTACCATAAATTCATGCAATAACGAATCTGTTGTTTATTAAGTTGGTACGGTCAATATTTTAAGGTCAAAAACGGTTTTCTAGCTGGTCTTCAGTGATGCAAGCCTTCAGAGTGCACGGCGCACGGTTCATAATGACGTGTTTTTAATAATTCAGCAAAATATCTCGTTGGTATGAAACCATTTGTTTCATTCACCATTTGACGTCGCTGCTACTCGATAATAAGCCCCTTCCTCATATCTCTTAACCCTCACAGTATTTCTCTAGAACAAAGAAAAACATTGTTTTTATTACACATAATACCTTATTATTTATTATTCACTAATCGAATTAAACCTCACAATGAATTTAAAACTTTAAAGGCATCTTCTGTCTCAACAATACCTCTGTTCTATCAACAATACCCTTGATTAAGATTTATGTTTAGTAAAATATGAAATATATAAATGATAACACTCACACTTAGTCCGGTTTCATTAGATATTCACTTCACTTTTACGCAGCGCAATAATATTCTCTGATCTGATCCGATCTCTTCAATATATTTTATGCCTGCTTTTTGATAATAATAACCACAACACTGCGCTAAATACTCGTCACCAATATTATCCACGAACCAAAAAAGTTCTATTAATTAAATACTCATAACAAAGTGCATCTACCCCACAGAAATCGAAATAATTTACTTAGTTTTTTGTGGTCTACCTGCTAAACTTTAATATTTATGTGAACAAGACGAATGAAACTAAAAACGAATGATGATTATTGAACTAGTCATTGGTTGCAGAGAAAGTGAGTGTGTGTGTGTAATGTGCGTGTCTACAGTATTGTTACAACTTATAGAAGAAGGTCGTAAGTCAAACCGAAGCGTCAGTCTATTGCTTTGTGAGATTGCTCATGGACTTTTGGTCGGTACTGTACATTACAAAAAATTACATTAAAAATACACACATACAAAGTAGCCAAAAGCCTCGTATTCAGAGCAATAAAAGTTTGACAATTTGTAATGCTACTCGTAGATGTCAGGGATCAAAGACAATATTGCATTCTGTGTTACGTCATTGACAATTGACAGCAAACAAAAAATCTTAGCAAAAACAAAATACCGATTGTAAAGTGGAAAAATAACTATTCATTTTTAAACACCATAATAAAGCCAACCTATAAAACTCGTTTCAATGAAGTTCTTCAATCTACTACGGATGTAACAATGGTTTGTCAATACTTGATAGGTTTTACATAAAGACGGAGAAAACTTTTTACAACCACTTTGATGGCTACCGAAGTACCGATTTGTGAAGAGTACCTACCGACCTACAATATACGTTAGATTTTATAAATAATAAATGTTTTTTTGTAAAGTCGGTTTTCGTAGAAAAAGTTGTTCTGATTTTCGTTAAACGCAGTGAAGTGATACATTTTTTGTGAGAGAACGGTTTTTTTTTATATCGGTATTGAAAAAAAAAGCTCTTTCAGTTTATCTCAGCCTAGTACATTTTAGGGTAAAAAACGATTTATCTGAACCAATTTTTTGAATCAGACCTTTGTTATTTATCAAGTGAACTAACTGCCTGTACGTTATCCAAATGGTTAGCAAAAAATATCGTATACGTATCTATACCGATCCAGACACTACAAAAAAAGTACTCTATGAGACACTATCAGTAATAATGACATTACATTGAAGTAATGTCATTACTACTGACAATGTGGTGGTTGGAATGATGATGTGATCATGTTCTATTCTATTTTTATTAAATGGCAAGCAAAGCTAATGTCGACTATTCTGCCAATGTCTTAAGTGCATTGGAAAAACAAGTGTGTATGATTGAAAAAAAAAAATAAAAAAAAGATTGTATATCATAAATTAAAAAAAGGAAAACAACAACTGCAGACACAAGTAAAATTCTTCAATTGATACAGTTGAAGACAATGTAGATCTTATTGGGTTAGTACGGGAAATGTGATCATAATATTTTAATAGTTTCACGACAATATTGAAAGGAATGACAGTAATATTAATGTCATTATTATTGATAGTGTCTGAGGGCCATAGGTATGTCAGAAGCACCTAAAACTCTACAAATAAACAATACATAAAATATGACAACCCACCGCTGCTTCATCCCAAATTATATACAAAATAGCTTAGCAAACTAAGTATTACAAATCCTCTTATTAAAGAGAGTGTTGCGGACGGTAGAGGCGCTTCTTGTACCTCCAGTCGCCCTGGGACGATCTCCCAATATTATTTAGCGTGCGCTCCCTGTTCCCTGAGCCTAGGTGGCTCCGCTGGCTACCTCGTTTTCGAGCAAGGGTCGGGGGGGAGTATCATTTACTCGGGGGCGCGGCGGTCGGGAACGCAAAGGACCTCGGCGGCGAGGTCGGAATGACGGGAGGCGTCTGTGTTTGTACACTGTGCTTGTTTCCCTATTGCTCTCCTGGAGGAGGGTTATGGGGTCATCGGGGTCTACTAGGATATGCCTTGGGCGGCGAACTTTACTTATTCTACTCGAGACATAACTGGCGGCCTCGACAACCAGAGGGTTGCGATGTTTGGCCGCGGACTCAAAGAAACGCTTTGAAAGGCGTTTTAGAAATTGGTGGATTGTGGGAATCTTTAGGTCGAGGTGGAGAGCCTCGTTCCTGACGAACCATGGGGAACCTGTCGCCCTACGAAGGAATCTATTCTGCACGGTTTGCAGCCTATGTATATGACGGGGTTTTGCATGAGCAAAGACGGCACCCGCATAGGTCATGATCGGTCGAATGCACGCCGTGTAAACGCGCAATTTGCACCTAAGTGACAATTTGCTACGTGCATTGACCAGGAAAAAGAGTCTACCGAGAGCGAAAGCGGCTCGCGAACGAACCATCTTTATGTGCTCTGCGAAGGTCAAATGATGATCGAGAACGACACCGAGATATTTGGCTCGCTTCTCCCAAGGGATCGGCTTGCCGAACATGGTGATCGGTCGGGGGAGGGGGTATCTAAGCCTTTTACGCAGTTTCGTAAAGAGAACCGCTTGGCTTTTATCGGGGTTCACTTCTATTCGCCACTTTGTAAACCATGCCGCCAGTCTATCGACTGCGCGTTGGAGAGTGAGGCGAATAGAGTCGGGGGATCTAGATTTGCAGTAGATGGCAGTGTCGTCTGCAAACAGACCCAACTGCGAACTACGGCAACCTTTAGGGATGTCGCTAGTGTATAGCGTGAATATGAGGGGGGACACTACAGAGCCCTGAGGGACACCTGCACGGATGGGGCGGGGAGTGGATAACGCTCCTTCGATGCGATAGCGAAAGACGCGGTTCGATAAAAAGTCTCGTAAGATGAGCACGAGACGATCTGGCACACCGAGTTGGTACAGCTTGTATATTAAGCCGTTGTGCCAGACTTTATCGAACGCTTTCGCTACGTCGAAGAATACTGCACCGGTCATATAACCGTGCTGGAAACCAGCGCTTATGAATTCTACGATCCGGTGGGCCTGATGCACGCTAGAGTGCTCAGTTCGAAAGCCGAACTGTTCGTTGGGGATGAGGCCCTTGGTCTCGGCGAAGTCTCTGAGGCGCTTATAAATAAGCCTCTCATAGATTTTTCCGAGAACCTTGAGCAAACTAATGGGACGGTAACTGGTAGGCTCGGTTTTGGGCTTGCCGGGCTTAGGGATACCGATGACGGTGGCTTCTTTCCACGACTGTGGGAAGACTTAACCCGAAAAAATGGCCCTCCTTTTATACTTTTTTTGTTAGTGCATGCCAATTCCAGGAAATGAGTATTACTTTATTTTTTGTTCCAACCTTATAAATTCTTATTTTATATGCTAATGTACATAGAAAAACATTAATTTAAGTTAATTACTTAATAATTACATCCTTTTAAATAGCCATTTAAAAATTATTAACAATGTAAAATTTTATACATAAAAATGACCATATCTTCTTGTTCTGTGAACCGATTTTTATCAAATAAACGTGGAAAAAGGTTTTGAGTTTAGACCTTTCGATCAACACCAAAATCAAAGAGATATCTCTATAAACCCTAGTAATTAAGTTAGAAATGTATAGGTGTAAGCAATTGTTGGTTAGCCTAAATAAATAAATAAATAAACAAAAAAGTGAGTTTTCAAGTTACGTAATTATGACAATTTTTTAAACTCTTTGAATTTTCCTTAAAATTTACTTTAAACACATTCAACATATTCAAACAAGCATCCGATTACTATTTTGACGTAAATCTAATATAAATCTACTAGAAATTTCTCACATAACAGTAATTTTATTACTAAATTTTAAGTTAAACATAAAATTCTTTAAACCTTTCGATATTACATGAATGTAACATCGCGGCCTACCCGCTGCTTGTGCTATTGTGCACAGATAGGGTCATATTTTGAAAATCAAATTCTAACTAGAAACATATTTAAAACATTAATATTTTTACAAGAAACTTACAAACTATTATGCCTCGCATGACGCAGGGCCGCACGCTACTTGCGCCCTAGTGAGCTGCCGGGGTCTGGTCGCCGACAGAGAGGTATAATCCTGCAATGTTCCACCATGTATGGATACCATATTATTTTTTATACATCGAGGCAAAATCTGCAGCAATTATCCAAAACACAACTAGTTAATTATCCGGCTAATTCCCAGTGTTCCGGTTTTATCCGGGATTCATTAATTCCGGTGTATTGCAAACCAGCTTCCGGGTTATTGCTTTTATTACGTCTGTTTCTGTATAATTTGAATCTGAACCAGTAACAGAAAGGGTTATTTTAAAAGCATGTATTTTTGCTTCTCTTAGGAGACATGAACGTAGAAAGCTGGTTATTTAGGCAGTAGGTATAATATAATTGAACATCAGAACCTTAAAGGCGTTAATAAACTTGAGCATTCACTTGTAATGAGCATTCTAGCGAAAATTAAATTACAGAAAAATGAACGGGAGCGTTTTAGCGAGCATTCTAGCGAGCATTCTAGCGAGCATTCTAGCGAGCATTCTAGCGAGCATTCTAGCGAATAGACAGTAATTTTGCTTCAAGCTTTTTGCCGAGCCGAGCCATTCTGACGTCTTTGTGAAGAATATTTTTGCTGACGAGCATTGACTAGAGCATTCGGTAGAATGATCGTGAAAACGTTCGTAGCGATGTTTGGCTCTATGCTTTGCTCTGTTCGTACGGCGAATGCTCGATGTTCTGTTACAAATGAATGCTCAAGTTTATCAGCGCATTAAGATATCTACATAATAAATTTAAGTTTTTATTTATAAAAAAATTATGCACAAGTAAAAAAAATACTGTTCAAAGACGGACTTAAATACCTGAGGCATTTTATACTGTCAACCTTAGGGTGACGCAGAGACAAAACATGGCAGGTGCAATATAAGTGATAGATAAGTCGAAAAGGAATAAATACTAATACATATGTTAGGTTTCAATTTATGAATACGTAATTTTTGGTTATTGAGTACAATAACCAAAAATTACGTATTCATAAATTGAAACCTAACATATGTACTGGTTTACTTTAAACACATTCAACATATTCAAACAAGCATCCGATTACTATTTTGACGTAAATCTAATATAAATCTACTAGAAATTTCTCACATAACAGTAATTTTATTACTAAATTTTAAGTTAAACATAAAATTCTTTAAACCTTTCGATATTACATGAATCTAACATCGCGGCCTACCCGCTGCTTGTGCTATTGTGCACAGATAGGGTCATATTTTGAAAATCAAATTCTAACTAGAAACATATTTAAAACATTAATATTTTTACAAGAAACTTACAAACTATTATGCCTCGCATGACGCAGGGCCGCACGCTACTTGCGCCCTAGTGAGCTGCCGGGGTCTGGTCGCCGACAGAGAGGTATAATCCTGCAATGTTCCACCATGTATGGATACCATATTATTTTTTTATACATCGAGGCAAAATCTGCAGCAATTATCCAAAACACAACTAGTTAATTATCCGGCTAATTCCCAGTGTTCCAGTAGGCAACACCCAAAGATTCGATATGTCAGAACAGCGGAATAACGACCTTCTGGGTCAGGCGCTCGTGACGGTAATCACACCAAACGTATTGTCCGCCGCCAACTGTGAGTATGCTCACTGTCTGCCCCCAGCGACAACGCACTACGTAATAGCGTATAGTCGGTTCGGTGTGAACAAGAAGTTAAATATATATTGAAAAGCGATAAACTGCGTAACGCGTGCTCACAGTCAGCGGCGGACAATACGTTTGGTGTGAACGATGCCTAAGACGTGCTTAGTGGCTGTGTCGGTAAAAAGATAGATTGGCATAGGATTGGTTGGAGATCTACTGTAAATTGAGGTAACCTGTTAGTTTTATGGTAAATATTAGAATACTGATTGAATTGTGATATTATGTGGGGAATAGGAGATGTGATGGTATGGTGTAGAATATTGAATTTGATGTTGGCAAAGAAATATAAATGACTGACAAAATATCTTGGTGTTTCATATTATTTTCCTTATCCCTGAAATATTGTAAATATGTAGTTTTATTAAACAGTTTTAGATTATGATATTGGGGTAACGACTTTAAGATTCATTTGGGTATTAGTATCTATTTTGAGGTTAAATAATTATATTCGGAATTAAATTAGATATTTTAGAGCTAGAATGGTTCTTATTTCACATAGATAAATACATACATATTAAAAGGGGGGGGAATTTAAAAGGGCGCTAAACGAATTTTTAATTATGAAAACTTATTACACGATTGACGATTTTCTTAATGATGATTCACTAACTAATTGACATACTATTACCCTAATTGACATAATTATTGGTTCGCTTACTTAGTCTTATTTTATATTTTTTTATTGCTATGACCACACTGACATTTTTATTTAATTTTTTGTAATTCCAATGATCTGCACATTTCTATCTTTTATTTATTTATTTGGAATTGTAAACCTTTGCATGCCCATGTGACGGTAAAATATGGAGAACTTTATTATAAAAACACCTATGTACTATACCCATTTTTGCAAAGAAATAAATGATTTGATTTGATTTGATTTGATTTAAAATAAACTTAGTCAGTGAAGGAGAAATAACGACAGGTAGAGGACAAAACGAATCCAGCAAATCAGCGCTAGGATGATCCTGCCAACTTCTTACGAATATGTTCACGTGCCTTCACTTTAAAAGATAACCGGCTGGTTGCCGTCCTGGTGTTCAGAGGGAGCGCATTCCAAAGAAAGAAAGAAAGAAAAAGTATTCTTCATCATAGGTAATCAATTATAATTAATCGGTTAACCTATCCGGAATTTAAAAATCTTTTTCTCTGTATCTCGAATGAAAACTATGATCTGGATACTTTACAACACAAACTAAATTAAAATATTCAAATTCTTAACTAAACCGCTAATTAGATTCCAAATTCCAATACCAAACATAAAACATTTGTCTTCTAATAAAGAACTTAACCAACCAAATACCGAAAAGCAACAAATATCTGGTATTCATACAAGAGTATGCCATAATATCGGTCTTTCAATAGTTTCAATACTGTCAGGTTTATATCAAAAGGTCCCTAAATTAGGGTTGCCAGGTGTCCGGGTTTTTAAGCGCAAAACCTTTTTTTGTTGGGATATTAAGACAATTTTTTTTTTTGTATGTGTGCGTTTTGTAATGTTTTAATTTTATGGTGTATCAAATACTTATAGTGTGATTATTCAATGACAATAGAGTGGTTGTGTTCCGAATTTCCGAAGGGAAGCCGGCAGGAATCGCGCTGTTTAGAGCCGTCGCCCCTGATATATCCGTTCTTTAGTAATATTTTTGATAAAGCCTTATTTCTGAGTGGGGTTAAACTTATTTACTATGCTGTCAATAAAATATGCGTACATAATAACGCGACGCGAGGACTCCCCAGCAGCACAGCTGTCTGTTCAAGTTAGAAAAAAATGATTCTATACAATAGTACCTATGCAAAATAATTTACATTACGCAACACAAAACATAATTCTAATGATAAATTATTGGCCATATGTCAGCTAGCACACGCCAATATACCAACCAAAAACATCGAGACATCGAGAACTATACTCAAGCAGAAATAAAAACTAAAAGTAAACAGAACTAAATATCTAAATAAAAGCCTCCAGGCAGTTTGCCAATTGGAAGTTATAAATGATTAACTAGGACCATCGAGGTAAAATAAATAAACAGTAAATTACAAGTAACAATAACAAAACCATGATCAACAAGACGAGTCGTCTTGCTGATCATGGTGCTGCTTGTGGTGATTAGTCGTCTTAGACGACCAGTCATCACAAGCAGCACCCGTTCACGAGCATAACCCAAAGATCAAGCATGTGACATCTACCAACCCGCACTGTAATGGGTCCTTGTGGTAGACTACAGCCCACTGATCTCTCTCAAAGAGAGGAGGCTTGTGTCCCAGAAGTTGGAACATTATTAGCTAATTATGGTTATGCTAACATAACAAAGATCTGTCTGTACATATTTTAAAATCAGTACGTTCGTGTCTGTGACCGCGTTCTTCTTCAAAACTGCTTCAAAATCGGTCGCGTAGTTTAGAAGTTTTTTTGTTTTTTACACCGGCACATTACACACTCACACACACATAAACTTATGCTAGAGACAGTTTTAATAACTAATGTACAAGACAATTAAGGCGTACATAGCGGCGGCGTAGATTCTAAACCACGCAATGGATTTTGGTGAAATTTTCTCCATCATTTAGAGAATTTATTCCGGAAGGTTTATGTGTACTAATAATACATCCTATCCTATTATATACCTTCTATTAAATTCCTTTACTATTAAATGAGCAATATTTATAAATAAATATATATTTGTAATCACGTTCTGGAAAACTGCTCTAACGATTTCGATGAAAGTTGCAATGTAGAGGTTTACGGGGGCAAAAAATCGATCTAGCTAGGTCTCATTTCTGGAAAAATTCGTTTTCTCCGTATTTTCACTCGAGTAGAGCTCGGTCGCCCAAAGTTTAGGCTTAAAGCAAGATGGCTACCTACCTTAGAATCATGGCAGCATGGAATTAGTAAGTATCTTCTATCATGGCAGCATAGAATTACTATAAGTACATGGAATTATTATGAACTTTCCTATCCTACTATTAAATGATCATTCTCTATTTTCACCAGAGCAGATCTCGATTGCCCTGGTACTTAATTAAACTTACATATATTATAGAATGTCTCAATGTTTTGTCAAATCATACAAAACGTGCAAAGCAGAGGCAGGGTCGCTAGTAATATCACATTTGTGTCGCGTCATTACCTCGGTCCCATTTCCCGAGGAAAACACTTTGTCTTATACTTAGCAAGTTCGCAGATGATACAAGTTTGTAAACTTGGAACTAAGACGAGAGTAGTGCCGCGGGCCGCCAGTCTCAAACTGAGTATACCCGGGATTGAGAACAAATTAAGACTGAACAAGAAGCAACTACTTAACAACAACAAAAAAAACACCTACAGGCGAACCCAAAGAGAATGCTGCGTAAATAATGAAATTAGAAAACATAATTAAATATTAAAATAAAACAAACAACAGTGTAAGTATAAAGAGGCTGCTTTTCTTGAAATTGAGCCATAATAACTGTGGCAGCACCACATCGATTAAATTGAATTTTATCTCCATTCTAATCCCGGCTTCAATAACTTTCGATTTAAACTATTTTTTTTAAGCTATTCCATAGCTTTTATCGCGGCATTTGAGCGCGGCGACCGAATCAAGAAATTCCGTAACGTAACGAAAATAAAACCTAATACCCCCCACTCCGCCTACCATGTAATGACGGTTCCCATGACAACGTGATGTTGTCATGGGAACGTAATTTTTGTTTTATGTCATCACGTCATCATCCCAAGTGTAGCGTTGACAAATAGGAAGTATGGAGGTTACAAATGCTATGCAATAGCTTTACCGCGGCAGTCCCCGAATGCCACACGTTTTTTTTTTATACAATCCCGGTAAAATGGGACTTCGGTAAGTCACTAGCGGAATTCTTGGCGAGACACGTCTTCGAAATATGAAATTAAAAAGTTTTCGAAACACAGCTCGAGTTTTCGTAAATTATTTTATTTCGTTACAGGTGGATTTTTACCAACATTTTGTGTTTTGTAAATGGTGAAATAGTATCATAGATTTCCTTAGCAAATACATCACTTAGGAACTTCATATGATGGCATACCTTTTAAAATAATTATGCTGTTTGACATCCGCTTTTATCATGGTTTAAGGGGGATCAGTGTCATTGAAAGAAGGAATTCGACACAACATTGCGACAAATTCGCATGAAGTTTTCATAGAAATTGTTCTACTAGAGTCGCATCGCGCCTGGCTGCGGAAGTCTTAAGAAGTGGGGATATCCGGAGAGTGCGGTAAGTTTTTTACAATAAAATGTATAAAAAACACATTTCCCGCAAACAAAAGTTCTGACTACTCTGAACACCATGAAATAATAACCACATAACCCCAAAGTTCATATACTGTTAAGTTTGATGAGTCCATTGCCAATACAACATAGGTCATACACACATCACGCCAATTTCCCAGAAGGATTAGGCAGAAGTATTATTGGCAACATTCCCGCAAAAACTAGCTTCAAACCATTTAATGCGCAATGGTTTGAAGATCAAATGTTTTATAACTATTAGAGATTTCTTACAAATATCAAAGAAAAGAAAACAATGTTCGATTTAATCCCTGATAATACTGTAAATTACTGTTTTATTTTCCTACTGGGATTTCTAGATAATGGGCGAACCATGTTCTAAGGAGTCTGGCAACAGAAACAGACAATCTTTCTTTATTTTAATTATTCCATTAAAGATTTGTTATGCGAGATTCTGCACTTGCTAATGCATTTAATTTTTTTTTTTCAATTTACAATTCTTCCTACTAATTCGATGGTCTAGGACTGATTCCCCCCCAATGGAGGACACGGTGGAGCATACGGTGGAGGTCTGCCCGGCTTGGGCAGGGCATCGCCGTGTCCTCGTGGATGCGATCGGCGGCGGTGATCTCTCGCGTCCGGCCCTGATTCGGGCCATGCTACGGAGCGAGAGGAAATGGGAGGCCGTCACCTCTTTCTGCGAAGCAGTAATTCTCGCGAAGGAGGAGACGGAGCGCGTGAGGGAGAGGCAAATTTCGCGCCCTCGCGCCCCTAACCGCCGCAGCAGGAGACGCCCTGGGCGTCGGGAATCGCAGGAAGATTTCCGGCCACCGTAGGCGCGGGCTTGCGGACGGTGAGCAATGGGTAGCTCGCCGTCCGATAAGGACCAAGCCCGGGTCGACGGCGCGTTGTGTTCCACGCGCGCCTCAAAGAGATGTCAGCAGAATTGACGGGGTCCGCTAGGGCCAATGCCAATGCCGGGGGTTCGAAGAAAACCGATAGGGAAATCGTGGCCCCCGGCAACATGGCATAGGAAGGAACACGGGTGGGTTTTAGTCAGTAAGAGTCTGACACGCCCTCCCGCTCCACCCAGAGCGGGAGAAGTTATTTGATAATTTCCCACCCAAAAAAAAAAAAAAAAAAAAAAAGGACTGATTCCCAAAAATGAAGATCCTTTCGTACAAGTCACTTCCACTTGGTTCTCTGTCTTCTCTTGTAACCCGATAGATAAAAGTAATAATTATCAGCTTATAATGTTCCCACTGCTGGGACACAGACCTCCTCTCTTCGAGAGGTAGTGGGCCGTAATCCACCACGCGGGCCCAGTGCGGGTTGGTAGATGTCACATGTCTTCGAACTTTTTGCTCTCGGACATGCCGGTTTCCTCACGATGTTTTCCTTCACCGTTTTGAGAGCAGTGGTGATCAAATAATTTACACAAAGTAAAGCGTCTGTCTGGGTTCAAGCCTATACGACCTCAACCAGTTACCACTGGTCACTATATATAAAACGAATACCTATAGAAATAGAAAGAAGTATAATTTACTGTGAATCTTCAGATCAATATGAAAGATACGTCTAAAACCTTTACTTTTCGAATTTTGCTCTTAAGGTCATCATCATGACCAAAGGAGAATAAAAAATAGTAGTATTTAAAGACAGTAGAAAAACACGCTTTTATAAAATCGTGGTCGTGATCGTGTTCAAAGTCCATTATGTGGCCTTTCTCACAAGTGCAAACACGACTATGATACGATATTCCATCATGGAATGCCAGTGCCTATCTTCCGGCTTCATCATCAGACCTTGAAACCTAATCGTGGTCAAAGTTCATTAAAAGACTTTTCTAAGAAATCCAAGACAGCTATGATACGATTTTCTATCATGAAGTTCCAGTTCATATCTTCCGGCTCCATCATCAGATCAGTTCGACAGTACCATATTATTGTATTGTCATCAGAACTACATACAGCTGCCAATTTTCATTACGCTACGACCCTTGGAAGATGGTTAAATTAGTTACCTTAGATCCCATTACATAGTTAGTTATATACAGGTTGACCTAATAAAAGCGTGTTAAAAAGACCTAGACGTAAAAGAGTTTATTATTGATTTTGAACATTACGGTTATATTGAAATGAAAACCGAAAGTGTTGTCTTAGTCAGTTTTCTAAACTAAATAAACTTTCGCTATCTGTTCGTAATCTAAAAAGTTGAGCTTAAATGTATCAATAAAACTTCTATCAAGCCATCAGTATCGAGTTGAATGAAACTATTATAGATATGCTTTAAAGGTCACATAAAGACAAAACGAACATGAATACAGCGAAAAAAGAACAGAGATTCTAAGCCTAGACTATAATGGTAGACCTCATCAAGATAAGATATCAAGAAAAGCAAGCATATATGAAGCTACTATGTATACAAAATTAGACGAAGCACGAAAATGTAACCAATATAACGATAAGATCTTTTTGTATATTCCACAAGGGACTTGTATTCTTAAGAAAATGTCGTTACCACAATTGTAAGGAACAAAGACAATCAAAACACAGCGCTACAGCAAACAAGCAAAAATAATCATAGAAGGAAATTAGGAAATAAAACGAACCATTATTGAAACCAAAAGACCACGAAAACATGGATATAAAAAAGCCATATTTTTCCCAACACATTATTGGTAAACAAACACACTATGTCAACATATAAAATTTATTTAGTAGATTGGCTCCCCTCCAACTCTTACAATTCAAAACAGAGAAAATAGATATAAAGATTTATTTACTTCTATACCAATAAAAATCATCATAAAATATATTTCGGAAACTAGAGAGATTGATATTCATGCTAAATCAATCGAAATAGTAAACAGTTATCGATAAACCAAAGATGAATAGCAAACAGTAATCGGTAAATAAGAGATGGATTGGTCGTGTTCTCTCTATTTCGATCCCTGAATACTATCGGTAAATTCGTAGATCGGATGAAACATTACTCGGGAATAGTCGGGAATCGATTTGTATTTTAACGATAGATCGGAATAGATTCTTAGAAAATTGAATTTGTTGAGCTTTTGCATTTGTGCTTTTTTACTTTAACCTAGTTCAACCTTCAATAAAGATTCCGATGTTTTGACTTTGTTCTATGTATAGAATGCATGGATCATTGCATAAAAATATTGAATTATCCAAATTGTTGGCACCGAAATATCTGTTAAGAATTCAAAGGTGATAGAGCTGCCGAAGTAGTTTAGGTATTAGACGCCATTATTAAGCGGTAAATATACATATTCGATTATAATTTTCATCCAACAATTATATATTATGTTTTGTATGAAATATACATATATTTTCAATTAATTAAGTATCCATGGCGCTTAACTAGATTACAGCCATTATCTGACTACACAAAATTCAAAATTCAAAAGTCATTTATTCAAACTAGGCTGAGAATCAGCACTTTTCGAACGTCAAAATTACATAAGACAGTCCCCCAAAAACGCCCACCCTTCACCACTTCCTAGTGCCTTTAGCTGGGAAGAAGAAGTGGCGCAACAAACTCCCCAGCAGCACAGCTGTCTGTTCAAGTTAGAAAAAAAAAGATTCTATATAATAGTATGCAAAATTACTATGCAACACAAAACATTATAAATTACTGGCCATATGTCAGCTAGCACACGCCAATATACCAACCAAAAACACAGTAATATTAACCATTGTAAAGTATTATATTACTTTAATTATTGTAAATGTATAGCGGCTCATTGTTTTTTTTTTTCTTTTCGCACTTAGTTTTACTCATGATCTGAAAGTCGAGTAATTTATGCGGCCTACACAAATGTCCTCTTTGGTATTGTTCATCGAATTGTTGAGCTCCTTAGGTTCCGAGTTGAGCTGCGCGATTACTGACAAAAGCGTGCACTGACTGGACAGGTCCACTCAATCTGTGTGGTTATTTTCTCAAAAGACCATTTCAGATACCAAACTACATGGTCTTCACATGATCTGACCAAGATTATGTCTGGACTTTAAAAGAGACTGTGACCTTTGAGTTCGTTTCGGCCTTTCTTCTCAGAGTAGTCAGATTGGAAACGCCGACCTCATCTAGTTTTTAATATATTATTGACGTGTAAAAGTACATCTAAAGTAAACCTATTTACAGAAAATAAAATCATGTCTTTCCATTTCATTTCATCATACCGTGCCTGCCCGGCTAATCTCCGCACTAGATATGAGTGTGTTCTACAACTCCACTCAGTCGGTGCCAACGCATGTAGTTTTGGCGCCGTTTGGTAACTGGCACAATTTGGACGCGTCGGGTGCCAGCATTCACCACAGTGATTCACCATTCAGGCTTATGTACCTATTACTATAATGACAACAGACTAATTTCTGAACTAAAAGGGGTGGCCCAATTTCAGAAACAAGCAAAACAATTTGTTGATAGAGCATCATTTAGATAAGAATGTTTAAGAAACCCGCAAAGACAATCTTGAAAAGGGCGACTGCGGTGTTTAATACTTGTGCGAAAAAAAAGACTCGAAAGAAATGAAAGAAGTTGAACCGGTAACAATGCTCAGTATTAAAATTTTTCTTCAAGCTGTGACAGTGATCCTCGAGACCACTGCGAAAAAACAGTACTCGTGAAGTCGTGATAAATTCCGTTACGTCGTCCTCTATCATCTTCTATCTTATCTGTTAATATTTTCCCGACTGATGAATTTACAGAAAAGTCCTTCAAATAATCTAAATCTTATATAACTATAACAGACCATTATCAAACCCTTTATCAAGCATTGCTCCACTTCTCGAGTTAAAGTGTCAACGTACCGATTACAAATGCAATTACTAGAGACCCAGTTACGACTACGGAAACCCTAGTAATGTGCAATCAATACTAGTATTATTTATCCCAGCAATGTTTATTTTTACTTCCATAATATATTGTACTGATTTAATTCCACGGAGGTGATGATCTTGGGTCTTTGGCCGTCCCATAACCGTCTACGGTACGTAAGAAACCGGTGGTTGTGAAAAGGGCCTAACGGTGGTTAAGGATCCAGATGGAGGAACCTCCTTATTTCACTATATGCTGCACCGGTTGACGTCATCACGTCAGCGCCGGCTGTCGCTGAAAACTAGCGCTGGGGCTCTCTCTCGCATGGGGTCGCAGCATTATGCTGAGCGATGGCCGTTTTGCGTGGATGTGACGCATATTTTCGCCCGATTTGTTATTTACGTGTTTTTTTATCTTTCTTTGCGTCATGTTTACCGCTAATAAACGAATTTTCTTTTTTTTTCATGCTTCTTTCTTTCTTACAATGCGTATCGTATCGAAGACGACCCAACTTTCATCGACACCGTTTTCGTGAACGTGAGTACAAATATATACATATACACAAATATTGCTCGTTAATAGTTTAGAATTAATAGATATTGCTTTGAACCAACACAGAGTCCTTTAACCAGGGTCAATTATTGTTAACAGATAAATTTTATCGTAGTTCGGAAATAATCCTAGTTTTATTTGTTATAATATTTATTCTAAGCCAACCCACGTTCCTAGTTTCTAAATACAAACTAGAAAATTCTCAAAGACAAATAATGAACGGTAAACAACCTCTTCTAGAGAGATTCCGTGCCTCTTTCCTTGTTTGAGAACCGCAATCACAAAAATTGCATTACTAACTAAAAGGCTTCGAGCTACGTTTGTAATTTCAGGGAGGTTAAGGAAATTGACATACTCAGCTCTTTCATTTCCCATTTTCAAACAGTCAGGATTCAAAGGTTATTCCCAAGTTACTAGAAACTAGATTAAATTGTACTTACTTTGTGTACTATGTAATTTGTGTTTGAAACAAGTTTACGGATGGATAATTTAGAACTTAACTTAGGCCGTCAACGGCGTCTGAGCGTCACCGTTTACTGCCTCCAGCGACGCGACTTGAGATGCGATGTGCGTCAAAAGACACACGCGCGCGCGGATCACCTGTTCCCATCCGTCGCATTGTGGATCGAAAAAAGGCTCTCGAAGACAATTTCCACGCAAACTCCGCCCCAATGCACCCCACCACTCCACTATGTGCTAAACGCTAACACATCAGTAATAAAGTTGTATATCGCGTGCGCTCTTTGGTCGTGTTCGAGCACGGAACTAAATGTCGCAAGTCTCAATTCTTATTTCGTTTATAACTTAAGTAATAAACTGATCTAGAGAAAATATATCTTATATCAGGATAATAAACTATATTTTCTTACTGTCAATAATTATTTAAGACATGATTTTCGGAATAAAAAGTGAATCGAGCGTAAATGTTCCAATTACGTAACTGTCTTATATATGGAAAGAAAAAGATCCAATAAATCATATACTAAAGTTCTTTAGGGGCATGAGGAACAGGGTGTAAAGTTCACTCATCCACCATAGAAAAGGGAGGATCCTCCGACCAGACGGGTGTTGTGTCTGGCGGGCAATAAAATTCTTTAGGGGCATGAGGAACAGGGTGTAAAGTTCATTCATCCACCATAGAAATGCCGTTCAAGTCCTAGACCCATATTAAAAACAAAAAAACACTACACAAATTTGTCAATTTTATAAAAAGGGAGGATACTCCGACCAGACGGGTGTTGTGTCTGGCGGGCAACTGCCCATAGGTTTGAAGTTGAAATCTTGTATGTATGTCGATCGCTCGGTAAACTCTAACTGCGCGATGCAGGATTTGTGTGACGTCATGTCTATAATGCGTAGTTCGTATATGGCGGTGTAACCGCTACAGTCCTATTTCGATTGTATGCGTGACTTTTTCAGAATATTAATGCAAATAATATACAATTTAGGGAGCCTTCTCTTAAATTTTAAAGTGTAGATTTTTCGCTTGAAATGGCTTCTAATATCCAATATCACGCATAAATATATTATAGGACACACAATCTGGTACGCAAATTGGCAACTTAAATTTTTTGCAAAAAAATAATTAAGTATGGATCTTATACTTATATCTCCGTAACGGGGAGAATAACCATTATACCTTGCACACGGTGATGACGTCACGATTAAAATTTAAGGTCCTATGTCTTCGAGAGTCTTTTGCGTCGCTCCGCAAGACGCGACATTCTCTACACAACTTCATTCATTTGTTTTGCACGACGCGTGTCGCTTGAGCGTATTGCTCGTGGCCACGGAATCAGGATGTACCTATTAATTATACTCATATTTATCATATTTACAAGGCATTCTTTACCAGTCAACTAATATCACAGAAATCTTTATTTGTTCTACCATGGTTACACGGTACAACATAAAAAGAAGTGCCATATTATAAAACACAATAATTTGGGGGGCTCGTCAATTCTGCCAAACGCTCAATACAACAATGAATATCTTTTAAAAAAAAAACCAGGAAAATATCAAATGACATGACTCTCGACCTGTAGGTATGGACCTGACGCAATCAAAGCGTCAAGCAGGCATCGAACCCTACACCGCAACGTTGCGGTCGAATCGACCTGACACCGGCTGCCACGTCTGACACCTCACTTCATGATTGCACTGCCATATTGTCTGGGAAATTACGGCTTAGTGTCATATGGGTACGTATCACACTAATGTCTACCAAAATTATAAATACAAAAGATCGCAAAGATTAAGTTCGTTTGTAAATAAGTGCGTGTGTATTGGGGTGTGTTTGTGTGTGTTTTGTGTTTATTTGTGAGTTAATTATCATTTTGTATGCACGTGTTTCTGTGAAAAATAAACCTATTATTATTTCTTTAAATGACGCGTATACGGTTGATCGGATTCGAATCTTTGGTACACAGATCATACAAGGTTATTTTGGCGCGTGGCCAAAAACGGTACTAACGCTGCTGATCTTGTTCTGTCATTACAATTTCTGTGACAATTTCATAAATGTTTACCAACAACGCCCCCCTGTCAATGTCGTTCAAACGCCAAAAGAATCTTAAACTTCTTTAACTGTTCTCCTGGCATGTCATTATTCAATATCATATTCTAAACTTTTGGCGACCGAGCTGTGCTCGGGTGAAAATACGGAGAAAACGAATTTTCCCAGATTTGAGACTTAGCTAGATCGATTTTTCGCCCCCGTCAACTTTCATCGAAATCGTTAAAGCCGATTTCGAGAACATGAGTACAAACATATATACTTTAAAAAATATATATATACAAATATTGCTCGTTTAATAGTATAGGATACAGTTCAAAATGGTGACTGACAGAACAGTACTACCAATCACATGACTGCAAAATTCAGTGCTACCAATCGCGTTACGGATCAAGTTATAATATACGCACTGTAGATGGTACGGACTTGAAGTGAGCTGTCATTCACCTGATGCAAGGGATTGACATTATTGATATTTCACTTCAAGTTGAATTCACCAAAGTTTTCTCGAGATTTTAATAGGACTGATACAACTGTCTTTCGCTATACATACGCGTTTTCGTTTTTTTTCAGTCTTGACTATCAACTAAGCATTCGTTTCCGGCTTACGTAATAATTATATATTCCAAGAAGTAGCGTATTTCGTACAGCTGAAGAGGTTCGTGCTCCAAAGTCAACTTGCAACATTTCCAAATAAATACCCCAATTCCTTAATATTTCATACAATAACTATTGCTTTTGCCGTTTAGGCGTGAATGATGACAGACAGACAGACAGAGTTACTTTCACATTTATAATATTAGTATGGATGTTCTATTAATGTAATTTTCTACCATTTTTCCAAATTTCTGAATTCTCAATCGTCCAACGGTTCCCTTTCAACATTACTTGAATAAACGCCCCGAAGGAAATATTAAAGATTAAAAATATCGTTTTCAATACCAAATTTTCGCTGGAACGGTCTTTTAGAAATTCTGACAATAAGGTGCTCAGACCAGCAAACCGTGAATTCATTCAAATATCTACTTGCCACAGAGTTTCAAACTCTACTTCATCGAAATAAGAGTTAGTATGGAATTCTGGAACAGAAAACCTAATGTTGCCGCGACGGTATCTCCAAATTGCTTTTACAGTTTCAGCGAAGGAATTCAAACTTTATGTCCATTAAAATACGGTTGATTTGTGAAGCGATCTTGTGACTCCAAGATATTGAATGGAAGCCACAGTTGGACGTATTGAGCAGCTCTGAGGAGTCAATGTCGACTGATACTTCAAAGGATATGTTATTGATATTAATGTTACCATTGAGGTTTGTAGTTTTGTACGACGATTGCTAAGGGCTTGCTATAAAATGTATGGCCACAAATATTTCAGTATCTTAATGTAGGACGATATTAAAAACGAAGATTGGAATGAAGGCCGTTTCCTCATTGGTCGGTGCGGTATCGTTTTGGTATAGTATGCTCAGAATACCGAAACGATAGGTACCGTACTGCTTTAATTTTTTCTCATTGGTCGTTATGCAGCATGGTGGTATCATTGAAATTTAGGCGCTCGGTAGGTAAGCTTTCGGTACCGAGCATACCGAGCATGCTGTAAAACGCGTGACGTGAGCGGGTACCGCATTGGATGTTTCTATCGAGGCGCGGTAAACCGAAACGACCCCGCCCCGCTCCCGCGTATACCGAGCCAATCAGGAAATGCTTATTGAAATATAGGCGCTCGGTAAGCTTTCGTTACCGAGTATACCCAGCATGTTCATCCCGCACCGCTGACGTACCGAACAGTGAGGAAAGGGCTTAAGTATACTACTACTTATCCACAGTTCAAGTCATTCAGCGACTGTGTTCGGAGTTTCTTTGAATGTTGTCCTTTTAAGGCGACGATAACCGACTTTTAATGATTTTATACTGAAAATTACGTCTAAACCAATGATTTCAAAAATGTCTATGGTCTAAACGAGTAGTTTTAATGATTTGAAAAAAAAATATGTTAAATTAGAGCATTTACTTCATATTTTAATATAGGCATATTTTGGATTATGTTTATATTACATAGTGATATGTCTAACGCGATAGTGGTATGACTAAATTTGTAAAGTTATGTCTAACGCGGATAAAAACTGAGAATCATGCAAAATCTATCAAGCGTATTTTTCTGAAACCTTCACCATTTTAAAGCTAATTTAATTATTGATATTTTAGTATAAGTGTTTTATTAAAATACCTTTTGTTTTATGTATAATAAATTAATAATAAGTACGTCTAATTTGGGACAGCGCTCCTTGATGGGCGAGTCCTATTACTAGGTGGACATACGACGCGTTTGCATGATCTCAGTATAGAACACGCAAGCTAACCACTCAAGGTCACTGTGACATATCTGCGTCTTAACCCAAAGGTCCCACAGGTCGACTGGTAGGCCTTGTGGATGGTATTAAGTCCGCATCACTATTTGCCATGAAGTATACAATAAAATCTCGATTCGAACGTGTAGAAGTTTATTCATTTTATGATATAAGTAAGGCATGACATTGGAAACGGACCAATCATTGACCATCTCACAATTTAACGGGCTTGTACAGACGCCAGCACATCAAGCTACCCGAAACTGTCAAATTTTCGCAATCAACTTTGAACTTTACTTTTCAGCGATAAAGTTGAAAATCTATTAAATAAATTTTATAGATTGTAGTAGCTTGATGTGCTGGCGTCTGTACATACAGTGAAATTGTCAAAATATGACTGCCTTGCAATATCTCTGCGTGGGTCCAATGGAATTATAATGTCACTGAAACGAGCCAGTTAAATTGTAAGAAATGTGTTCACTAGTGAAATTAAAATTTCACTAGTGAAATTAAAATATAACTAGTTTGACAATATCCCTGCGACAGTAACATAAATGCAAAATTGACTTTTTCTGTATGATAAGTTTGGTTTTACTGCTTAACTCCTTCACCGATCTATTTGTCCCCCCCCCCCCCCCCCCCTACCCTGAGACAGTGAGGCGGGGTCGCGACAAACCACGTAGGAGATGACGGGCCGAGCTGGATAGGTTCCGTCAAAACTGGAAGGACGATGCACGAGCTCGTGAAAGGAAAGGTGGAAGGTGTGGACGGAGGCCTTTGCCCAGGAGTGGGACAGCGAAGGCAAATAAAATAAAAATTAAAAAAATTGTAAAAGTCTCCTCTTTTTCCTTCCAAAACCACTCTGTTTTGTGCGATCTCTGGCCATGTTGACCCCAAAAACATGATTGACTGATTTTTATGTAGGTATATCACCCTGTCCACCGCCTTCGGCATCTAGTACTAGATGCCGAAGGCCAGCCACCTTTTTAAGGCCGTTGGTCCATCTACAATATGGTCGATATAACTTGGCAGATCTGAACATAGGCTCTGCGAACTTTCGCGCATATTCTCTCTCACTCACACTCGCCTCGTGTCACCATTTGGTTCAAAAAAAATTATTGCGCAGCCTTCTGCGCCAAGTTCGGAACTGCCAGGTTATATCGGCGATATTGTAGCTAGGGGTATAGTGGCGCAGAATGGGAGAGGCCCATGTCGAGCATTGGACTGCCATAGGCTGAGTTGACTACTGGTTCAAGTATACAGGGTGACAGGGACATCGACGCGAAAACTGTTACCATGGATTCAGTACATGATTCTGAACCCCCTGCGTTGTGTACTGAATCTGTGGTAACAGTTTTCGCGTCGATATCCCTGCCACCCTGTATATCTAAATCAATACCTATATTTTACGAAAGTATTTGAGCCATTCAAGTTTCTGTTACGGCTTGTAAACTCAAAATAAATAAATCCCCTTTTCCCTCCCACTACTATTTTCGTCCGAATCAACATTATTTGAAATTGTTTTGTTTTTCGACAAAAATGGTTCAGTAAATCAGCAGGTTTAAGAGTGTGTCATGTATTTTGGTAACGTTCACTAGAGTTTACCCTAGTGAGCAGTTAGTTCTGTGTTTATTGTAAGTAGAGAAACGATATATTTGGGTAAGTTGTAATTTATGATAAACGTTTGAATTACTTACATTTAAGGAATTATGGGTAATACTCTCTTCCTTTCCTATTTCATGGAAAGCTCTCGTAGTTACTTAGCTTGTATTCAAAGATATAAAATATGTCTAGATAGACAGCGAAAGCTGAGAACCCGTCGAAAAAAATAGCGTCCAACTGTTGGCCGCTAAATGCACGCACACTAAAACCCAATGACAGCTCAATGACGTGGCGCAAGTGTAAAACGTAGCTGTCACGCACACCAGCATAACAAAGTCGGCTTGTTTGTTTTGCAGCGCGACACTCTATTTGTGTTATAGATCTCAGAGTTTATCTAACTATTTTTGTATCAACATTAGAAATGGATTTATAAATGATTGATGAATTTAGTTCGTATACGTTGCGTATCTTGTTTTTCCACATTCCTTAGTTGGTGATAAAGTAAAAAATACATTTCATGATTAGTATAGTGTATTGAGTGGACTTTTGGACAAGCAAACGTCAATTTCACGCTTTTCACACATCTCTTTAAACATTATTAATATTACCGGTATTCACAGTTAAACCTAACTCTCAAACGTAATACTTTATCTATTTGTCTTACTGATATCCAACGGGACTCTCTGTCTGTTTGTACGTCACATTATCAAGAACGGCTGATCCCATTTGACGGCCTCGTAATCCATGACAGATGTCAGATTGATTTAAGAAAACATTCTTCGCCATGTATGGGGGTTGTGATTTAAAGGAACTATAAGTTGTAATTGTGCCCATATTTGGTACATTTGTGGGATATTTAGGGCGATAGCTGTTTATAAGTGCAATTATTGGTAAGGAAAGTTTTGGACCACACGGCTTGTTGGTTATGAAATATTTTACGTCATATTATGAGCATTGGTTCTCCTACATTTGTCACTTCCAGTTTTTTTTTTTTACTTTTTTATTAAATATGTTAGAGATGTTTATAGACTAGTATAGAGGTCAAACATAGTTATTTCCTAAGTGAAGCCTACAAGAGAAGAGCGCTGATTTCTAAAGTACAAATATTTTATATCTAGTTCAGACACAGTGAGGTAATTGCGTAACACACTTTACAGTAGCAATGGCTTAAATTTTGACAGTTCAACAACATTCATTGCGTAAATAACGCAATGAATGTTGTTGAACTGTCAAAATTTGTCGTTGTTGAGCAGATTTTTTTTCGAACGTATAAAGCAATAGATTACGCAATAACCTTCAAAATCAATCATCAGATTGTAATTGATAGTGCGTTACGCTATTAGGGTGCCGATGTTCAAAATCTGACCATAGAATAAAGTGTACCACCTTAAATATTTAAATTGCAGTATATTTTTGAACCAATAAATTGTTCTTATTCTAAGGATGTTTACATAGTTCTTTTTATTGGTAGGTGGTGTTTTCAGAATCAGTAACTTACTATTCACAAGCATTCTATGTATATCGTATGACATACTTGCATACTTTTCTCACAAACTCCAGATCAAAATGCATTAAAATTTAAAAATAGTGCAGTCAGCTGCTTACGAAGATCACATGAGCTAAAATGATTGATGACGTGTAGGTATACAAGGTATAATCAGTGTCACTAAACCTGCTGCAAGCTGTCAAGGTGTAAATAAATGTATTTTCTTTCTTTCTTTCAAATCAAATCAAATCAAACTTTATTTGTGAACCTGGTACAAAAAGGTCTTAAAAATATACATTTTAGCGTGATCTCAATGTTCTACCAATGCAATTGGTTTACAAATAATTTGATCCCTTCAACTGTCATTAACGAGACACAATAGAATTTTAATTGTTATCCGCCTTAATAAGGCGTCGTAACAGATGATGAGATATTTTAATAAGTACTTATTAACATGCAATGATAATAATCAAAAGAATTAATTAAGATTAAATAGGTAAATGATGTCAAAAGTCTAAGTCAGTTTCTAACATATTATAATGTAGATAAATGACAAAAAATAAAATAAAATGTCAATAGCCGTTAATTTATATTTTCATTTAAAAAATCTTCTATGGAGTAAGTAATAAGGTCTTTTCTTTTCTTTCACTAAATTTTTTCGTGTTATGCGGACATAAATGTATGGAGCAGCTGACAATTTTTTCGGGACTTCATGGTTGGTCCCATAGTAAAAGTTACCATAAAGGTGCTGATAAATTTGAGCATTCACTTGTAATGAGCATTCTAGCGAATGTTACATTACAGAAAAATAAACGGAAGCCTTTTAGCGAGCATTCTAACGAGCATTCTTGCAAGCGTTATAGCGAGCATTCTAGCGAAAGGACAGTAAATTTCCTTCGAGCTTTTTGCCGAGCCGAGCCATGCGACCGTCAAGTCTTACATCTTCGTGAAGAATATTTTTTTGACGAGCATTCGCTAGAATGATCGTGAAAATGTTCGTAGCGATGTTTGGCTCTATGCTTGGCTCTGTTCGTTGTTCAGTTCGACAAATTTAAAAATGGCGAATGCTTGATGTTCTGTTCCAAATGAATGCTCAAGTTTCTCAGCGCCTTAACGATGAGTATATAATAATGACGGCACTGCAAAAAGCGCAGACTAATTTCATTACGAAGTTCCTGGAATCACCGAAGAGGTCGTGATAAGAGTGACACTGGCTGGAGTCAGTTTAGCAGATCGTCGCATCGATGTTTGCGTGGCGGCTGTCTTCTGATGACAGAGAAGATAGCCAGGGAGCCGCTGTCGTACCACGTCCACTACGAACTGCGATATTCAGGCACAATCCTGATGACATTGAAGCTACTGAACATAGATTTATTATTCAAAATCTATGCTGCTGAACGACTAATACGATGACCACTTCTGGTAAACCTATCCTGCGCCGTTAACTACAAAAACCCCGGAGCTTTCAGTAATTTTAATTACACCTTGCATAATCACAACAGTAAAGTATTTTCGACTCAATAATTTCAGAAAAAATTAAAAACCAAGACAACGCTGTCAACAGTGTCGTAAGGCCGATTTCGTAAATTGGTCTGAGCATAGGTCTGACTCTATATCAAATCAAATCAAAATATTTCAAATCAAAATATTTTATTTCACATAAACCTACAAGAGCACTTATGAAACGTCAGAAGCTAGGTGCACGGTTCCAATTGGTCGCTTCCTATGGAGAAGAGCCGGCAAGAAACTCCACGGTTACTCTTTTCAAAATAAAATAAATTGTTAAAATAAGTCGTTCGCAACAAAAAGTGTATTCGACAAGTTTAAAAAAGGTTTGCAACGGTCATCTTATTTCGTTACTGTAAGTCGGTACCCTAATTACGTAATACAACACAACCACAATCTGTTTCGATTTGAAACAGATTGCTAATCCATTGCTTCATAAGATGGAAAAAAAAATCTGCTCAACAACGTAAATAACGCAATGAATGTTGTTGAACTGTCAAAATGAAACAAATTAGAGAAAATTGTTTACGAAAATAAGTTACGCAATTAGGGTACAGATTTAGATTAAGGTTCAGAGTGTTTCTACGTCACATTTTTTTTTTTTTTTATAAATGTGTAATGAAATAAACTACTTTTACAGGTCATAACAAAAATAATAATAAGCAAGACGGAGCCGACATTTCCTATCTACCTTCTCCCGAGAAGTAATGGCGACATTAAAACTCAGGGACCAAAACTCTCTTTTAAACTCCAAACATTGTGACGACTATGTAAATAAGTGTCTGAAATGGTCTTTTGAGGAAGAACCAGACAGATTTGAGTGGACCTGTCCTGTCAATGCAAGCATTTTTCAGTAATCGTGTAGCTCAACTCAGAACTTAAGGAGCTCAACGACTCGACGAACAATACCAAAGAAAGGACATTTATGTAGGCCGCATACAGTACTCTGTGTTTCTTTCGGCTGGAAGTATTCATTATTATAATACCAACCAATCACGTAGCTACTTCTAATATTTACATTAATACATTTAAGTTCTGTTTCCGATTAGATAATTACGAAACGGTTACTGGTTGATCTCATAACGGGATACCGAGTCGTGACGATCGATGTTTTATGATGGAGTCGCTGTAATCGATATTGTTAAGTATCAATTTCCCTTGATCTCGATTTTATTGTTTTTTTGTTTTTAATACTTCGTGGGAAGTGACGGGTTAATGGGTCAATTTAGAAAGCCTGTTTTTATATGAAAATAAATGAAAAAGTTGTTTCGCTCGTATTCTGCAGTTTTGTACTGATTTTTTGAATAAGGTTGAGGAATAGTAATTCGATTAGGGCAGTATGAATATAATAAGCTGGTCTCTAACGACCGTGGCTATTAAGGGGACGATAACTGACTTTTAATGATTTTATACTGAAGATGACGTCTAAAGGAGTAGTGTTTTGAAAAAAATATATGTTAAATTAGAGCATTTTTTCAATATTTTAATATAGGCATATTTTTGATTATGTTTATATTACATAGTGAAATTAATTTGTAAAGTTATGTCTAACGCGGATAAAAAACTGAGAATGATATATATTATAATATTAAATGTATGTATGTGTATTATAAGTTATAACCTATTTATGTACTATTGTTCCTACATTTTATTTCTAATGATATATTTTTAATATTTTTTTCTTTGTTCCTCTCAAACAGAGCACCTGCCATCTAATCTCTTCACCACCCTTGGTTGACTGGTAGAGAATGCCTATGGCATTAAGTCCGCCTTTGTACCTTTTTGTGTGTGAGAAGTTAAATAAATAAATAAATGACGCAAAATCTATCAAGCGTATTTGTCTAAAAACTTCACCATTTTAAAGATAATAAAATTATCAATCTTTTAGTATACGTGTTTTATTAAAATACCTTTTGTTTTACGTGTAATAAATTAATAATGCGTCTAATTTGGGACTACGCTCCTTGATGGGCGAGTCCTATTACTGGTTGGACGTACGACGTGTTGCGTAAGCTCAGTACAGAACACGCAAGCTAACCATTCAAGGTCACTGTCATATATCTGCGTCTTAAACCGGGCAATCCGGTGGATGCATTAAGCTGCTACACTCATTGCCTCCAGCCAGGGCTTGTTAGATGCTTGTTTTATTTTTGTTTTTGTATTTCCTGTGCGTGTTTCAAATAAAATATTCTTCTTTCTTCTTTCTATTTAAACCACATCATCCATCATACACAAAACTATCTCGTTACCAAATTACATCAAAAGTCAAACCTACCCATTAAACTAGATATGAATTAAAAGAAATTCCTTCACTAATTGATGTTCAATGCCCATTCGGCTCCAAAAACACCGCTAAACATACATAGATAAATTTCTCTTTAATCTTACGACGCGACGCAACCATAAATCAATGTAAAGGAACATACCATTAACTCCATACAGCACTACACGATACTAAATTCGTATTAGTAATCCATTGATCATTATTTAACGAGCGCTCCTTAACTTCTTCTAAGTAATACAGCAACGTACTTAAAATAATTCGGTACGGTGTTGCTACGTCAACCGTCAGTCCTGTGACGTAACAGTTTGTTCGAAATTCGAATCGCTTTGTCCGTGAAATAAATTAAACTTTCTCATTGGAAATTGTTTCTTATTTTTTTGGCCATTCGGTATGTTTTGCATTTTAATGGTTTCGGTTCATTGCGTAATAGGGATGTCAAATCCAAGACTGATGATGGGAACAAGAGCTTCATAGTTTAATTAAAATGACAGAAGTGATTTATAGCAATTTGTCAACAAGCTCCTTGATAACTAGATAAACTATAACTAATTTAATTTTAACGGCTTTGTATTTTATTGTAGTAGCTCTGCAGACTCCTGAGCGTGGATTCCTGGATTCGATATCCCAGATCAAGCAACCTATAATTGGATTATTTCATCAGGAATCAGTCAGTTTTTGGTTGGAAATAGAACACTGCTTCCTTACTTGCATGGGGGTATTTTATAATATGACAGCCTCAGTGGTCTAGTGGTCGCAAGCGCTACTGCAGAGAATGAGGTCCTGGGTTCGATTCCCGGGTCGGGCAAAGTGTTATTGGGTTTTTCTATCAGAAATTTCTCAGTAGCAGCTCGGAGTCTGGATTTGTACCCGGTTGATGGCAATAGGCTCGCTCCCTATTACATGGGACTTAAACATAACTGGCGAAATGTGGGTGTACCTGCTACAGGGACACCTCTGCCCAACCCTTCGGAGAAACAAGGCGTGATGTTATGTTAACTGCAGAAATGTAAGTGTACTAAATACCTCTGCCTGACCCTTCGAGGATTACTAGGCACACCTAGTAATCCTCGAAGGGTCAAAACTTATCTATATTTAGAACATAACATCGTGATGTTATGTTCTAAATATAGATAAGTTTTGAGAGGAAGTTCCTTGTTTTTCATCTGGACGTAACGACAGATGCGGGTGGCCGATGACATCGGAACTTTGCACAAAGAAAGATTACGTCACGAAATTCGGATATTTTTATCCGTCGCCTTTCTATTTCGGATACTGTCCAACGAGATGGATCCAATATATTCACGTACCCAATTTGGTCGAGTTTGTAAATAAACTTATTTTTGGAACCTTTTTGGTATTCATATTATTTTTAGTACCTGGGCGACCGTGCTCTGCTCTAGTGAAAATAAAGAAAGCTCATTTAATCGTATAGGATAGTTCATAATAATTCCATGCTGCCATGTCATTATTCTAAGGTAGCCATCTTGTTCTAAACTTTGGGCGACCGACCTCTGCTCAGGTGAAAATAGAGAAAACCCCCGTAAACCACTTTATTGCAACTTTCATCGAAATCGTTAGAGCCGTTTTAGAGAACGTGATTACAAATATTGCTCGTTTAATAGTATAGGATACTTTCTTTTGTTCTGCAGGTAAGCCGTTATTTTCAGGAATGGCAACAAATCTATAAAGGCGGGAGAATGAGAATAGCAAACGAAAAATGAATATTGGTCGGTGAAAGATTATATTATCAGTTTTAAGGGGCAATTGCCGTATTTTAAAGAACGTTTCAACCGCAGGCGCCAACTCTGCCGTCCTTACGAAAAGTGCAATAACTCGAGTTTTGCGCCGAATTGAAATAAGTACACATTCGGAATTTGCAGAATGAGATCTATATATTCTTTTTAGACATTTTTACGTATCTATGACGAATTTGCCTTGTATACCATGTATAGTGTTGGAGATACCTACAAACAAAACAAAAATAAAATCTTTACCCGCGTTTTTCTCTAAATCAGGTTTAACCTAGTTATTGCACAATTCTTCTTTCACAATTCAAGTGCCTGTAAATGGTTTAATTGAAATAAATGATTTGAGTTTGAGAGGATGTAGGCAAAGATATAGGTAAATTTGTCTAGATATACAGTCAAAGTTGTGAACTCGTCAAAAAAAATAGCGTCCAACTGTTAGACGCTAAACGCACGCACACTAGAAAAGCACAATGACGTGGCACGAGTATTAGATGTAGCTGGCACGCACACCAGCATAACAAAGTTGGCTTGTTTGTTTTAGTTCTTTGGCAGCGTGACACTATAACTAGATAATAATGAAAGATGTATATAGGATAGAACATAACGACATGATTGTGTTCAGTTGAGAAAAACATCGATTATTAAGTACTATTTTTAATCCATTTATAAAACTATTCTTTAACATTAATATGTCTTATAAAACTATTCTTTATCACTATTCCCACACGTACCATTCCTTTTTTGACTAACCAAACAAAATGTAAAACGTCTTTCGTTTCCACAATACTAAAACTAACACCACAACAACAATCCCCTAAGGTGTCCGCTAATGGCGTCGGGATACTCGTAAAAGTCTCTCCAAATATAAAACCGCATAGAAAGACGGGTTCATTGAGCGATGCTTCATAAAACGTCATATTTTACGAGGCAAAGTTATGCATATAACAGAAGTGACGATGGAGGGAACTGATGGCTGGAACGAGGATAGAATTGAAAGGGTTAAAACGGCAACTATTTTTAACCGACTTCCAAAAGGAGGAGGTTCTCAATTCGTCTGTATGTTTTTTTTTTTGTATGTTTGTTACGCAATTAATCCGCCAATTATGAATAGATTTTGATGATTCTTTTTTTATTTGGTAGATCATACTTCAGAGATGGTCCCATATAAATTTTATTAACTTTGCTTGGGTAGTTTTTGAGTTAGCTTCAATTATACGTATTTTTTCCCACTTTGTATGTAGATGATATGATAACCTCTTGTCACTGTTATTTACATAGCAGGTAGTGGTATTCGAATTTGTGTGGGGTAGGTACCACAACTAAAAAGTGAAAAATAAAAACTTTTTACAAAAAAAAAAACCGACTCAAAAAAAAACACTACAAAGTGAAAAATAACTTTAATTTCGGAAGTCGGTGACAAAGAACGAAAATTCAAAACCAAAGACACCGACTTCCGAAATTAAAGTTATTTTTCACTTTGTAGTGTTTTTTTTTTTAAGTCAGTTGTTTTTTTTTTTGTAAAAAGTTTTTATTAAAAGTATTTTTATTTTTTTTTGTTTAACAAACTTCGAAAGAATGTGGCGATTTTTGCGTCATCGTAATAAATTTTATACTTTGGTGTCCGCAACTCCACGTCAAAGCATGTATTGTTGTGTATAGGTGGGAAAATCGATTATTCGATCCACCCCAGCTCCTCAAGGAAGGTCAGCAATGCCTTGGTGTTACTGAAAATCTTACGGAGGGTACCTGTGTAACCGAAGTTCTTTATCCTGTATGTGGTGACCACCGGGCAGTTTAGAAGCACATGAACAGCAGTCTCGTCGTACCCTATGCAGGAATAAAAAATACCTTACATAACGACCAATTTTTAATACATCTGAGCCCTCTAGTAGCAGTAGTTCGGTTGTTAGTCCAGATCACGGAACTACTGAAACTTTCAGTTGCGATAGCAGAAATTGGTTGGAATTTCAAAATTAAAATATCCAATCTTGCTACAAATTTTACACATTTTGAAGGATTTTTTTTTTTTGTTTGGGAAATTATCAAATAACTTCTCCCGCTCTGGGTGGAGCGGGAGGGCGTGTCAGACTCTCACTGACTAAAACTCACCCGTGTTCCTTCGGTTGCCATGTTGCCGGGGGGCCACGATATCCCTATCGGCCCATATTCGCAGCCGCGGCAGGCATTGGCCCTAGCGGACCCCGTCAATTCTGCTGACATCTCTTTGAGGCGCGCGTGGAACACAACGCGCCGTCGACCCGGGCTTGGTCCTTATCGGACAGCGAGCTACCCATTGCTCACCGTCCGCAAAAGGATGATATTACTCTTGCAAAGTCGACCAGTACAAAACATTTGGAAAGAAGACAGAAGCAAAAAGTATGTTGAAAGAGACGATTTTATTAGACAAGCACAAGTACAATTAATTTGTGGGGAAACTACAGAGATATTCTTATACAAAGTCGCTCTTTTTACGTGTACTTTTAAAAATGTAAATAGTTTGTACATACGTGATACGAGTATTATATATGTAGTTTATTTGCCGAACTGTTGCTATAGGTACAGGTATTGATACATAATACGTGTAAATAAAATTAAGATATAGTTTGTTTACATTATATGCCTAGTTTATTTGCCGTACTACAGGGGTACATATTTAAATGAAATTTATTTATTTGCCAGAATATAGGTACATACATAATAAGATGGTAAAATAAATTTTAGTCTCACTATATTCGACTCGTGCAAGTCGTGCAAATATTTCTAGTACATGCATAATAATATCATTAAATAACATTAATGTCATTAGCCATACGTATCATAATCATAATAAAATTTATAGTCTTTCCTCGTTACTATTAATTAGGCACATTAAAATTATAAAATATATTAGATTAGTTTATTAGATTAAATCTAACAGTCAAAACAGTTCGTCAATTTATTGATTAGATTTATAAATATCGTAAAAAAAATTAAATAGTGTTCAAGATAATTAATTGATTCAGGCGTGACCTTGCGGAAATCCATTATAAAATACAATAGACGTGGATATATTTAGTAACTTGTTCCGCTTAGCTATTTCTAAAGAGCCATAAAAAACTCCTGAAAGAAATCGACACGTGTTTCACCTCTCAACGAGGCATCCTCAGGATGACGATGGACTTGTTGCGAACTCGAACACGGCATGTTGCCACACCAAGCGCTGAGTGCAGACCATCGTCATCCTGAGGATGCCTCGTTGAGAGGTGAAACACGTGTCGATTTCTTTCAGGAGTTTTTTATGGCTCTTTAGAAATAGCTAAGCGGAACAAGTTACTAAATATATCCACGTCTATTGTATTTTTTTAAATAGTGTTCGTAAATTTATATAGTTTTACATCATGTCTGTTTATAATTTAAATAATCGTCTATTGAATAAAAACATCTATCACAAAGCCAATTGTTTAAAGTTCTATTGAATTCTAAGTTATTCATGTTTCTTACTTTTTCCGGTAGTTTATTATAAATTTTCACCGCCATGGTGTAACAGTTTCTGTTACATAACTTAAGTTTCGGTAGTTCGGTGTGTTCGGTCCTATGGTACTGAAACGTGGTCGCTCACAATGGGCCTTATCAAAAGTCACCCACAGGGCAATAGAGAGAGCTATGCTTGGAGTTTCCCTACGTGATCGAATCAGAAATGAGGAGATCCGCAGGAGAACCAAGGTAACCGACATAGCCCGAAGAATTGCGAAACTTAAGTGGCAATGGACAGGGCACATTGCTCGTAGAACGGATGGCCGATGGGGCCGAAAGGTTCTGGAGTGGCGACCGCGTACCGGAAGACGTAGCGTTGGAAGGCCTCCCACAAGATGGACCGATGACCTTGTGAAGGCCGCAAGAATCCGCTGGATGCGAAAAGCACAGAATTGGTCGAAATGGAGGTGCTTGGGGGAGGCCTATGTTCAGCAGTGGACGTCTTTCGGCTGAAATGATGATGATGATGAGTTCGGTGCTTTGTTAGAACCGAACTATCGCGACTGAAAATTTCAGTAGTTCGATCTTCTAAAGATCTGAGCAAGACCTAAATCTGTATGAGTATTCAAAACGGATGAATGAAAATCTTTTGAACATAATCCATCTTCCGGCCCCCCAAATGTAGGAAAGTAACTTAATCTCTCAGCACCGCTTAAATAATAAATGTTGCAATTAAGACCGTCAAAACAATCTGGATGCTGCGCCCGCGCCGAACAATTACACTCAATTGAAAAAAGACAACGCGCTACTGTGACTATAATTACTGGTAATCTACATTTATTGTCAGGGTTGCCATGTGGAATTAGGAGATTTATGAATACAATTAGTTTATTACATGTCAATAGCAAAATAACAAAAATATTACATTATGGAACTCGCTGGCATAGTGGTAAACTTTTTTTTTTTAGGTATTACATCTCGTAGTTGACCTCTGAGATCATGACTACTTAACCGGGCTTTCCTGTGGGTGCCTTAAGCTACTACACTTAAAACCTCCAGCCAGGGGTTATTCAACTGCCTGCCGGGGCTGCGAATATGGGCCGATAGGGATATCGTGGCCGGCAACATGGCATAGGAAGGAACACGGGTGGGTTTTAGTCAGTAAGAGTCTGACACGCCCTCCCGCTCCACCCAGAGCGGAAAAAGTTATTTGATAATTTCCCACCCAAAAAAAAAAAAATAATAATAAACTAAAAAAAACGGGTTTATCAAATAAGCTAATTGAAACTAGTTGAACGCTCGCTAAGGGCACCCCCTGAAGGGTACGAACCTCGGCTTAGGGCGTCAACCGGAGAGAGGACATCAAGGATGGGACGGGCTGGAGTGGTAAACTTTAAGGCGGGTACAGACTGCTGCAACGCAACATGCAATGCAACACGAAACGAGCATTGCATCAGTGTAGACGCGGGGCGCGCACAACGTGCGCACGAACCGCGCATGTACCTACTCACATCTGTTTCCGAGATGCGCGCGAACGGATCGCTCAGTCTGCAAAAGAACACGCAAAGGAATGGATCGTGACGACCAATTGCGGACTCTGATGATAGTCAGTGCTTCATTATTAATAGTGAATCATTACCGGTTCTTTTATCTTAGTGACCATTATCGGTCAATACTTCTTGGATCTTCGGCGATCATCATCTGCCAAGCCTTTTCCAACTATGTCAGGGTCGGCTTCCAGTCTAACCGGATGCAGCTGAATACCAGTACTTTACATGGAGCGACTGCCTATCTTACGTCCACAACCTAGTTACTAGGTAACACGATACCCCTTGGTAAGACTGGTTTTTAAGGCTACTAACTACCCGTAACAACTGTCAAAGATCTACAAATAACAGCCGGGACCAACGACTTAACGTGCTTTTCGAGGCACGGAGGGGTATTGGTATGTAGAGATGGTCACCCATTCACGGACCAACCGCGGCAAGCGTAGCTTAACCTGATCGATCGACCCGTACGGCTGTTATTACTTAGCCACAAACCCCTCTCTCTTGGATCTTCGGCGATATTGAACCGTAATTTTCATTGCGTATCATAAGATTTCCATCAGTTTAATATTTAGAGCGTTTATTGTCAACATTGACGTCTTTTACAAGGAACACTAGCTTCTGAAATATCTTGTTCTAACAAAAAATTTTAGTTCTTTTAACATTCGGCAATATTGTAGCTTCCCATTAGTAAAAGAATTTTTGGAATCAGATCAGTAGTTCCGAAGATTACCCCTACACACAAACTCACAAATGTTACCTCTTTGTAATATTATACCCCTTTATAATATTATACCACTCTATAATATTGTACCACTTTATAACATTATACTTACCACTTTATAATATTATACCACTTCAAAATATTATTCCACTTTAAAATATTATTTTAGTATATATACTTACAAAATAAACTAATCAGACAACCCTAAACTCAGCCATGGTGTAATATAAACCGCTCTTCCATAGCAATATCTGAAGGGCTTTTGTTCCGACTACCTTTGATAAAAACTATCATTGTTCACTGTTACGATTTCATTTATTTTTATTGATAATTCAGTTGATAATATTACTTTATGTCGGCGATACCAATTTGTTGGCAAAGTTGAATAACGTTTGAGAGGCGAGTCGAAAGTTAAAATGCCTTTGAATGGTTTCCAATATCAATTAACATTGATGGAATTTTTGTAAGATAATATGTAGATCAATCAGTTTAAGAACAAGAATTTTAACAGTTAAAAATGTTTAAACCCCCGACACAAACATGTCCTCATTTCTCTTTCCTACTCCATCACCAGACACTGTTCACCATCTATCTATAACCTATTCATTGAGACCATTCCAATGAGCCCAAACACGTGCTGTAAGTTGGTAAGGGAGTTGGATATCCTGCACATTCCAGGTGATGCTGCAGCATCAGTTCAAGATTACTATGTTCTTCTAATATCATCGAAGTAAGAGAATACCAAATTTCAAATCGATCAAGACTTCATACGGCTGAACCGGTTTTGCTAAAACATGTCTAAGAACCATCGCTAGAAATCCTGCTTTCAAATTTTAAAAAACGCATGCATATCGGTTCACTCGTTTCGTTTTCGGACACAGACCATAGCGGTCAAACTTATAACACCCCTCTTTTTGCGTCGGGAGTTAAAAATAATATGATGATTGGAAGAAGCAGACTTAAGAAAAAAACTTTTTTACAAAAAATATAACCGACTTCCAAACTACAAAGTGAAAAATAACTTTAATTTCGGAAGTCGGTGTCTTTGGATCAGTATTTTAGTTTTTTGACACCGACTTCCGAAATTAAAGTTATTTTTCACTTTATAGTTTGGAAGTCGGTTGTATTTTTTGTAAAAAAGTTTATTTTTCACTTTTTAGTGGGTTAATTTGTAATTTATCTAAGTTACAATAGCCTTATGTCAACTGCTCATCAAAAATACCCAAATCACTATAGATGTGCCTTTAATATTTGAAGAGTTCCCTCGATTTCTCCAAGATCCCATCATCAGATCGTGACCAATTGAAAGTATACCTTTCAAACAAAAAAATATCCCGACGAATTGAGAACCTACTCCTTTTTTTTTTGAAGTCGGTTAAAAAGATGGATGCATTGTATAAAACATGATCTCTAGGTTTGAAAGAGTCCTCTCTCTTTCATCGATTCTAAATTAAATGGAAAATAGGCAGGAAGATGATATTAAAGAAACGATGGATGGGTTGTGTAAAACATGATATGGTAAGGAAGGAAGTAAACCCTCAAATGACAGCGAATAGAAATGTATGGAAGAAAATACTGTCTAGTCTGGTTCGCGTGAACGATCGTTGTCAGTAGAGACTGGTCAGTAGCTGATCCAGGGGGGAGGGGGCTAAGGGGCTCAAGCCCCCCAAAAGCATCTGAGTTCTTCCGTAACAACTATTAAAGTGAACGTGATATTATTCTAAACTTTTTAACAAGCATTAAGGTGGTTTTACACCATGGGCGAGAATTGAAATTTGTATGGCAACATTTCTATCCACGCCATCTTTGGTGTAAAAAGTCTAGATGCGCGAGGATGTGCGAGGCGAGAATTGAAATATTTGTTAGTACAATATTGAACTTTATTGCTGCACGAATAGAGTATTTATTTAGTTTATAAAACGGATATACAAATCTCACACCAGCCATCGAGTCTCTCTCCGTCAAGCGCTGACTCGCGATGTCTCGCGACATATAGCGCTGGACATCTTTCGGTGTAAAAGGGTAAGCGTGATTTCAATTCTCACCCATCCCATCCCCGCCTCGCCTCGCCTCGCCGGTATAAAACCACCTTAACACTACCTAAGGTACAATAATTATCCTTAACAATGTACATTGTACATTGTTAAAGGGGAAGCGTCAAGGTAGCCCGCGAAATTCAAATTTCCTTACGTTTTTTGCATTTTGCAGATCAGTGTCAGGTTTTATGTTGATTAAAATATGATTCGCGGTCGTAACAAATATGGCTTTACTCAATTATAATCATTACAATCAGCAATAGTGATTAAGAAGAAGATAAAGGTGTCAAAAGTCATGATTTCATGAAATCATGACATTTGACACCTTTGCTGACTTATGGAGTTGTATTGCTGATTGTAATTATTCTACGCTTCCCCCTTAAGGATAATTATCCTTAACTTAATAAATATTATGTTTTCAAGAGTATGTTTCCAATTGAGGAATTTGCGAAAAGTTATCTGAAGAGGCTTGTTATTGCGATATGCAAAATAAAATTTTGTGTGCTTTTTAGTGTTTACTTTGCTAAAACCTACCCTGAGCAGGGTCAAGCCCCTCCCAAACGACAATCCTGGATTTGCCACAAGGACTGGTCATCTCTTAGCTGCCACGGCTTATTTTAATTTGAATTGTATTTTTTTAATATTTTTATTACGGACGCTTTTAACGCATAAAGCAATATTACTTTAATATTACTTCAGTGGGAGAAAGAGATGGAGCTATACGTCATGTAGAGCTTCATCTCTATCCCACACAGAAGTAATATTAAAATAATACTGTTTTATGAGCTGGTGGTAGGCCCTGCATCGTTCTCACATGTATAATTTCAACGTGAATGATGTAACCAATATTTTATAGCTACATTTTGATTTTTAAGAGTGTCCGTGGAGTTTCTTGCGCGTTCTTCTCTATAGGTACCTACTACGCTTTGGAATGGGCAACTAGCTTCATCTTTCTGACAATTTAAAAGTGCCTGTAATTGGTTTATTTGAAATAAATGCTTTGAGGTTGAGTTTGAGTTTGATATGAGCCGATCCTAAATAAAACGGGCAGCAGGACCTGAATGAATTCACCAAAACCCTACAGTATTTCAACAACAACAAAAACAAAGGCCCTTTAATTAATTAATCGCAGTATGACAGTGCCACAATTAGCCCGGTGACACGGATACGATTCCGTAACTCCGGTTGCGTGACCCAATTGTGACCGTCCTGTGACCTGCGTGTTGAGGATTACGGAAATGACTCGCTCCTATTGACCGCTGGTATCCTGGTACCTAACTGCTAGTAAATGTTTATATTGTGTGTTGGTAAGCAAAGGTTTTGTTGTTTTTTTTAGGTGTGACTTTACGGTTGGTGGGCTTAATTTGAATTATTCTTCTTCGTTTTGTAAGGGCGGTAAACCTTTTTCAGGAAATTTCTCGCCGACTGATCGACACTTCACGCGACCAGAGAGCTGGCTCGTTCTTTGGCCAAAGAATTAGCATTGCCATTCAACGTGGCAATGTGGCAGCATTGCCACGTTGCCAATGTCTTCTGGGCACGTTTCCGGAAGACAGAGATGCGGATGAGCACTTCGACGCCTAAGTGTCCTTTTGTTTTTGTATTTATTTGTAAAGTTAATTAGTCATTTAATTTAGTTAAAATACCAGGAATTTAATTAGTTCTAATTTAATTAATTCATAGTTTAAATACCAGGAATAAACACAACCTTGCTGTACATCGCACACGTCTCCACAAAGTAGGCAACTCATTCATGGGTCAATGTATACGCTTTTACAACAAACTCCCCATTGATATTCGAAACTTACCCATTAAACGATTTAAAATCTATATTAAAACCAAACTTTGTAAAAAGGGTACTATACAATTTCAGATTATTTAGAAGATAAAAAGCTTGGGATTGAACTGCTCGCTCTGCTAAGCCTTGTGATAAAACCATAAAACTAGACATTTTAATATTATGTTAAATCAACATATACCAGTTTTATAAACACACTAGCTTTTTCCCGCGGCTTCGCTCACGTGGATGTCGGAAACGTAATACCGGGATAAAAAGTATCATGATATGTTAATCCAGGTTACACTATTAAACTTCCAAGAAAAGCTAAAAGAAAACCATAAGTATTTACTGTACACAATAAATCAAACACAGATATTTTTACAATAATTAAAACTACGAGTAAAAAGAGTATTTGCTTATGATTTTAAGTGAGTTCAACCTTTTTTGAATAAAATGGATTGAGTTTTCAAACATGTGTCAAAATAAAATGTAATTATAATATATAAATTAAATCAAAAGCACAAAGGAGTATTGATATCAACTTCGAAGCAAATCACCGCCAAAATAACTTTCTACCCCTTTTTAACCCCGTTAGGGGATGAATTTCAATAAAATACAAAACACATCTTCCATCAATTCTGTTAAAAAGGGTTTATGCAAAATTTTAAGTACATTGGACCAAGGAATCACGTTGTCCCATACAAACTTTGCCCCCCTTTTTCACCCCCTTAGGGGTAGAATTTCGGAAAATTCTTTCTTATCGGATGCCTACGTCATACAAAGAACACACCCTCCAAGTTTCAGGTCTCTACGATCAGCGGTTTAGGCTGTGCATTGATCTGTCAGTCAGTCATTCAGGACAAAGCATTTTATATGTATAGATTGACATTGTTGAAAATTATATTCAAAATGACATCATTACTTTGTAAAGTATTATATTATTTTAACTATTGTGAATGTGAGGACTATGTGGATATTGTTTTTATTACTCTGCTAGTTTTAGTGATGGTCTGGCAGTTTGAGTAGTTTATGCGGCCTACCCAAATGTCCTTTCTTTGGTATTGTTCGTCGAGTTGAGCTCCTTAAGTTCTGAGTTGAGCTCCACGATTACTGACAAATGCTTGCACTGACTGGACAGGTCCACTCAAATCTGTGTGGTTCTTTCGTCAAAAGACCTTTTCAGACACTTATCTACATGGTCTTCATATGGCCTGACCAAGATTATGTCTGGACTTTAAAAGAGACTGCGACCTCTGAGTTTGTTTCGGCCTTTCTTCTCAGAGTAGTCAGATAAGAAGCGCCGAACTCATCTAGCTTATTTTTAATTATTTTTTTTATATGACGTGTAAAAGTGATTTCGATATCCTATTTACAGAATAAACAATTTCATTTCAGAACAGATATAGATTAGCTATCTAAGCTAATCTATATCTGTACTTTACTTTATTTACTTTTATTTTACTAATATTATAAAGAGGAAAGATTTGTATTTTTATATTTTTGCATGTAACGAATAAACTTAAAAACTACTGGACCGATTTGAAAAATTCTTTCAGCAATGGATAGCTACATTATCAGCGAGTAACATAGGCTATATTTTATCCCCGTACTCCCACGGGAACGGGAACTACGCGGGTGAAACCGCGTGACGTCCGCTAGTATTATAATAATAAGAAAAGATTCGATCTTTTGGATGTATGTTTGTTTGTTACGCTTTCACTCTAAAACGGGTGAACGGATTTGGATGAAATTTGGCACATGGGTAGACTATAACCTGGGTTAGGACATAAGATACTTTTCATCCCGATATTCCCACGGGATCGGGATTTATGTGGGTGAAACCGCGGGGCGCAGCTAGTAGTAAATAAATTTTATGTGTTGATGAATAGATTTGCTAGGCAACGTTGTTAGTAAGGCTGATCATGTGGGGGCCATGATCACCATGGACATATAGTGACCTTATTGGTGATGTTCTTCAGAAAGGCCAGGTGCGTAGTACTCGCAACCGGCGTGCGTGTATGACCAGATGTATGAACGTAAACGAGGCAAAAGGGGTATGTAAGGATCGTAGCAGGTGGCGTTCTGTAGTTTCTGCCTACCCCCATGGGAAGAAGGCATGTGTTTATGTATGTACAAAATTTAGAGGCATATTTCAATATACCTATATCAACTTTTCATTGCATATAAAATACTGCTTAATATTTAGAGGCATAAGTAACAGGGTGTAAAGTTCACTCATCCTCTATAGAAAAGGGAGGATCCTCCGACCAGACGGGTGTCGTGTCTGGCGAGCAACTGCCCAACGACACGTCGTAGTCGTCTCTGCGTCCCCTAAGGGGGCGCGAGGAGTCGGTTTTGGCCCCTTGCCCGAGGAATTCTTCTCTCAGTCCCCAGAATCGAGGGCCCGTTGTTGGATTACCCTCCCCCTCCAGGAAGGGGTGGGAGTGCTTAATTCACACCTATTCGTCGAAGGGTATGCCTCCCATCGACGCGTTGGGTGTGTTTCTGGGGTGTATCTGTAGGAGCACCCGAAGTGCTTCATGACGCCCGTGCGACCAGGCCCCTGCCGGGTGAGATCCCTAGTTCCCTAGGGAAGGCCCAGCAAGGACCGATCTAGCAACGAGGGCGCCAGTTTTGGTTAACTGCCCAACGATTGATTTCGAATAGTCATATATACGTTCGCGCGGTAAACTCTAATTGCGCGATACAGGATTTTATGTGACGTCAGGTCTTTGATGCGTTGTTCGCATGTGGCAATGTAGATGCCACCACAGGTACAACATTGCAAAAAGTATTCGTCGGATACCTACAGCCTCCCAACTTCGCTTTTAACCAACTCTAAATTGAAAATGTATAGAGTCATTCAACAACGCAAAAACGCCCGAGTTGGAATTTTTAAATCCAAACTTTTTAGGGATCCGTGCCCGAAGGATGCCAAACGGAACCCTATTATTTTCACCCAATTTTCATATTGCACAGGACCTACCACTGTTTGTCTCTGCATCATTTTATACTTTGGTGTCCGCAACTCCACGTCAAAGCATGTATTGTTGTGTATAGGTGGGAAAATCGATTATTCGATCCACCCCAGCTCCTCAAGGAAGGTCAGCAATGCCTTGGTGTTACTGAAAATCTTACGGAGGGTACCTGTGTAACCGAAGTTCTTTATCCTGTATGTGGTGACCACCGGGCAGTTTAGAAGCACATGAACAGCAGTCTCGTCGTACCCTATGCAGGAATAAAAAATACCTTACATAACGACCAATTTTTAATACATCTGAGCCCTCTAGTAGCAGTAGTTCGGTTGTTAGTCCAGATCACGGAACTACTGAAACTTTCAGTTGCGATAGCAGAAATTGGTTGGAATTTCAAAATTAAAATATCCAATCTTGCTACAAATTTTACACATTTTGAAGGATTTTTTTTTTTTGTTTGGGAAATTATCAAATAACTTCTCCCGCTCTGGGTGGAGCGGGAGGGCGTGTCAGACTCTCACTGACTAAAACTCACCCGTGTTCCTTCGGTTGCCATGTTGCCGGGGGGCCACGATATCCCTATCGGCCCATATTCGCAGCCGCGGCAGGCATTGGCCCTAGCGGACCCCGTCAATTCTGCTGACATCTCTTTGAGGCGCGCGTGGAACACAACGCGCCGTCGACCCGGGCTTGGTCCTTATCGGACAGCGAGCTACCCATTGCTCACCGTCCGCAAAAGGATGATATTACTCTTGCAAAGTCGACCAGTACAAAACATTTGGAAAGAAGACAGAAGCAAAAAGTATGTTGAAAGAGACGATTTTATTAGACAAGCACAAGTACAATTAATTTGTGGGGAAACTACAGAGATATTCTTATACAAAGTCGCTCTTTTTACGTGTACTTTTAAAAATGTAAATAGTTTGTACATACGTGATACGAGTATTATATATGTAGTTTATTTGCCGAACTGTTGCTATAGGTACAGGTATTGATACATAATACGTGTAAATAAAATTAAGATATAGTTTGTTTACATTATATGCCTAGTTTATTTGCCGTACTACAGGGGTACATATTTAAATGAAATTTATTTATTTGCCAGAATATAGGTACATACATAATAAGATGGTAAAATAAATTTTAGTCTCACTATATTCGACTCGTGCAAGTCGTGCAAATATTTCTAGTACATGCATAATAATATCATTAAATAACATTAATGTCATTAGCCATACGTATCATAATCATAATAAAATTTATAGTCTTTCCTCGTTACTATTAATTAGGCACATTAAAATTATAAAATATATTAGATTAGTTTATTAGATTAAATCTAACAGTCAAAACAGTTCGTCAATTTATTGATTAGATTTATAAATATCGTAAAAAAAATTAAATAGTGTTCAAGATAATTAATTGATTCAGGCGTGACCTTGCGGAAATCCATTATAAAATACAATAGACGTGGATATATTTAGTAACTTGTTCCGCTTAGCTATTTCTAAAGAGCCATAAAAAACTCCTGAAAGAAATCGACACGTGTTTCACCTCTCAACGAGGCATCCTCAGGATGACGATGGACTTGTTGCGAACTCGAACACGGCATGTTGCCACACCAAGCGCTGAGTGCAGACCATCGTCATCCTGAGGATGCCTCGTTGAGAGGTGAAACACGTGTCGATTTCTTTCAGGAGTTTTTTATGGCTCTTTAGAAATAGCTAAGCGGAACAAGTTACTAAATATATCCACGTCTATTGTATTTTTTTAAATAGTGTTCGTAAATTTATATAGTTTTACATCATGTCTGTTTATAATTTAAATAATCGTCTATTGAATAAAAACATCTATCACAAAGCCAATTGTTTAAAGTTCTATTGAATTCTAAGTTATTCATGTTTCTTACTTTTTCCGGTAGTTTATTATAAATTTTCACCGCCATGGTGTAACAGTTTCTGTTACATAACTTAAGTTTCGGTAGTTCGGTGTGTTCGGTCCTATGGTACTGAAACGTGGTCGCTCACAATGGGCCTTATCAAAAGTCACCCACAGGGCAATAGAGAGAGCTATGCTTGGAGTTTCCCTACGTGATCGAATCAGAAATGAGGAGATCCGCAGGAGAACCAAGGTAACCGACATAGCCCGAAGAATTGCGAAACTTAAGTGGCAATGGACAGGGCACATTGCTCGTAGAACGGATGGCCGATGGGGCCGAAAGGTTCTGGAGTGGCGACCGCGTACCGGAAGACGTAGCGTTGGAAGGCCTCCCACAAGATGGACCGATGACCTTGTGAAGGCCGCAAGAATCCGCTGGATGCGAAAAGCACAGAATTGGTCGAAATGGAGGTGCTTGGGGGAGGCCTATGTTCAGCAGTGGACGTCTTTCGGCTGAAATGATGATGATGATGAGTTCGGTGCTTTGTTAGAACCGAACTATCGCGACTGAAAATTTCAGTAGTTCGATCTTCTAAAGATCTGAGCAAGACCTAAATCTGTATGAGTATTCAAAACGGATGAATGAAAATCTTTTGAACATAATCCATCTTCCGGCCCCCCAAATGTAGGAAAGTAACTTAATCTCTCAGCACCGCTTAAATAATAAATGTTGCAATTAAGACCGTCAAAACAATCTGGATGCTGCGCCCGCGCCGAACAATTACACTCAATTGAAAAAAGACAACGCGCTACTGTGACTATAATTACTGGTAATCTACATTTATTGTCAGGGTTGCCATGTGGAATTAGGAGATTTATGAATACAATTAGTTTATTACATGTCAATAGCAAAATAACAAAAATATTACATTATGGAACTCGCTGGCATAGTGGTAAACTTTTTTTTTTTAGGTATTACATCTCGTAGTTGACCTCTGAGATCATGACTACTTAACCGGGCTTTCCTGTGGGTGCCTTAAGCTACTACACTTAAAACCTCCAGCCAGGGGTTATTCAACTGCCTGCCGGGGCTGCGAATATGGGCCGATAGGGATATCGTGGCCGGCAACATGGCATAGGAAGGAACACGGGTGGGTTTTAGTCAGTAAGAGTCTGACACGCCCTCCCGCTCCACCCAGAGCGGAAAAAGTTATTTGATAATTTCCCACCCAAAAAAAAAAAAATAATAATAAACTAAAAAAAACGGGTTTATCAAATAAGCTAATTGAAACTAGTTGAACGCTCGCTAAGGGCACCCCCTGAAGGGTACGAACCTCGGCTTAGGGCGTCAACCGGAGAGAGGACATCAAGGATGGGACGGGCTGGAGTGGTAAACTTTAAGGCGGGTACAGACTGCTGCAACGCAACATGCAATGCAACACGAAACGAGCATTGCATCAGTGTAGACGCGGGGCGCGCACAACGTGCGCACGAACCGCGCATGTACCTACTCACATCTGTTTCCGAGATGCGCGCGAACGGATCGCTCAGTCTGCAAAAGAACACGCAAAGGAATGGATCGTGACGACCAATTGCGGACTCTGATGATAGTCAGTGCTTCATTATTAATAGTGAATCATTACCGGTTCTTTTATCTTAGTGACCATTATCGGTCAATACTTCTTGGATCTTCGGCGATCATCATCTGCCAAGCCTTTTCCAACTATGTCAGGGTCGGCTTCCAGTCTAACCGGATGCAGCTGAATACCAGTACTTTACATGGAGCGACTGCCTATCTTACGTCCACAACCTAGTTACTAGGTAACACGATACCCCTTGGTAAGACTGGTTTTTAAGGCTACTAACTACCCGTAACAACTGTCAAAGATCTACAAATAACAGCCGGGACCAACGACTTAACGTGCTTTTCGAGGCACGGAGGGGTATTGGTATGTAGAGATGGTCACCCATTCACGGACCAACCGCGGCAAGCGTAGCTTAACCTGATCGATCGACCCGTACGGCTGTTATTACTTAGCCACAAACCCCTCTCTCTTGGATCTTCGGCGATATTGAACCGTAATTTTCATTGCGTATCATAAGATTTCCATCAGTTTAATATTTAGAGCGTTTATTGTCAACATTGACGTCTTTTACAAGGAACACTAGCTTCTGAAATATCTTGTTCTAACAAAAAATTTTAGTTCTTTTAACATTCGGCAATATTGTAGCTTCCCATTAGTAAAAGAATTTTTGGAATCAGATCAGTAGTTCCGAAGATTACCCCTACACACAAACTCACAAATGTTACCTCTTTGTAATATTATACCCCTTTATAATATTATACCACTCTATAATATTGTACCACTTTATAACATTATACTTACCACTTTATAATATTATACCACTTCAAAATATTATTCCACTTTAAAATATTATTTTAGTATATATACTTACAAAATAAACTAATCAGACAACCCTAAACTCAGCCATGGTGTAATATAAACCGCTCTTCCATAGCAATATCTGAAGGGCTTTTGTTCCGACTACCTTTGATAAAAACTATCATTGTTCACTGTTACGATTTCATTTATTTTTATTGATAATTCAGTTGATAATATTACTTTATGTCGGCGATACCAATTTGTTGGCAAAGTTGAATAACGTTTGAGAGGCGAGTCGAAAGTTAAAATGCCTTTGAATGGTTTCCAATATCAATTAACATTGATGGAATTTTTGTAAGATAATATGTAGATCAATCAGTTTAAGAACAAGAATTTTAACAGTTAAAAATGTTTAAACCCCCGACACAAACATGTCCTCATTTCTCTTTCCTACTCCATCACCAGACACTGTTCACCATCTATCTATAACCTATTCATTGAGACCATTCCAATGAGCCCAAACACGTGCTGTAAGTTGGTAAGGGAGTTGGATATCCTGCACATTCCAGGTGATGCTGCAGCATCAGTTCAAGATTACTATGTTCTTCTAATATCATCGAAGTAAGAGAATACCAAATTTCAAATCGATCAAGACTTCATACGGCTGAACCGGTTTTGCTAAAACATGTCTAAGAACCATCGCTAGAAATCCTGCTTTCAAATTTTAAAAAACGCATGCATATCGGTTCACTCGTTTCGTTTTCGGACACAGACCATAGCGGTCAAACTTATAACACCCCTCTTTTTGCGTCGGGAGTTAAAAATAATATGATGATTGGAAGAAGCAGACTTAAGAAAAAAACTTTTTTACAAAAAATATAACCGACTTCCAAACTACAAAGTGAAAAATAACTTTAATTTCGGAAGTCGGTGTCTTTGGATCAGTATTTTAGTTTTTTGACACCGACTTCCGAAATTAAAGTTATTTTTCACTTTATAGTTTGGAAGTCGGTTGTATTTTTTGTAAAAAAGTTTATTTTTCACTTTTTAGTGGGTTAATTTGTAATTTATCTAAGTTACAATAGCCTTATGTCAACTGCTCATCAAAAATACCCAAATCACTATAGATGTGCCTTTAATATTTGAAGAGTTCCCTCGATTTCTCCAAGATCCCATCATCAGATCGTGACCAATTGAAAGTATACCTTTCAAACAAAAAAATATCCCGACGAATTGAGAACCTACTCCTTTTTTTTTTGAAGTCGGTTAAAAAGATGGATGCATTGTATAAAACATGATCTCTAGGTTTGAAAGAGTCCTCTCTCTTTCATCGATTCTAAATTAAATGGAAAATAGGCAGGAAGATGATATTAAAGAAACGATGGATGGGTTGTGTAAAACATGATATGGTAAGGAAGGAAGTAAACCCTCAAATGACAGCGAATAGAAATGTATGGAAGAAAATACTGTCTAGTCTGGTTCGCGTGAACGATCGTTGTCAGTAGAGACTGGTCAGTAGCTGATCCAGGGGGGAGGGGGCTAAGGGGCTCAAGCCCCCCAAAAGCATCTGAGTTCTTCCGTAACAACTATTAAAGTGAACGTGATATTATTCTAAACTTTTTAACAAGCATTAAGGTGGTTTTACACCATGGGCGAGAATTGAAATTTGTATGGCAACATTTCTATCCACGCCATCTTTGGTGTAAAAAGTCTAGATGCGCGAGGATGTGCGAGGCGAGAATTGAAATATTTGTTAGTACAATATTGAACTTTATTGCTGCACGAATAGAGTATTTATTTAGTTTATAAAACGGATATACAAATCTCACACCAGCCATCGAGTCTCTCTCCGTCAAGCGCTGACTCGCGATGTCTCGCGACATATAGCGCTGGACATCTTTCGGTGTAAAAGGGTAAGCGTGATTTCAATTCTCACCCATCCCATCCCCGCCTCGCCTCGCCTCGCCGGTATAAAACCACCTTAACACTACCTAAGGTACAATAATTATCCTTAACAATGTACATTGTACATTGTTAAAGGGGAAGCGTCAAGGTAGCCCGCGAAATTCAAATTTCCTTACGTTTTTTGCATTTTGCAGATCAGTGTCAGGTTTTATGTTGATTAAAATATGATTCGCGGTCGTAACAAATATGGCTTTACTCAATTATAATCATTACAATCAGCAATAGTGATTAAGAAGAAGATAAAGGTGTCAAAAGTCATGATTTCATGAAATCATGACATTTGACACCTTTGCTGACTTATGGAGTTGTATTGCTGATTGTAATTATTCTACGCTTCCCCCTTAAGGATAATTATCCTTAACTTAATAAATATTATGTTTTCAAGAGTATGTTTCCAATTGAGGAATTTGCGAAAAGTTATCTGAAGAGGCTTGTTATTGCGATATGCAAAATAAAATTTTGTGTGCTTTTTAGTGTTTACTTTGCTAAAACCTACCCTGAGCAGGGTCAAGCCCCTCCCAAACGACAATCCTGGATTTGCCACAAGGACTGGTCATCTCTTAGCTGCCACGGCTTATTTTAATTTGAATTGTATTTTTTTAATATTTTTATTACGGACGCTTTTAACGCATAAAGCAATATTACTTTAATATTACTTCAGTGGGAGAAAGAGATGGAGCTATACGTCATGTAGAGCTTCATCTCTATCCCACACAGAAGTAATATTAAAATAATACTGTTTTATGAGCTGGTGGTAGGCCCTGCATCGTTCTCACATGTATAATTTCAACGTGAATGATGTAACCAATATTTTATAGCTACATTTTGATTTTTAAGAGTGTCCGTGGAGTTTCTTGCGCGTTCTTCTCTATAGGTACCTACTACGCTTTGGAATGGGCAACTAGCTTCATCTTTCTGACAATTTAAAAGTGCCTGTAATTGGTTTATTTGAAATAAATGCTTTGAGGTTGAGTTTGAGTTTGATATGAGCCGATCCTAAATAAAACGGGCAGCAGGACCTGAATGAATTCACCAAAACCCTACAGTATTTCAACAACAACAAAAACAAAGGCCCTTTAATTAATTAATCGCAGTATGACAGTGCCACAATTAGCCCGGTGACACGGATACGATTCCGTAACTCCGGTTGCGTGACCCAATTGTGACCGTCCTGTGACCTGCGTGTTGAGGATTACGGAAATGACTCGCTCCTATTGACCGCTGGTATCCTGGTACCTAACTGCTAGTAAATGTTTATATTGTGTGTTGGTAAGCAAAGGTTTTGTTGTTTTTTTTAGGTGTGACTTTACGGTTGGTGGGCTTAATTTGAATTATTCTTCTTCGTTTTGTAAGGGCGGTAAACCTTTTTCAGGAAATTTCTCGCCGACTGATCGACACTTCACGCGACCAGAGAGCTGGCTCGTTCTTTGGCCAAAGAATTAGCATTGCCATTCAACGTGGCAATGTGGCAGCATTGCCACGTTGCCAATGTCTTCTGGGCACGTTTCCGGAAGACAGAGATGCGGATGAGCACTTCGACGCCTAAGTGTCCTTTTGTTTTTGTATTTATTTGTAAAGTTAATTAGTCATTTAATTTAGTTAAAATACCAGGAATTTAATTAGTTCTAATTTAATTAATTCATAGTTTAAATACCAGGAATAAACACAACCTTGCTGTACATCGCACACGTCTCCACAAAGTAGGCAACTCATTCATGGGTCAATGTATACGCTTTTACAACAAACTCCCCATTGATATTCGAAACTTACCCATTAAACGATTTAAAATCTATATTAAAACCAAACTTTGTAAAAAGGGTACTATACAATTTCAGATTATTTAGAAGATAAAAAGCTTGGGATTGAACTGCTCGCTCTGCTAAGCCTTGTGATAAAACCATAAAACTAGACATTTTAATATTATGTTAAATCAACATATACCAGTTTTATAAACACACTAGCTTTTTCCCGCGGCTTCGCTCACGTGGATGTCGGAAACGTAATACCGGGATAAAAAGTATCATGATATGTTAATCCAGGTTACACTATTAAACTTCCAAGAAAAGCTAAAAGAAAACCATAAGTATTTACTGTACACAATAAATCAAACACAGATATTTTTACAATAATTAAAACTACGAGTAAAAAGAGTATTTGCTTATGATTTTAAGTGAGTTCAACCTTTTTTGAATAAAATGGATTGAGTTTTCAAACATGTGTCAAAATAAAATGTAATTATAATATATAAATTAAATCAAAAGCACAAAGGAGTATTGATATCAACTTCGAAGCAAATCACCGCCAAAATAACTTTCTACCCCTTTTTAACCCCGTTAGGGGATGAATTTCAATAAAATACAAAACACATCTTCCATCAATTCTGTTAAAAAGGGTTTATGCAAAATTTTAAGTACATTGGACCAAGGAATCACGTTGTCCCATACAAACTTTGCCCCCCTTTTTCACCCCCTTAGGGGTAGAATTTCGGAAAATTCTTTCTTATCGGATGCCTACGTCATACAAAGAACACACCCTCCAAGTTTCAGGTCTCTACGATCAGCGGTTTAGGCTGTGCATTGATCTGTCAGTCAGTCATTCAGGACAAAGCATTTTATATGTATAGATTGACATTGTTGAAAATTATATTCAAAATGACATCATTACTTTGTAAAGTATTATATTATTTTAACTATTGTGAATGTGAGGACTATGTGGATATTGTTTTTATTACTCTGCTAGTTTTAGTGATGGTCTGGCAGTTTGAGTAGTTTATGCGGCCTACCCAAATGTCCTTTCTTTGGTATTGTTCGTCGAGTTGAGCTCCTTAAGTTCTGAGTTGAGCTCCACGATTACTGACAAATGCTTGCACTGACTGGACAGGTCCACTCAAATCTGTGTGGTTCTTTCGTCAAAAGACCTTTTCAGACACTTATCTACATGGTCTTCATATGGCCTGACCAAGATTATGTCTGGACTTTAAAAGAGACTGCGACCTCTGAGTTTGTTTCGGCCTTTCTTCTCAGAGTAGTCAGATAAGAAGCGCCGAACTCATCTAGCTTATTTTTAATTATTTTTTTTATATGACGTGTAAAAGTGATTTCGATATCCTATTTACAGAATAAACAATTTCATTTCAGAACAGATATAGATTAGCTATCTAAGCTAATCTATATCTGTACTTTACTTTATTTACTTTTATTTTACTAATATTATAAAGAGGAAAGATTTGTATTTTTATATTTTTGCATGTAACGAATAAACTTAAAAACTACTGGACCGATTTGAAAAATTCTTTCAGCAATGGATAGCTACATTATCAGCGAGTAACATAGGCTATATTTTATCCCCGTACTCCCACGGGAACGGGAACTACGCGGGTGAAACCGCGTGACGTCCGCTAGTATTATAATAATAAGAAAAGATTCGATCTTTTGGATGTATGTTTGTTTGTTACGCTTTCACTCTAAAACGGGTGAACGGATTTGGATGAAATTTGGCACATGGGTAGACTATAACCTGGGTTAGGACATAAGATACTTTTCATCCCGATATTCCCACGGGATCGGGATTTATGTGGGTGAAACCGCGGGGCGCAGCTAGTAGTAAATAAATTTTATGTGTTGATGAATAGATTTGCTAGGCAACGTTGTTAGTAAGGCTGATCATGTGGGGGCCATGATCACCATGGACATATAGTGACCTTATTGGTGATGTTCTTCAGAAAGGCCAGGTGCGTAGTACTCGCAACCGGCGTGCGTGTATGACCAGATGTATGAACGTAAACGAGGCAAAAGGGGTATGTAAGGATCGTAGCAGGTGGCGTTCTGTAGTTTCTGCCTACCCCCATGGGAAGAAGGCATGTGTTTATGTATGTACAAAATTTAGAGGCATATTTCAATATACCTATATCAACTTTTCATTGCATATAAAATACTGCTTAATATTTAGAGGCATAAGTAACAGGGTGTAAAGTTCACTCATCCTCTATAGAAAAGGGAGGATCCTCCGACCAGACGGGTGTCGTGTCTGGCGAGCAACTGCCCAACGACACGTCGTAGTCGTCTCTGCGTCCCCTAAGGGGGCGCGAGGAGTCGGTTTTGGCCCCTTGCCCGAGGAATTCTTCTCTCAGTCCCCAGAATCGAGGGCCCGTTGTTGGATTACCCTCCCCCTCCAGGAAGGGGTGGGAGTGCTTAATTCACACCTATTCGTCGAAGGGTATGCCTCCCATCGACGCGTTGGGTGTGTTTCTGGGGTGTATCTGTAGGAGCACCCGAAGTGCTTCATGACGCCCGTGCGACCAGGCCCCTGCCGGGTGAGATCCCTAGTTCCCTAGGGAAGGCCCAGCAAGGACCGATCTAGCAACGAGGGCGCCAGTTTTGGTTAACTGCCCAACGATTGATTTCGAATAGTCATATATACGTTCGCGCGGTAAACTCTAATTGCGCGATACAGGATTTTATGTGACGTCAGGTCTTTGATGCGTTGTTCGCATGTGGCAATGTAGATGCCACCACAGGTACAACATTGCAAAAAGTATTCGTCGGATACCTACAGCCTCCCAACTTCGCTTTTAACCAACTCTAAATTGAAAATGTATAGAGTCATTCAACAACGCAAAAACGCCCGAGTTGGAATTTTTAAATCCAAACTTTTTAGGGATCCGTGCCCGAAGGATGCCAAACGGAACCCTATTATTTTCACCCAATTTTCATATTGCACAGGACCTACCACTGTTTGTCTCTGCATCACCCTAAGGTTGACTGGTAGAAAATGCCTATGGTATTAACTACAGAAAGAAGCAACTCTGCAGAAGTCTGGAAATTTCTAAAAACTGTCGGCATTGGTAAGTGTCCAGTTGCTTCCAGTAATGACACTGACGTGTGTGCTCTTAACAAACATTTCTCATATCCCCCTGTTACGTTGGATCCGCACGTCAAATCAGCTACTTTGAATAAACTTTCCTGTTTGCCAGTGCCGCAGTGTCCTTCTTTCGAGCTAAGTCCTGTAAGTGAAAATGAGGTCAAAAAATCTATTTGCGCTATCTCCTCCTCTGCAGTTGGTAATGATAATCTTTGCTTAAGAATGATTTCCCCTATCCTCCCCACATTACTTCCTATCTTGACCCACATTTTTAATTTCTCCTTGTTTTCTTGTACTGTTCCTGAGGCCTGGAAACAAGCCCATATCATCCCCTTACCCAAAATTCCTAATCCGGTCTCACCGACTGATTATCGACCCATTTCTATCCTTCCATATCTCTCTAAAGTTCTTGAGCACATTGTTCATCAGCAACTTTCTGCTTTTCTATCTTCTAATGACCTTCTTAGTCCTTTCCAATCAGGTTTTCGACCTGGCCATAGCACAGTAACGGCTCTTTTAAAGGTTACCGATGACATCCGCTGGGCTATGGACCACAAATCTCTCACCTTACTTGTACTTCTGGACTTTAGCAGTGCCTTTAACTCTGTTGATTTCGATATCCTTCTAGGGATCCTTAAATCTTTCAATTTTTCTTTTTCTACTATTGGTTGGTTCGACTCCTATCTTAAAGGCCGCTCGCAGCGGGTTCGTCTCGATGATTCGTATTCCGACTGGTGCTCTCTTACCGCGGGCGTACCCCAGGGTGGCGTCCTCTCTCCTCTTCTCTTTTCTATTTTCATTAACTCTGTCACCAGAGTCATCTCTTCCCACTTCCATCTCTATGCCGACGATCTGCAGCTTTACAATAATTTCTTAAGGCAAGATGCGGAAGCCGCCGTGTCTGCCATGAACAGAGACCTGGATTGTATTAGCGAGTGGTCGCGGTCCTTTGGGCTGCAAATCAACCCTAAGAAATCCCAGGCCATAATTATCGGTGGTAGGTATATGCGGACTAGGCTCGATGTTGCGTCGCTGTCTCCACTCTGTCTGAATGGTGTTCAGATTGAATACGCAAATACGGTTAAAAACCTGGGGGTGACCATGGACTCTCACTTATCATGGACTGCCCATGTTGCTCAAGTCAGTCGCAAAGTGCACTACACGTTCCATTCGTTGAAATGCCTCCAGAGCTTCTTGCCCTTGAACACCAAAATCTCCCTTGCTCAAACTCTCATACAGCCCATCATAGACTACGCTGATGCCTGTTATTTGGATGCTACTGAGGAGCTTTTAAATAAACTTGAGCGTTTGCAAAATATCGGCATTCGTTTTGTTTTTAACCTTAAAAAGTATGATCACGTTTCTAACTTTCGCAAGATACTCAAGTGGCTCCCTATTCGACTTCGCAGGAACTCCCGGATATTGTGTCTGCTATTCAACGTCCTTCACAACCCTAAAACCCCATCCTATCTGCGGGAACGCTTTTCCTACGCTCGTCCTTTTAATGCACCTTGCAGGTCGCATCTTAAAAACCTCCTTAAATCCCCTCCCCACTCAACCGACTTCTATTCCTACTCCTTCACTGTTCACGCGGTTCGGTTGTGGAATTCACTACCGCCTGACATTAGGAACTGTCATACTGTTGAAGCATTTAAGCGAAGAGTGAAAGAACACTATCTTTCCAACTCGACATAGTTGCATAGTTATTTTATATCACATTGTAATTATATATATTGTAGTGATATTTATATTTATTTTAGAAGTATGTATGTAAGTATATTCTCATATTGTATGTTGTTTAAATTGAAATTAGTGAATTGTTTTTATTTTCTCTTATACGGTTACACACGTTGTCTACATCTCTTTTGTATACTTTCCTATCGCAGGTATGCTGGAAGAGATTTCTTTAGAAATAAGCATTGCCTTTGTACATATTTTTCTGTTCCTTTCTTCTTGTCTGTTTATATGTGTGTGCATAAATGGTTAAATAAAAAAAATAAATTAAATCCGCCTGTGTACATTTACTTATGTGCTTAAATAAATAAATAAATATTACTAAGCCTCCGCTGTCCGTCCGTCTGTCAGCGGGCTGTATCTTAGGAACCGTAATAATGGACAGTTGAAGTATTCACAGATTGTGTATTTCTCTTTCTTCTCCCTTTTTTTTTTATCTTTAAACGTGTTTTTTTCGGCGTTTCTTGCTAAATACTGTAGTACAGTGGTACGGAACCCTTCGTGTGAGAGTCCGGCTTGGTCTTAGCCGGTTTTTTTATTTTACCAGTTCATTTGTGGAACCCAATAATGGGAGAAGTTGCTCAGAGAACTAATTAATTAAAAAGGTTTTCAGGCTTTCAAGTTTTTTCAGTAGGTTAATCGGTAAGTCAAAAGTTAGCTTACAATAAGATAGAAGCTAAAATTTTCAATCATGAAGATGGAAACTACGGTCAGTAAATATTTGATGATATTATGAATCGATGCAAAAGATTCCTCTTTAAATGCTCAACGTGGCAACGCTCTGCCAGTCTTTGCCCACTTTTTTTATGCCCAATGAGCTCTTCCCTTTACTATTTATTTTTTCCTTTACGTACTTGTACAGTATAACTATTTTCTTAATGTCCCTCGGCAAACTTCGTGTTTCGTCAGTCGTCGGATTTCTATCAGTTGCCCTTTGCAATTGGTGCAGACCGGACGCTCTCAATCGACTTGGAAGTATGTAAAGTTGTTAATACTATTCTAACTTAATGCAATTTATTTTAAAAATGGGAGGAAAGCTGTTAAAGTCGCAGGCACGAAAATAGTTTTACAGCTCTATATAGTTCACACGGAAATCAAAATAAAACAACTATAAAGTACTTAGTTCTAAATTCAAATTATTATACACGATAAATCTAATAATTGATGGACATGGAAATTAGCATTCGTTTGTATTCGGAAACGCAATGATTCCCGAGGGACATTAAGAAAATAGTCAGACTGTACATAATATATATATTTTAGTATTAGATTGTATATTATATTTAAGATTTGTCAACAAGCGTTGTATGTTAACACAATAAATAATACAGTCATCGAAATGCATATACAATCAAGGAAATATTTTAAGTACAATTTATAATTTTGATTTAATTCAATCTTTGAATAAGTATAAAACAAAGCAACTAGTCTGATATTCCCTAATGAGATGCACAATCTTCTCAACTTTACCTCTAGTACCGAGTTTCCTTTGAAATGGCAGTCTTCGTAATATTCCTTGAAATCGGTGAGATGAAAAAGATATAAAGGAAATATTTCTTAGAAGTATACATTACTGGATAAGCAAACCTTTGATAGGAGGGATTAATTACATTTAGTTAGTTAGTTAGTCATTTAATTTAGTATCTAGCGTAAATACAGTGGAATCTCACTAATCCGGCACTATTAAAAACCAGAGGGTGAAAATTAATTAATAAATTAATTTTAATAAAAAAAATTATATTATAAAATAAATAATTGATAAATGAAATATATATTTAAAGATTATTGGAATGTTCGGATTACTGGATTGCATAGAAAAATTACCTATGTAAATTAAATAAAGCATTTTATAACTATGTACACCTTCGATCAACAATACCAACTGTTGATCGAAGATGTACACTATTCTCACTTGAAAACAACGGATAAATATGTACGGTCGTGCACGTGATAACGTTTTCAGGTTAGACGACTGCTTGACGGACGACGCCACGGCGAAGGAACGAATGCGCAGTGCTCGGCCTAAAAAAGTGTCGAGGGAGGTGCGGGCCGTGCAGGAGGGTGCCGGATTATTGGACGTGCCGGTCTATTGAAGTGCCGGATTAGTGAGATTCTACTGTAGTTACATAGTTGTTTTCTATATTGTATAGGTCGTGGTCTGATCGTAAAAATGGCCATATCGTGATCTGTCCTGGCCATTTCATCGGCGTTTCACGATATAGCCGACGCGCCTCATCGAAAGTGGGGCTAATCGACGAAAGCAACCTATTTATCGATTTTCTCTGCCCGACCACCGCCTGACCACTGGGCATATCGCAAAGTCGTTGCATTTCATGCCGCTAACACAACACAATGTAACCTAACCTAACCCATTTGGTCTGGGTCTGTGACCAACCGCACGCGAGCCGAGCGAGATAAGCGAGCGATACTTACCGCGTCAACGGCCGGCGAGTGCTACATCCAAGTTGGTCACAGTTTTGAGGCTCGTGTAGACTAGCACGACTTGTCGCGCGACGCGACACCTGTAATTGTTACCTATACCGTGAAGTTTTCTTAGAAATTGTTTAGTCTGAGTCGCGTCGCACTGTCGCATCGCACCAGTCTGCACGCGACTTTACTTAGGTTTTTTGTATTTTTAGAATCCTAAAATAGGAATTATTCTAGTAGGAATAGGTCGAATAGGAATTATTACCCGACTGCGCGGTAGCAAAGATGGGTTATGTTTTACGCGTACCTACTTGGGTCATGCCCAAGCATCGCTGGGCAAATCGTCGTGCGGATGTTAGATGTTCAAATACTGAAATATAGGCGTAAGTATCGTGATTCGTGATATGGCCAGACAGATCATGATATGGCCATTTCTACGATCGGAGCACGATATACAGGGTGACTGGATCTGGACCCGCCATAGGAAATTCGCATATAGAGGAGGTCATTTACTAATTATTGAATAATACTTTCCTTAGCTAAAGTTTTATAGTCTGGGAGATATGTCAATTTTTATACTTTAATGGGGTTTTTTTCTAATTTTTTTTTTAGCATTGTTTTATTAGGTAGTTTTTTTATTATTTATTAGTAGTCACAAACATTGGTAATTAAAATACCTAGGAATTTCTCTCAAACTAGGGTTAAAAAATAAGACGGCAAGCTATAAAAAAAAAAACTAAAAAAAATCTTTACGATCAAGGGAAAGTCAGGTCTAATAATTAGCAAATGACCTCCTCTTTATGCGAATTTGCTATGGCGGGTCCAGATCCATTCACCCTGTATATACTTAAGCATTTTAATGTATATGAAATAAATATTAAGACCTATCAGCTTAATTGCCACTCAGTAACATAAGAAAAACATCAAATTGAACAGACTTTCGGTAAAATAAGATAATTATTCGTTTTAAACATTAATTAAAGCCAGGCAAAGCAAATATTTAACTGGATACATTCACAAAAGACCATTCGAACATCTATATTGGTCCTTCTGTTCTAAAGAATGTTCACATCGAAAGAATCCTTGGCGCGCGCTCTATGAAGCGGCGATCTAACTTCAAACTGCAAAATACGGCAGTAATTACGAATGGAAATGCTTATATTCTTCAGAGACTCATGGATCCGTGTACCTAACATAGGTAGGTACATGAATCTCTGAAGAATCGACCTGATACAATAATGATGATGGTTATGAACAAAATAATATATTACGGTACAAGGTTATTTTGACGTGTAGCCAAAATCCGAACACGCCGCCATCTTGTTTTGTTAATACAAACCACAGATAAAAAAATAAAAATAAAAGTGACAAATAAGTTTACGAGTTGGTGACTGGGGCGCTGAAGGTCTGACAAAAGAATTATAACTTATGAGCGTTCATTATAAGTTGTCCCGTCACGCGATACGTAGCTCTGTGCTGTCAGTCTCGATTTTGAACTCTTATATTGAAACTAAGGCAACCTTACAAGCACTGGTGCCAACATGACGCCAAGGGACAAGTTATAGTGAACGATCGCCTTGACTATGTTGCCAGTTACAAGAATTGAAGTCTCAAAAACATATGAAACATTTTCTTCCAAAAACGTGGCCGGACCGCATCTAATTTACAACCGTATGTTGCCACAGTTAAAAAAACGTAAACTTTATCACGTAACATTTGTAAACGCTTAGCTATGTCTGTGAGTGAACTTTTATAGTTACAGACGCCATTTTTAGTAACGCGTCAAGTAAAAATAATAATCTTCAGAAGAATTTAAGGAATGGATTAAAACTGTATTTATTTATAGAAAGCTGCGACTTATTTTTGTTTCTTTTTTTAGTTTGTATTTGGGTTGAGCCGCCTCGTTTATGTGGTGACAAAGAATAGCTGTAATTGGCAAGCAACAATGTGAAACTTTTTTTGGATTGAATACGAGACTTTTGGCTACTTTTGTATTGTGTGTATTTTATGTCTAGTTTTTTAAAATGTGTGTTTTGTTTGTGCAGAATAAACAAGTTTTCTTTCTTTCTTCTGATTGATACAATCTTCAATGGGTTCAATGATGTTTCCGATGTTTCTATTTCCTTTTTGCATTATATTTCCTAAAATACCTTAGATTTTTATAAGATTCAAAATCAATTTTGTCCTAAAGTATTTCGATTTTTTTTATGGTACGAACATATGTATTATTGTCATCATCATCATCATTTCAGCCGAGACGTCTACTGCTGGACGTATTTTCACCTCCACGGCAAACTTACGAATCTGCAATTTTAGTGAAATCGGCATTTTGATGAAAAACTGTACCTAATGACTACACACCGAGGAAATTTTACGAATTTTATCTCTGACGGTTACAGAATTCAACTTGTTCGAATCTGTGTTTTATGTTAATACATCCATAGTAAACTTACGAAATTCTTAAAGGGTGTTTCAGTGTAGTAAATTTAAAATAAAATAAAATAATAGATATTTTTCATACCCTGGCAAACTTACGAAAGTGGTACTTTCGTAAGTTCACCGAAATTTCAATTGGATTTTTAGATCTTTAGATCAGAAATAGAAATTTCAATTGGAGTTTTATTAAGTCAGTATTATTTAATAACAAAAGTACCACTTTTGGCACAGTTTTTCATGAAAATGTCGATTGCACTAAAACTGCGGATTCGTAAGTTTGCCGTGGAGGTGACGATATTAAGAACGAAAAGAACGAAAGTACCACTTTTGTAAGTTTGCCAGGGTATGAATAAATATCTATTAACTTATATGTACCTACATATTATTATATGATGATGTAAAGTTACGAATGTGTATTTATTTCTGATCCTTGTACATTATTGACAATCTGGTGATAATATCAAAAAAGTGCCAGTTTGAAAACCAAATGTGCCGCGGTACCTTTATACCTGTTACCAAAAAAAAAGTTATCATTGAAATTTGCTTTCAAAACGCTCCCCTGTAAAATGCATTTTCTGCAGATTCGCAAGTTGGCCGTAGAGGTGACGATATGCCTCGCCAAGCACCGCCACTTCGACCGGTTCTGTCCTTCCCGCATCCAGCGGAATGACAACCATCAATAGTATTATCGATACCATTTGTCATAAAAAGTTCTTTTCTCGAAGTCACAATTATATATTTCACGAGAAAAACGCTTTTGAATTTTGCGTGACTGTAAGGTATATTATGCTCGTGGCTGTACTTCTTCAACTCAACATATCGCTGTCCACTGCTGGACATAGGCCTCTCCCAGGCTGCGCCACAACACCCTGTCCTCCACCTTCCGCATCCAGTCTATCCCACCCATATTTTTAAGTTCGTCGGTCCATCTAGCTCGAGGGCGTCCCACGCTACGCTTGCCGATACGTGGTCTTCACTCCTTCTTACGCCCATTGCCTTTAAAAACGCGTGCCCTTAACGACTACCTAATTAAACCATACTATGTCACCTGTAACGATACCTAAGCATGGGTATCTAAAGCCAAGAATCACACCACCAACTCAACTTCAAAAACCATATTTGTCTTTGCTGTCGCACAGATGGGTAAAAAGAAGTTACAAAGGGCACACGGACTGCTTGAGCAGTTAGCCGCCATAGTTATAGCTTGAAGCTGCCGTTGATAACTGCTGCAGCAGTCGGTTTCAACTGCTAGATCAGTCACAATTTAATCAGTAGCCATAATCGATGCGGAGGTGGAATGAAGAACGCAGGCAGAGGGGATAACTGCGCGAGAGCACTCGACAGCTCGAGAAATCAGTGTATGCCTGGCAACTGCTTGACTGCACGATGATATTTCACCGTGCTGCTGACCGCCCGGAGCAGTCGCTCAAGCAGTTTCATGTATATATGTAGAATTATTTACATATAGAAGACTAGTTCACTATGCAGTCGCAACTAGAAGCAGTCGATCCTGGAGGTATACTCCCAAAGAGCAATCCGTAGTTTCGGTCGAAGTTACGCACGCTTCCTACTCCGTCTCACTTACGGACATAGATAGATAGAATATTCTTTATTATGTACACAATAAAAATTACAGACATCAATTTGGAAATTTTAGATTGATATACCGTAAGAGAGACGGAGTACGAAGCACCCGTAACTTCGGCCGGAACTACAGATTTCGCTTAGGGAGTAGACCCCCTAACTGCTTCAAGCCGCCCGTGTATGGCCGCTCTAAACCACTCCTAAAAGGTAACCGGGTGCTCCTAATTTTCTCTTAAACCATCAAAATAGTCTACAACTACTGAACCTTTCCACAAATCAGTCATGTAGTCATCACCTTCGCCAAGTAACTGAAGAAGCTAATTAAGGAAATTAACGAAGGATTGAAAGATTAAACGTTATATAATTACTTCGGTGCTATTAGTACCGTTACCCTAATTCATCGCCCTTTGTGGACGACCTTTGTAAATATATTCTGTACATAATTAATATTGTTTTAATGGAGGTAAAGGAAATTAGGTTTGTTCACAGGTTTGTTCCAACTTTGGTATTTTATAAAACTTTAGTATTAAAATTAAATTGTTTATAATCAAATAACTACAAATAATGTATCTAAAAATAACTAGATACCTATCTAAGAAAGAAAGCAAAAATTTGTTTATTCTGCACAAACAAGATATTACAAAAAAAATTGACAAAATACACACACTAAAACAAAGTAGCAAAAGCCTCGTATTCAAAACCTAAAAAGTTTAAAGTTTGACAACGTTGTCCATTGCTTGATGTCAGGGCAGCTGTCACAATTTTATAGTCTACACCATGTCTACACCAAGATCAAAGACAATTTAAACATCTGAAGTAGGTAGACTTCACATGTAAAGGGTGATTAAAGTTACATGCTCTGTGGGGTGATCTGTTTGCCCACTCCTAAGAGAATCGCACATTGATTGAGGCAAATATTTGGGACACGTAATTCACTCAAGCAAATATACCTACACCAACTCGATACTCTACGAGTCGATTCTCGGGAAAGAATCATAAATAAACATCTGGAAATATGCAAAAAGATAAATAGATGCAAAAATATATCGATTTTAAATGGGTTTGTTTGAGAAATCGCTTGATAAAAACGCTTTATAGACTTCTAGAGGAAGGAAAACAAAAGAAAAGTGATGGGGAATTTGAAAACAATTTTATAAAAGTGCAAGCTTACATTTTGCTGTCAAGAATGACAGCAAAAGCATGTTTTGGTAATGCATTCCACATTATCTGCGGGAAAATGTAAAAATAAAAGAAAATAGAAAAAACATATTAGAAACAAAAAATATACTATATTAGAAACAAAAAAAATAGTAGAAACATGACTTCTATTTAATTAACCGACTTCAAAAAAGGAAGAGGTTATTTATTCGGTTGTAAGTTTTTTTTTTGTAATTATTCACAACTGTCTACTGCTGAATTCGATAATATGTCGGGGCGGTCTTGTTTAAGCATTTGTTGGCTATACAACTCTAAATACTGATAGTTTCATAGTTTTATCAAGAAACAGAATTGTATGACATGACTGAAAAAACGAATGCATCGAAACTTCCCAAATCTTACAAAACAAAATACAGACCCATTTATAATCATTAACTCATTAATCTGACACTTATTATTGGCCACACAATCAACATCACTACTTAGATCTGAACCAATTACTCAACTATAAATAACATCAAAAGCATGGCAACACCACGGAGCCGGAACTACGGAAATATCTTGACCTATAAATATTTTACCTGCAACCAAGTGCTGGACACATCAATGTATGGATAGGGAATAGCCATATGTGTATATACTCTTTCGTTTGTGCATCTGCGTTCTAATTAAACGAAAGCAAAATGTAAATAATTATCGAGTTTCAACTGCAAAGTTCTAACTAAAATAGTGATGAATATAAATGTTGATGGATGGAGAGGAAAAAAGTGCTATTATACACTTGATGAGTTTCTCAGTGATTTATGTAGGGACTGTGTCTGGGGAACTGTAATGACTGCACATCTTTTTTTTTTTTAATTATTATTATTATTTGACATTACATAGTTTTTTTTTTTTTGACATTTGTATCGGTGTTATTGTACCCAAATTTAATGCAATGTTATTGTATATTTTTTTTTCTTTTCTTGACATTTTCGTGGTGTTAATATCCCTAAATATTGAATTTTATTATTGATAAAACTTCAGAATGTTTCTGAATTTGTAATTTTGAATAATTTATTATGTACTTTTTAATATTTTTTTTAATTTAAATGTCTTCATGTTGTGTTAGTTTATAAATAATTACATTTCGATACAATGTAAAAATTGTTAATTAAATAAATAAATAAATAGGAAGGCCAAAGACAACATGAATGGATTGTGTGAGGAATGATATGAAAGAGAAGGGAGTCATCGTCTTATAAACCCGATGTCAAATAGTTTGAATCGTTCTGATGAGATGTGGCATGACATTTGGATCTAATTGTGGTAGTACCTTTTGATGCTCACTTTGTTATTATAGGGATGATGACTAAAATAGTAGTTTATGAAACTGTTGCATAATGAGGGGTATTAAAACATGAGTGTGTGTTTAAAAACCGAGCCGTAGGCGAGTTTTTTAACCGACTTCTAAAAAGGAGGAGGTTATATGTTCGTCGCGTATGTTTTTTTCTTTATTTTTTTTTTTTTGTGTATTTCCACCGATTTTTCCGTCAATTATTTTTTGTTTGAAAGAGTATGCTCTCGAAGTAGTCCCATATTATAAATTTTATTAACTTTGCTTCGATAGTTTTTGAGTTGGCTTCAATAATACGTACTTTTTCCCACTTAGTATGTGGATGATATGATAAGTTCCTGTCACTGTTATTTACATAGCAGGTAGTGGTATCCGTATTTCTGTGGGGTAAATACCACAACTAAAAAGTGAAAAATAAAAACTTACAAAAAAAAAAAACAACCGACTTCTAAAAAAAACACTACAAAGTGAAAAATAACTTTAATTTCGGAAGTCGGTGTCTTTGGTTTTGTATTTTAGTTTTTTGCCACCTACTTTCGAAATTAAAGTTATTTTTCACTTTGTAGTGTTTTTTTTAGAAGTCGGTTGTTTTTTTTTTGTAAAAAGTTTTTAATAGTATCACACGGGTGTTTTAATACCTATACTCCATTTGAAATAAGATTAGACACTTAACTAAATCTGTTTTATAGTCCGTTCAACCGATTTTGACTTCTATTGCGATGGTGGCCTGACAAATGGCAGCTGCAGTAAACAGTTGGTATTGTAACCACTTTTTTGCTTTTAATGCCATCCTTATGACTACGGTATAGAAGTCAAAATCGGTTGAACGGGCTGTAAAAAAGGTTTGTTTAAATGTCTAATCTTATTTCAGATGTAGTATAGTTAGTTATGTGCAGTTTCATACACTACTTTATCTACTCTCATACATTGGTATCCATATTAATATTATAAATTCGAAAGTAACTCTGTCTGTCTGTCTGTATGTTAGTTACCTTTTCACGCCTAAACCACTGAACGGATTTAAACGATAAAAAATTTTTTTTGCAAGTATTAATTGAAAGTAAGTATCCCAGTTTTTATTTGCATTTACCCATTCCACAGACCAATGTCTGTATCTATATAGCGAATAAAAAACAGTGGCGCTCCGGGAGTGCCGACAGAAGTGAAAACTTGAACAAGATCGCCTTGGTGGAAGAAAAATACTTGTATAGAACATTGGTCCGTAACCTTATCTAAATAAGGAGCACAATCGCGTTTACAACAAAATACTTCCAAAACCTTTAAAGTAAAAATACTCGCATAGAACATTGATCCGTAACGAAATATAAATAAAGAGCACAATCGCGTTTACAAAAATGAGGTATCGGTAACGGTGTCGCGAGTTCAATTGTTTTTCCCATCTCAAAAATGCCCAACGCGCCTAAAGAAGTTTTCACTTCAAACATTTTACATTAAATAAACTGGGGTACTTATTTTATTCTCAAGCTTATCTTGGCTCTTATAAATTTACTAGTATCTACTATTTTACTGTAAAACCACAAGAGATATAAAAGAGAATTTGTTGAAAAACGTTGTTTATTTTAGCTGAGATTAAAGAGATGGATTTTTCAAGGTGAATTTAGATTTTAGCGAAGGAACAAAAGTATCGTAATAATTTTACATGCACGATTGAATATGTAAGCCTTTCAGATATACTTATGTAGCTTACGTTTCGTTTGCCAAGCACTCAAAACGGAACATAGAGTCGGCAAAGAAAGATGGTGCGCACTTCAGTTTTTTAAGTCAAGACTGAATACAAATGTAATTTAACAAAACAAGAAAGGAGACAGCACCCTAATTGCATAACACACTCAATCACAATCCGAGGGTTTTGGGGGTTTTGGCTTGAGGGGTTCCCAATTGGAGTACAAGTTCTCTTTATTTTAATGTGGATGTTATAGGTGATGTTGGCAATAACATAATTCAATCAAATGATAAAGCAGCAGACGGCCGTTCATAGCAGCGATAATCACTGGTGAGCCGCCTGCTTATTTGCCAACAAAATTACATAAAAAAACATTGTAACAGCGAATTTTTCCTGCCTCCCCCTTACTCCCCTAAGACCTAGGACAGATATTTTTTGATATTCGGTAAATGTCCATGACCAAATGAGGTGCCATAAAAAATATGAATTAACAATCTCGACTAATTAAAAAATTATGCAATATCGCGATATTTCGCGGATATTCTGGTAACAAATAACTCTAATTTCGGAAGCACCGACTTCCGAAATTAGAGTTATTTTTCACTTTGTACTTTGTAGTTCTTGATGCGATTCGCACGAAGTTAAGTAATTTATTTGTAGGCGAACCAACAACTCCAGAAATCGATTCACAAAATTATGATTTGTTCCGCGTACGGTACGCCCCACATTTTTGCCCAACTTTCCGAGAAAAATCCTTATTCATTTGTTACTTCAGTAACAAATGAATAAGGTATCCTTAATATCCTAAATATCTTTAATATCCTTATCATGGTCTAGTTTCTGGTTTTGTTCTAGTTTTTACACGACTGCCTAAAAAAGTGTTATGATTTTCGGTTTCATGTAGGTATGTGTGTGTTTCTTTATTCCACCATAACTTCATAAATATTTATCAGTAATCAGCCCTTAATAAATCTAAACGATAAAGAAACGGAACTATTAAGGGTACACTAGTCGGTCATTCTTCCTTACAAACGTAGTATGGTGATTACTCGTCTGTTTGACGGTGTACGTTCAAAACTAAAAATTATATCAATTTGCTTTGTCATTATCTAGCCCTGTATATTATTTAATGTAACTTTTTAATAAATTTTCCATTTAACAAAACTAAAATATAATATCCTAACCTAATTAATTGATTCAGGCGTGACCTTGCGGAAATCTATTATAAAATACAATAGACATGCAGCAGTAGAGTGCAGGCTACACTCAGCGCTTGGTGTGGCAACACGCCGTGTTCGAGTTCGCAACAAGTCCATCGTCATCCTGAGGATGCCTCGTTGAGAGGTGAAACACGTGTCGATTTCTTTCAGGAGTTTTTTTATGGCTCTTTAGAAATAGCTAAGCGGAACAAGTTACTAAATATATCCACGTCTATTGTATTTTATCCTAACCTAACTAAAACTATTAGTAAACTTAAATATGGCGTCGAAAAATTCCTCCGCGTCGCTGTCGACTGGTAATGTACCCAAGAGACTGGCGGCATTGCCACGTTGTATGGCAATGCTTAGCCTCTAGCCAAGGTAAAAAGCAGTCCTTGGGTCACGGGAAGTGTCAACAAGTCGTTTGGAGATTTAATTGAACAGACCGTTTCGGCCCTAGGGTTTCAACCCCAAACGGCTCGAAAATATAGTGACCTATAAGGTTATTATACTTTCGCCGCTTGAGGTTTTTGCAGCCGCAGCACCAGCACAGCACGCTGAGCTTGAATAGAAGCAGAATTGGGAAAAGTACTGGTTTGGAAGTTATGAGCGTCGTTTCCATAATATATTTCAATACTAATTTTAACTTATCTTTGGACATAAATAAATAAATTATGTAGTATGAAAACGGCAAAATAGAAACCATACATGGATATGAAATTTATTGAAAAGATCAAATAATTTTATTTTGAGTAGATACATCCAGTAGTTTTTCCATAATATCTATACGCCCAAAGGTCTGTTCATGAAATTTTACGCGCTCGTTTTCGTTATAAATCATCGTCTATTTCACTAAATAAATAAAAACTAGAAAAATAAATACTAAATAAATAAATAACTTTACTAAATAACATGAATATTAGCCACGCCACCAACGAGTTCGAGCCTTTGACTAGTGAAACCTTAAAATTAATGAGGCTATATATCATACTAAGAATTTCATAACAGAAAAACGAATTAACATTTTTCAGACAGAATTTAAAACCTACGACTCTCGCGTTGGGTAGTCGGGATCAAAAACATTACAACTACAACTTTATTTACGACTTAACTAACATCGAAAAAGTATTTAAGAGCGCGCATATTGTCCACTTTATTACAGCTTTATATTTTCTTTGTAAAGGTTTCTGTCAACACCTTACGATTTAAACGACAAATTCTAGTCACTAATTTTAGAATAGCTGTAAAATGTGGAACGTGTCATTAAGTGGTCGTCAAACTGTGTCGTCACCATCAGGAATCTAGAATTAAAAAGTATGAAGAATCCGACAAGAGTAAGAAATCGCTTAAAGGCAGGAAATATCGCCACATCATTACTTCATTCGAATATGTATTTGAAAGAAAAAGAAAACAAAGAAAAAAATGTATTTTGCAGAAACTCAACGCACATTACAAAAAAAAAATCATCATCATTTGATGCATTCTATTTTTAAAACATCACATTAGGTGTATATTTTCATAGAGCTACTTACAATGTGACTATCTAGGCCTGCACCTAAAACAACGTAAAGGGGTTACCTTATGCAGCATGTAGGATCCTACATGCTGCATAAGCTAACCCCTTTTTAACCGACTTCCAAAAAGGAGGAGGTTATTATGTTCGTCGCGTATGTTTGTACTTTATTTTTATTTTTTATTTATGTCCACCGATTTCTCCGTCAATTCAGGACCGATCTTGAAAATTTTTTTTTTTTTTTGAAAGTGTATACTTTCGAGGTGGTCCCATATAAATTTTATTAACTTTGCTTCAATAGTTTTTGAGTTAGCTTCAATAATACGTACTTTTTCCCACTTAGTCGTTGACAAAAAACGAAAATTCATAACCAAAGACACCGACTTCCGAAATTAAAATTATTTTTCACTTTGTAGTGTTTTTTGGAAGTCGGTTGTTTATTTTTTTTGTAATTTTTTTTTTTCCCATGGCAGTAGTAAATACAGCGTTTATCAAAAAGGTGTGGTCAAATTTAAGGATGTGGTATAGACCATCAAACTGAACTTTCTCCATGGGATACTCATAGCTACAGATATACTGTTATACTAATTCATATAAGCATAATCAGCCTCTAATGTTCCCACTGCTGGGACACAGGCCTCCTCTCTGTGAGAGGGAGTGGGCCGTAATTCACCACGCGGGCCCAGTGCGGGTTGGTAGATGACACATGTCTTCGAATTTCAGGTTCTAGAACATGTCGGTTTCCTCACGATGTTTTCCTTCACCGTTTTGAGAACAGTGGTGATGAAATAATTTAAGTTTTTTTTTCATGTGATTTTTTATTGTGTTATGATTTTCTTACTGATTCCCATTTACATTACAGAATATACAGTAGATAGGTACACAAAGTAAAGCGGCTGTTACCACTAGACAACCACCTCCCATTAGAATATCATCATCATCATCATCATCAGCCTATAGCAGTCCACTGCTGGACATAGGCCTCCTCAATTGCACGCCATTCAGCTCGATTCTCGGCAACTCTCATCCAGCTGCTACCGTAGCCACCCTGCGAAGGTCGTCACTCCACCTAGCCTGAGGGCGTCCTACCTTACGTTTGCCAATTCGCGGTCTCCACTCAAGAACACGTGTACCCCAACGGTCATCGGTTCTACGGCTGATATGGCCGGCCCACTGCCACTTCAGCTTGCTAATTCTGTGAGCTATGTCGATAACTTTGGTTCTCTGCCGGATCACTTCGTTCCGGATTCGATCCCTCAGAGAGCCTCCAAGCATAGCCCGCTCCATGGCTCGCTGAGCAACCTTAAATTTATGGACCAGCCGTACCGCGAGTGTCCTCGTTTCGGCTCCGTAGGTCATTAGCATATGGATGACACAAACCCATAAGATTTTCCCCTACCAAACATGGCTCAACGCGCTTAAAGAAGTACCTAATCACTTAAAAAACAAGTACCTACCTACATAATATTTAGGGTTGGCACGTGAGCAGCTACCAAGATCAATTACCTTGCGCTATCGCGCGTCGCGCCCTCAATAACTGAAAACAGTGATAACCCTTGACTTCAAGTCACTATTCAGAGACGCATCAATTGTCTAATACCTATCCATATCTACCTATATGTATATAAACCTTAAATAATTATGATAATTAACTTTAGACACTAGCACCTTGGGTTTAGAGTCTGGTCTGGCATGTGTCAATGTAATAAATGTACATTCCAAATGGTCGACTATTCTATTTGTATTGCTCGACGATTGATTTTAATTACAATTTCAGTTTTAACTGATAATATGAAAATGTAAAAAGATGAATGCAAGAAAATACTAGTTAATTTACCTCTTTGTTTATATGAAATAAAAGAACATTTTTTTCTCTTACAATTTGGCTGTGGGACCTGAGTGAAAGCTGCAGTTGAGAGATTCTAAGGAAAAAAAATTGCGTGGGAATTCAGGCCAAAGTTTCCAAAAATCTACCTTCAGCAAAAACACTATTTTAACACGAGACAAAACTCTTCTGACTACGGCAGATAAAAAATACCTCGTACGTAACTCTGGTTTGCGTAGGTACTGTATAAGACTGGGTAAAAACATTAGACCCACTTCCCTCATTAGAAACATACAGACTGCACTGATAATTTTAAAACTCGAAATCACTACATTAGAAACAATTTATTTTAACTTCACGACTAAATATATAAATGAACCGCAAAACAATGCTTTTACGGGTAAAAATAAACGTTACTATTGCAACATCGAAATAAGAGATAAGTACTTTTTTCGGTTTATCAATTAACAAGTTTAAAACGATAGTCTGGATAAAAATATGCAGGGTTTTAGACAAACTAGCTGGCTTAATGTCGCCATTCTATGTATTAAACTTATGCAACAACAACAAAAATTGGCTATTGTCTGTTCCAAAAGTATTTGACGACAATGTAAATAAATGGATCAGAAAACGTACAGTACCGACCAAAAGTCCATGAGCAATCTCACAAAGCAATAGACTGACGCTTCGGTTTGACTTACGACCTTCTTCTATAAGTTGTTACAATACTGTAGACACGCACATTACACACACACACTCACTTTGTCTGCAACCAATGACTAGTTCAATAATCATCATTCGTTTTTAGTTTCATTCGTCTTGTTCACATAAATATTAAAGTTTAGCAGGTAGACCACAAAAAACTAAGTAAATTATTTCGATTTCTGTGGGGTAGATGCAGTTTGTTACGAGTATTTAATTAATATAACTTTTTTGGTTCATGGATAATATTGGTGACGAGTATTTAGCGCAGTGTTGTGGTTATTATTATCAAAAAGCAGGCATAAAATATATTGAAGAGATCAGATCAGATCAGATAATATTATTGCGCTGCGTAAAAGTGAAGTGAATATCTAATGAAACCGGACTAAGTGTGAGTGTTATCATTAATATATTTCATATTTTACTAAACATAAATCTTAATCAAGGGTATTGTTGATAGAACAGAGGTATTGTTGAGACAGAAGATGCCTTTAAAGTTTTAAATTCATTGTGAGGTTTAATTCGATTAGTGAATAATAAATAATAAGGTATTATGTGTAATAAAAACAATGTTTTTCTTTGTTCTAGAGAAATACTGTGAGGGTTAAGAGATATGAGGAAGGGGCTTATTATCGAGTAGCAGCGACGTCAAATGGTGAATGAAACAAATGGTTTCATACCAACGAGACATTTTGCTGAATTATTAAAAACACGTCATTATGAACCGTTCGCCGTGCACTCTGAAGGCTTGCATCACTGAAGACCAGCTAGAAAACCGTTTTTGACCTTAAAATATTGACCGTACCAACTTAATAAACAACAGATTCGTTATTGCATGAATTTATGGTAACGAATTTTTTAAGCACGTTTCAATAGGGTGTTTGTCGTATTTCTTGCAGATATACCGAAATTGTTTAATATTATTTTAGTAATAGTATTATTTTAGGATAAAAATTTGAGGTTTAGTTTCAATCTTCTTTTCGTAAAGAAAATGAATAATTAAGCTTTAACCTCAATAACAACCAATATTTACTAAAGTCAAATAAAATGTAAAATAATTAATACAAATAAAATATAAACAAACTGCCCATAGTTAACCTTAAAATTACCTATTCTGTAAGTAGTTTTTTACATTTTAAGTAGTCTAATATTCTTATTTATTACTTAATTACTTCGACCATGATCAAAGCTTAATATTTATGGTGAAAAAATCCAATAAAAATTTAAAATATTTCATAATTTAAATATGTCTAAATAATACAAACTGCTTCTAAGTTTCTTGACATCTATTTCACATCTTATTCAGCTGAAGTAATGATAAATAATTGTAGCAGTTTATTAACTTATGTAAAATAAATATAACGAATAAACATATTTTTTTTTAATTTTGTTATCATATATCACGCATTTTTTACTCTAAACCCTTTATTGCAATAACAACATAAAAAAGCAGCAATATTTAAAAAATATTATTATCGAAAACAAAAATAATAATATTTGCAAAAAACCGCACTGTGTTTCACGAGATTAGAACCTGAGGCAGTTTGAATTCCATACCAACGCTTAACGCTTTCTGCTATCTGCACTTGTTAAGTTACTATCGAATTTTAGCAATGCCATTAACTGGTCAAGTTCACGCGCATAGTGCGTGTGTGCTAGCATGTTTAAAGCGACGGAAATATATTGTTGTTTCGTGTAACTGCGTTATCTGTGGTGTGTGTATCGTGTTGCTTACACATACAAATGTACGAGCTATACCGCGTGTTCACAGCAATACGACTCTTAGCGTGCTCATGCACTTTTGAGCGCTTACTGTACCTGTAGATGCCAATTTGTGGTTGCACTTACAAATACAGCGCTTTGAAGTGTTTATTTGGGGTATTCCTCGAAGCGCACCAACTTTGAAACTCACCAAATGAAGCGCACCAAAACTATAGCTTGATGCTGTTAGCGCACCTGAGATCGTTTAGGCGCCTATTTTCTGTTTATTTCTGTCACCCTGGTACTTTTCAAAACAACAAATGATTCAATTTCAAAACCTGTATTTTTAACCGACTTCCAAAAAGGAGAGGTTATATGTTTGTCGCGGAAGTCTGTTTTTTTTTATGTGTTTCCACCGACTTCTTCGTCAATTGTGGACCGATTTTGAAAATTCTTTTTTTGTTTGAAAGGGTATGCTCTCGAGGTGGTCCCATATAAATTTTATCAACTTTGCTCCGATAGTTTTTGAGTTAGCTTCAATAATACGTACTTTTTCCCACTTAGTATGTGGATGACATGATAAGTTCCTGTTACTGTTATTTACATAGCAGGTAGTGGTTTTCGAATTTATGTGGGGTAGATACCACAACTAAAAAGTGAAAAATAAAAACTTTACTTTACAAAAAAAAAAAACAACCGACTTCCAAAAAACACTACAAAGTGAAAAATAACTTTAATTTCGGAAGTCGGTGACAAAAACGAAAATTCAAAATCAAAGACACCGACTTCCGAAATTTAAGTTATTTTTCACTTTTTAGTGTTTTTGGAAGTCGGTTGTTTTTTCTTTTGTAAAAAGTTTTTTACCATTATTGAGCTAAGAAGTAAGTCGTTTAAGCACCTAGTTCCAGTTCATTTTTTCTTTGCTGGTAGTTTGAATAAACATACAATTAGGACAATTGAATTTTCTAAACGTCTATCGATATCATTTTTTATTAATGCTCCATGCTCTTCTCTATGTTTCATCGTTGGTGCGTTTCAAAGAATACCCCGATTATTTGAACACTAAAACCGAAAATTCTAATTTAAATCATCTTATTATAGATGTTTTTAATTTGACAACTGAGGTTATTTTTATGACCCCAATTTTCATCTATTTTTTTCAATTATAATTCAATAACGTTATTCAAACAATAATTGATGATATAACTATGCTTAAAATTACTCAAATCTCATAGACAAGTAAATAAAATATTTTGCTTTTGAATAGTTGCAGAACTCACAACATTTTTTAAGCTTTTACAAACCTTTTTGGAATTAAACATAAGACGAACAATTGTTTTTCCTGGATAATCCACAGACTACGGTGGATTCTCACACCACAATTGAATTATATCTATTATAATAAAAGTATTGCTACATCAATTGTCATTCTAAAAGGCTATTAATTAGTAACGCAAGAAACAAAGTCGGTGCCCCCACAGGGTAATCCCATGGGAAAGGTATCATTGACATTGTTACGTGTGTAGACTTCTGTGCTCTGAATAAATAATAAATCCTTATGGGAGGCCTCACACGTATGGCCTATGAGGGATATAGCTTTTCTAGAACGGCCATAAAAGAGTCCTTCGATGTATGTGGTAAATGAAGCCAAAGATTACGGGTAAGTTCTACATATATGTATAATTATAAGTCTTCTATTTCACACCTCGTAAATAGATCTAGCATTTACCAGGAGTAGCTAGAAGGAAGTAGTCCACTTAGAGTACCCGTCTGAATAGCACCTGCGTGAATAGCACCTAGCCTGAATAGCACCTGGGTGCTCTTCGTGGACTAAGTTAGATGCTATTCACGCAGGTGCTATTCGGATGGGTGCTCTAAGTGGACTACTTCGCTAGAACCCGCAGGAGACGCCCTGATCGTCGGGAAGCTCAGGCCGATTCCTGGCCACCGTAGGCGCGGGCTTGCGGACGGTGAGCAATGAGTAGCTCGCCGTCCGATAAGGACCAGGCCCGGGTCGACGGCGCGTTGTGTTCCACGCGCGCCTCAAAGAGATGTCAGCAGAACTGACGGGGTCCGCTAGGGCCGATCCCTGCCGAAGTCGCGGGGAAATCTGAAAGAGATACCGTGGCCCCCGGCAACATGGCAACTGAAGGAACACGGGTGGGTTTCGGTCAGTAAGAGTCTGATACGCACTCCCGCTCCGCCCAGAACGGGAGAAGTTATAGCTAGAAGTCTAAAATATTCGGAGAAATTGACAATTTGGACACTAGTGTACCAATTGGACACGACTGCCTCGTTGGTCTTAGTGGTCGCAAGCACTACTGTTAAGCATGAGGTCCTGGGTTCGATTCCCAGGTCTGGCAAAGTGTTATTGGGTTTTTCCAACAAATTTCTCAGTAGCAGCCCGGAGTTTGGATTTATGCCCGGTTGATGGCAATATGCTCGCCCTCTATTACATGGCGAAAATGGGGTAGTAGATTTTTGTCCGACAGTCAGATAATAAAAAAATATTAGACATGTATTTTTACTTTATCATGTTAATAAAAAATTACTTAGATAAAACGCTTTAGGCCTGAAACTGCGTTAAGCGGGCGCCCGCGACGGGCACCCGTCGCGTGTCAACGCGCGTGGACACGCGGATGAGCTCCGTGGGAACACGACGGCCCCCAACGCGGGTGCCCGTCGCGGAGACCGGATTATTTTATTTATTTACGCAGTGTTGCTAGTTCAATTTCAACGGTGTGCTCCATCGACACGACTGATGCACAGTCGTGTCGATGGAGCACACCGTTGAAATTGAAGTACCTAATATATTAGTACCTAGGTGACCGAGCTCTGCTCTGGTGAAAATTGATAAGGCTCATTTAATAGTGTAGGACAGTTCATACCAATCCCATGTACAGTATGTACATACTAATTCCATGCTGCCACGATAGTAGATACTTACTAATTCCATGCTACCATATCATCATTCTAATATCATTATTCATTATCTTGTTCTTGGGCGACCGACTTGGCAGAGCTCGGTCGCCCAAGAACAAGATAATGAATAAATAATAACGATTTCGAGAACTTGATTACAAATATATACAAATACAAATATTGCTCGTTTAATAGTATAGAATAACATTGCAAAACCGCTGGCCACACCGCTGGCGGGCAACGCGCGTGCCCCCGCGCGGGCGTCCGTCGCACGGAGGCGGGACACGTGGCGCGAGCGCGGGGCCCGCTTCCCCGCGACGGACGCCCGCGCTTGCCCCCACAACGGAGCACTTTTGTATGGAACCGCACGGACGTCCGCTTAACGTAGTTTCAGTCCTTAAAGTTTGGGAGTGGCGGTCGCTACGTCACAAGTGAGTATAAAATTTACATACTCGTGACGTCATGGCACATTTTATGTGCCATGACGTCACTCAATGTATCGCCGTAATCATTTGACAACTTTAAAAAGAAAATACGTATCCAATATTCTTTAATAATCTAAAAGACCGACAAAAAAAAAATTGTCAGCATCCCTATATTCCACTCTTAACCGTCTCTCGGTTTCAAACGAAATGTTTCAAAACAATCATAACTTTTGCATGTTTACGAAATAAATCAAAACATTTCACCTAACTTATACAAATTAATACACATGTTAAGCATACATCAAATTATCGTCTACAAATAAATTGGTTTCGTTACATTCACAACCACATAATTGGATAATTTACTAGTAGCAACACGGTAACGTATCGAAGATGGCGACCAACGCTTACATCTTTATTCCAAATTGGATAATTTGTTTACTTATAACTCTTTCGATAGTACACACGGCTACACATCAAGCTATACATTTCCAGTATAAATTGACCTCGCATTGTACGGAAATCCTATACAATGCGAGATCAGCATAAACTATTTTTAGAGTTCAACAAAATGCCAGACGCATTACGCTCCATAAAATATCTCTGAGGATTTTATCTTTTTATTATTATTGTTCCCATATCACATCTGTCAAGCCTTTTCCTTGTTGGGATCAGCTCCAGTCTAACTGGATGCAGCTGAATACCAGTATTTAACATGGAGCGACTGCCTATCTGACCTCCACAACCCAGTTACTAGGTAACACATAACCCCTTGGCAGCCCCGGATCTAGGGGGGGGGGGGGGGGGCAAGCCGGGGCCCATGCCCTGGGCGCCAACTTCAGGGGGCGACAAATTCAAGGCTCGTGCAGACCAGCGCGACACGCGACGCGACACAAAGGCACCGCTCGTCGCGCGACGAGCGGTGTCTGTGTCGCGCGACAAGTCGTGCTGGTCTGCACAAGCCTTCAAGCGTAGCAGACAATTTGCAATAAATGAGACGCGCAGCACATTTATAATCTTTCTAGTTTTTTTCTTTTTTACAACAGTTTTGGCGCCCCTGTTTAATTGACGCATTATCGATCGATACAATTTGATTAATATGTTGCTGCCAAAATTTTCATTTTGAGACAATTTTAATTTCGCGGGGGCTAACTTAGCGCATCCTCATAAAAGACTGGCGGGGGGCGTCAGACGGCAGTTTTTGCCCCGCCTCAAAAAAAATCTAGATCCGAGGCTGCCCCTTGGTAAGACTGGTGGGCAGACTTTCGGGCTTCTGAGTACCCGCAACGATTGTTAAAGATCTAGGGATAACAACCGTTGTTGCAGCTGCCACATACCATTACTTTTAAATAGTCGATTCAGAACTATTTGCTGTCAAAAGAATTAATTGATCAACAAGTTGATAGTGATGACTTTCAAGGGATCCCTACTTTTCGCATAATATTCTTTTTCCTAATATACTTTGGCATAACGATTTTGGTGTAATTTGTTTTGCCATAGGTAATAATACTTTGCCATTTTTTTTTTTGGCATACAGTTTATGTTGGTAATTTGTTTTGGCATAAATTTAATTCGCATAACGTTACTAAGCCTAATGACTAATAGCATAATAATATTTAGGCATACAATTAATAGAAATAACGGAAACAAATTGGAGTTATTTTTACGTATTTATTTTGGATTTTCATGCAAAAGATCTATAAAAAAAAAAAATAAGGATTGTCTTAAAAAATCATTATGTTGTGCTACAAAAGTTAGTGACAGAACCGAATCGCTGCAAAACCGACTCCACGTAATCTTGTCTGCCCTACCCCTAGAGTGTAATTTAAAATCGCGTAGGCGCGTAGGGGCGAGGCGGCCCGCGGGCTGAGGAGCAGGCGGCTGGGAGGGCGCCGCCGCGGCTGAAGCCGAAGCTGCGGTGGTGAGCGAAAGCCGTCTGCGACGATTAGCACGCGTGGGGCCGCCGGAGGCCCGCAGCGCCGGAGCCGTGACAGAAACCATGCCTGCTGCATGCTTGCTTGCATGCTGCATGCTTGCTTGCATGCCTGGTGTATGCTTGTTTACATGTTGCATACTTGCTGCATGCATGGTATATACTTGTTTGCATGTTTCTTACAACGAAAAAAATCTTATGTTTGTGAATGTTATGCTCAATAAAGTTATGCTTTAGAATGTTATGCTTAATAAATTTATGCTTTAGAATGTTATGCTTAATCATTATTATGATTAGATAAATTATGCGTAAAAAAATATGCGTAAGCTGTGTGTGTGTTGTGGAGATAAATAAACATAATTTTATTTATTTATATTTTGACATTCGCAAATAAACCAGTTTATTTGGTACTTCCCGTTGGCCCAGAAGCATAATTTTGTATGCAGAGCAGTGGTGGCCCAGTGGGACCGGCCCCGACTTACGTGTCGTAGCGTAGGTCGTGGGTTCAAACCCCGACAGGCGCTTTACTTTGTATAAATTATTTCATGACCATTGTTCTCAAAACGGTGAAGGAAAACATCGTGAGGCTACCGGCGTATCTTAATAGAACCAAAAATTCGAAGACATGTGACCTTCCCAACCTGCGTTGTGCCTGCGTGGTGGATTACGGCCCACTCCCTCTCACAGAGAGGAGGCCTGTGTCCCAGCAGTGGGGACATTATAGGCTGATTATGTATTAAATTTCAAAATCGATACTATTTTCGTAATTAACGTCCCAAAAACCATAAAAACGACACCCATATTTATATATTTCAACCCCATCGCATCCCAACAGAGGATGATGGTATTTCACGTCCACCACGTTGGATTTTAAAGTCGTTGTTGTTTTCGTAATCTGCGACCCGATAAACCATACAAACGATACCCATGTTGATTTACATACTTTGTCACCCCATTTCCCCCTTTTAGGGGTTAAATTCTAAAAAACCTGAAACACTCAGGAGTACTCCTGTGATGTTTTGAATAAAATAGTCAAACTAATCGTGTTTCCGCATAAAAAATTTGGACCTCCGTTACACCCCTTTAGGGGGTGAATTTTGAAAAATACTTTCTTAGCGCACCCCTAGACCTCATAAGGAACCTACGTGCCAAATTTGGAATCTCTAGACCCAGCGGTTTGGGCTGTGCGTTGATATGTCAGTCAGTCAGTCAGTATACGAGTATTTAGATTATGTTTGTATTACATAGTGAAAATAATTTGTAAAGTTATGTCTAACGCGGATAAAAAACTGAGAATCACACAAAATCTATCAAGCGTGTTTTTCTGAAAACTTCACCATTTTAAAGATAATTTAATTATTGATCTTTTAGTATACGTGTTTTATTAAAATACCTTAATTATAAAATAAGGTGAAGAAGGCATCAATCATCAATATTTAAAAAAAACATTAATATTTTTATCCAAAAATTCTCTTAACCTATAAAAACTACATTCCAGTAACCATTTATAAAACTTAATTTTAAATAATTTTGTATTCAATGTTTTGAAGTGCCATGGTATGTTGTTACAGATTTATTGTATTTAACTAGTCTAGGTAAATCATTCAACACTAGTTTATGAGGATCTCGTCTGTTCCTAGGATTAATATCATTTGCAGTCTTAAATAATTGTTTATTTTGTATTACAAACACACATATTTCGTAAATGTAAAGTGAGGGTGGGCCGATTTCCGGCCACCGTAGGCGCGGGCTTGCGGACGGTGAGCAATGGGTAGCTCGCCGTCTGATAAGGACCAAGCCCGGGTCGACGGCGCGTTGTGTTCCACGCGCGCCTCAAAGAGATGTCAGCAGAATTGACGGGGTCTGTTAGGGCCAATGCCTGCCGGGGGTTCGAAGAAAACCGATAGGGAAATCGTGGCCCCCGGCAACAGGGCAACCGAAGGAACACGGGTGGGTTTTAGTCAGTAAGAGTCTGACACGCCCTCCCGCTCCACCCAGAGCGGGAGAAGTTATTTGATAATTTCCCACCCAAAAAAAAAAAAAAAAAAGGGTGTTCGGAATCCGGAAGTACTTAGGTATGTTGGTACATTTATACATTATGATTTTTCATACAAACAAAATCTCCCCTTTTCACCCCGTTAAAGGCCGAATTTCCAAAACCCACCTTCACCTTCACTAAAGGACACTTAAATGAATCCCTAAATAAAAGTGCACTGTTGGATTTTCAACGCTAGGCTCAGCGCTGAGAGTTGAAAATCCAACAATGCACTTTTATTTAAGGATCCATTTAAGTGTCACTTAATTGTCGGTGAAAACGGGCACTACAGTATCGAACAAGCACTCAAAGATTATTATCAATGAAGAGGTTATAATCACTCAAAAGAAACAAGGTTACTGTAGTAACAATTATTGATTAACACTCAGCATTCCAATGACGACTTTGTATTGTATATGGTTTGATAACAGTTTTGCTTGCAGTTTATTTATACAGAGTGTATCAGATATGTGGTCAGAGTAGGTATTGAAGTTTTGTATGGGACAACTGATTATTTTTTCGCGATTGCGATATATTCCGATTTATTCAACACAATATTTGATTATAGGAACGGAACTTCCATAATATACTTACCATACAAATTCATTGTGTACAAATAGGAACGTATAATAATTTCTTTTATTGCTTTTTATACGTATTGATTACATTTTTAAATATTTTAATATCAATACGTAACATTTTTAAATGTTTTAATTAAAAAAACCAAAAAAAACTTTTTTTTAGAAAATTGTGGTGATAACAATTCCTCACCCCAATGTTTTGCAGCTACAGAAAACTGTCAAGCTAACCAGCGTTATTTTCACGAAGGGAAAAAATAAGAGCCCTATAAAACGTAAATACAGGGTCAAATAAAATTAGCTAGCATAACTCCGAAGACGTGATGGGAATCGTTATCTATTATTTGACTGTTATATATGTGGCTATAACATGGCAAATTGACGTATGGTATGGTGTCAATTCCCTTAAAAAATTATTTATCTTTTTGTACACCAAACAATTCTCTAAAAAAAATAGGTGAAAAAGTTTCTAATTTAAATCGTCGCTACATTTTTTATGACCAAAAACATGTCTCAAACAAAAGGAAGGACATAAGTAATTGATCACAGATCGAAAATGTGTAAGTTTCCTGAATTCCCCTGATTGACCTTAAGGCCTGAATTTTGTTGATTTCTTGGTTGATGGAAATCAGAATAAAATTTATCATGTTACGAGGACTGTTCTGTTAGATAGAATTCAAATTGATAATTATACGGACTTTCCGATTTAGGCACATTATCAGAACCAATCCCTCTCATATATAATTTTCAATAGTTCTTACTTTAAAAGTTTTAAAATTACATCGATAGTTAAAATTAAAAGTACATCAAATTCCACTCACCGGTAACTAACAGGCGCCCTCAGATTGATCGAGGTTTCCCTCGACTGCAGCTGTCTCCTCTTATCCCCTTCGCGCCAGCTGGCGTAACTCCTCGTGAAGGTTTGAACACCACACCCGGACACATTCACAAAATCCACTGACATATCCACCGTGTCATTGAAGAACGAGGTATCATTAACAAAATCATTAAAATCGAAGGTACTATTAATATTTGAGGTGTTCTCTAACATGGAATGGTTTGAGGGTATGTAGACCCCATTGTGTTTTGGACTAGAATACACATAAACTTTGTTCAGCTCCGAATCGTTCTCGGTTTTAATTCGGAAGCTCTCGTGGGTGGTGTTGACGTGGTAATCTTCTGCGGAGGTATACCACGCCTCTAATACTGCGATGTGCGAGTCCAGGTCTCGGCAGGTCAGGCGGAACTCGCTGTCGTGACATTGCTGCTCTTCCACTATTTCTGAAACAATGAAAAGAGTATTATGTAGATTTTGTAAATATTTGAAGAGGCTGTCTAAAAAGAAGGACATCAATCATTTTTCATCAAGGTTATTGTGGACGTGGCCAAAATCGGTACTAACGAGCCGCCATCTTGTTTTGCCAATACAATTTCTGTGACACAATTTACAAATGTCAACGTCATTTAATCGCAATAATATCCATATAGAGTCCACACGCGACTGGTAGTCACCGCCTGAGGTATGTGAGCGGTGAGACGAGGGAGGGCGCCACTGACAAAATTGTCAGATTGAGTTAGCTTGGACTTTGTTTACCTCACCACTCACATACCTAAAGCGGTGACTATCAGTCGCGCACGGACTATAACTCTCCGTATTGTTTTAGTGCAATTGACTTCCTTGTGCAAGGTTTGCGCAGGTGGTTGTGTAAATGTTTGGTTATGTGAAGATTTTAATATCGTCTAACGTTATCAGATAATTTTGAGATTTTGGAAATATTATCTCTGCTACGTCACTTACAACCAATTGTATGGATGTATCAACGTGGAAGAAGCATGAGTATTACGTATAGAAAGTAGCAAAGGCGTTCTAAGTTTCTCTCAACCACCATGAGAAAAAGTTTAATAAATGTTTGGAAGATGTCCATGAAAATAAATTATGTTTTTTAAAGTCAGCTGCTTTTAAAGTATTCATGAAAATAGACTGCCAAACTCCCACTACTAAAGACCCATTTCTTCAATAAGTACCTCTTTCGTGAAACCCATCCAAATATATCGCTATTATAAAAACTATAATTAATTCTGTTCCATCACGTCCTAGCTATTAATAGGAGAATTAAGGCGATCCGGTATAATGGTGGGCCCTATTATACGGCGGATACGTGACCTACCTGTAGCTGTTAGTTTAACTTAATTGTCGTATAGGGACTTGTACAAACCGATTGTCTGGTCACTCATGGTACGCATCGGTCACAAGGGTATTTAAAGGGTTAAAAAATATGAGATTAAAATTGTTTCCACTACATTTTCCTCATTGTATGTATCCTTATTTTATTCAGGTCAGGTGCGTAGTAGAGGTGTGCGCCGATCGGCGTGGCGCACGCCGCCGGTAATTACAGCCACGCCGCCGGTAATTATAGCCACACCGCCGCCGCCGCCGCCGCCGATTTTTTTGCGGCATCATCGGCATCAATGTCATATGTTTTATTCTAGATTTAGGTATAATGCAAATATACTAGGAAATTAAACACTAAATTTTTTTAAATACATGCTTATTGGTTTATTTCGACATAGTTGTTTTTGCAAATTTAATTTTAAAAAACATTTCTATATGAGCATAGCAGATTGTAGATTGCATAGGAGATTGTCCAATCTCCGTTTTGCCGACGATATTGTCCTTTTTTCGTCTTCAGTCTACGAGCTGACTCAGATGCTAGAAGATCTTAGCACGGCGAACCTAGAGGTCGGGCTTCAAATGAATATGTCAAAGGTCAAAGACCAAGTTGATGACGAACAGCGTGCCCAAGGGGTCGATATCGACCTGACAACACCTGATAGCGACCTGATAGCTGACAAAAAAAGTAAGCCCTTGTCATTTTTTCAAGCACTTAAAGAAAAACTAGACAAAAGGCCATCCATAAGATCGATGTTTGCGTCATCATCTATTAAATGATGGTTTACGAGCGTCCTATAATATATCTTTACTAATAGCGAAGTCGGGGAAACCCCACACAATTGAAGAGCAGCTTATCTTACCAGCCATTGCGGAGGTCCTTAACAATGTATTGCACAAACCCGCACATGATATTTTAAAGAGAATACCTTTGAGCAATAACACCGTTCAGAGACGCATAGACGAGATGGGACGCGATGTGGAAAACATTTTATGCAAGTTCTTACAGACCAACATATTCTCTCTCCAGTCTACATTACCCGGCAATGAAGCTCTGTTGTTAGGATATGTTCGATATATCAAAGATGAAAATATGTGCCAAGAACTGCTTTTTGCTACATATTTAGAGACTGATACCAGAGGAGAATCGATTTTTCAGGCCGTGGAACATTTTTTTACTGACAAAGCTATTCCATGGAAGAACATTGTTTCTGTTGCGACTGATGGTGCACCGTCTATGGTTGGTCGTCATCGTGGTTTTATAGCTCACTTAAAGCGACAACTGCCTGATGTACTGGTCATTCACTGCGTGATTCACAGGCAGCATTTAGTAGCAAAAAAGCTGAGTCCTAGATTGCATAAGTCTTTACAATATGTAATAAATGCTATCAACAAGATTCGAAGCAATTCTTTGAACTCTCGGTTATTTGCTCAGCTATGTGAGGGAAACGACGAAGTCTTTACTCGATTACTTCTGCACACTGAAGTTCGCTGGCTATCAAGAGGCTCTTGCTTAGAAAGATTTTCAGCCATTTTTGAATCTGTGTTGGAGTTTTTACAAGAAAAAGATCCGAATTTGAAAGAAAATCTGAACAATTGTAAAACAGATATTTATTACGTGACTGATATCTTTGGAATGTTCAACAAAGTTAATTTGCAGCTGCAGGGTGACGATCTTAACTTGATTAAAACAAAATCAATAATATCGGCCTTCGTGGGTAAACTAATCCTTTATAAACAAAATTTAGGCAGAAAAGAATATTCGCAGTTTCTGCATTTGTCAAAATTACCAGAAATGCTTCAAGATGATGACATTTTATTATGTGTCACTCACTTGGACGCATTACACAAGGATTTTACGGAAAGGTTTGAGGATCTTTTAAATTTACAAATTCCTCAATGGATAATAAATCCGTACAATACCATACCGTACGTACCCATAGAAGAAGCCAATGTGATAGTGCAAGAAGAGTTGATTACCATCAGCACAGACGAAGAGCTTAAGCAGAAGTTCAAGCAAGGCTATCAGATGTTCTGGTTGCAACGCAACATTGAAACACAGTATCCTACATTGTGGAACATTGCTGAAAAATACCTTATCGCTTTTCCATCATCATACCTAGTTGAAAAAAGCTTCAGTGTGGTAACAAACATTTTGACGAAACAAAGAAACCGCTTGAAAATCAATGAACGTGGAGATTTAAGGCTGCAACTCACCAGTATTGAACCGGATGTAGCTAGATTGGTAGATAGTCACCAGGTTCATCTATCACACTGAATGTTTTATTTTCTCTTTGCGAATTAATACTTTTTTAAATATAATTTCCTACCTACTTAAGATTCTTTAAGTACCTAATTTTTAATAATCATTATAAATTAGGGCGCCTTCAAATTTGCCGCAAAGTGCCGCGCGGCGGCACTTTGCGGCAAATTTGAAGGCGCCCTAATTTGAATTTAAACTTGATATTTACTGAATTGTATGTCTTTTTATTTTGTTTAATTTTGATGAGAAAATGAAGTCAACTTTACTCACTTAACCAAGTGCAAAGTTTTCCAATTGGTACCTTAGTACCTAGATATTTTTTATAAATAGGAAAAAACTAAAGATAGGCCCCCTTATTCATAATAGTCTGCTAACTTAAAGCATTGCTAATTCTCACTCTGTCTTCTTCTATTGACCTAAGTAAGAATGAAAAATAACACTCTGTAGCAGCTGTTTTAAGTTAGCGGACCATTATGAATAAGGGGGTTGATCTTAAAAGTAGGTAATTTGGCCATGGGGGTCTGAGGTAATAGTTCATTTTGGAAAAGGGGTCACTTGTCCAAAATAGTTTGGGGATCTCTGGTCTAAGCCGACGTTCGCACGGACGTAATAAAATCGCGACTTATCGACTAATTAATTCAAAGAAGGCATAGGTATCAAACAGATGTAGTACACACGGCTACTCATCAAGCTATACATTTCCAGTATAAGCTAACCTCGCATTGTACAGAAATCGTATACAATGCGAGATCAGCTTAAACTGGAAATTTGTAGCTTGATGTGTAGCCGTGCGTACTACAAGAAATCAAAACTAACCCTACGATAATAGAATACAAGTGATTTGCTTGTATCTAATGACTACGTGAAACGGGTCTTTATTTGTTTGAATCAGAACTCTTAATTTAACAATCAGTCGTTTTTCTTCTCGTCGCCAAGTCTCCCCCTCAGTGCGTTGCACTCCATCTCGTTGGGGCGACGTTGCAGGTCACAATCAGGACCAGACGTGATGCTGGCCGGCGCAGGATACCCGCTGCTGTTCGCACGTCAACGATCCTAGTTCTTCCGTCTGGGCCGGGACGAGTTGCAACTACTTCGCCGCGTGGCCACGAGTATCATGGTAGGGTGTGGTCCACGATCAGGACGATGTCGCTCAATGTAGGGTCCCGGTAGTGAAGACCTGGGTTGTAGCGAGGCGAGAGAGTTGGGAGATACTCTCGCAACCACCTTGACCAGAAATGATCGGCCAGGCGTTGTGATGTCTTCCAGTTGGGAGAACCGATGACCAGTGTGTCGTCAAAGGAGCCAAAGAGGGTAGCTCCGCATGACAAAATGATTCGGAGTCAGAGCTTCTTCTTCTTCTGGATCGGTGCTGACGGAGAAAAGGGGCCTCGTGTTTACAACGTGCTCAGCCTCTAGCAGCAATGTGTGGAGAATTTCTTCTCTAGGTTGCCATTCGTGTAGCGTAGCTGTGAGAGCGACTTTTACAGTTCGCACCATTCTTTCCCAGGCTTCGTATATTAGAGATGTCATTCTGTATTCCTGGTTTTTCCAGAGAAATCGATGGCTATCTCTGTCTTCTTCGTAATTTTTTATCCTCAGGAACATTTCCTTGGTTTCTGCGACGACGGAAGCGGAGCAGAACGCAGTTCTTGAGACACGATGAGATGATAATTGTCCTGTCCGGTGAGTAGGACGAGCGTTAGGATATTTCAGTTGTTCTGTTATCTTTTCTAAGTGCTGGCAATCTTCCAGATCCTTATCGCTGACTTCTTGGGGAATAGGTTCAGGGTCTTCACGGTATATCCTGACATTTTTTCTATGTTCCTCTCGAACTTCCCTCTGATCTTAATGTCAATCTTCTTTGACTTCTGATCCATTCGATGACCTCCTACGCCTTCGATTCTTAATTCTTCTTCAGGACCCTGGGCACCGATCGTGTTCACGATGGTCTTCTATAAGGGTCAACAGTGATGTGAAAAGTTATGTGAAAAGGCTTCTACGTCATTCTGTATTATATTGATTGATTTAAAAAAAACTTTGCTCATGTGCATAAAATAACGTGTAAGTACATTAGACATTATCATTCACTAACTTCTATGCATTTTATTATAGCAACTGTCTGTATGACCGCGTTGTTTTTCTAAACTACGCAACGGGTTTGGATGTGGTTTGCTCCGTCATTCAGGGAAATTGTTTCGGAAGGTTCATAAAGAAATTTCGATGTTTTGTCAAGTCTTAAAAACTGTTGGAAGCAGGGGCGGGTCACTACGGGCTTGCGGACGGTGAGCAATGGGTAGCTCGCCGTCCGATAAGGACCAAGCCCGGGTCGACGGCGCGTTGTGTTCCACGCGCGCCTCAAAGAGATGTCAGCAGAATTGACGGAGTCCGCTAGGGCCAATGCCTGCCGGGGCATTGCGAATACAGGCCGAAAGGGAAATCGTGGCCCCCCGGCAACATGGCAACTGAAGGAACACGGGTGGGTTTTAGTCAGTAAGAGTCTGACACGCCCTCCCGCTCCACCCAGAGCGGGAGAAGTTATTTGATAATTTCCCTCAAAAAAAGGGGCGGGTCACTAGTTTTCAATAAAGTATTCATCGATTAAAAAAGTGAAAATCGATAACGAATGCTTTTTCTATCACAGAAACATAAATACACATTTGACTAATAAATCTTTCAGGTGAATAAAATAACGTACACTAGACATTATCATACTATGTCTTTATAAATATATATGAATATTCATAAATAACGGACCGGTAACAGATGCCCTTAGCAAGTATAAGTTATAACTTATAACCAATCGGCGATGCGATATCAATGTTAATGGAAGTAGCTTTTAAAAAGTTTGATAGCTTTGTGATCGATCGTTACGTGTTCCAAACGATTTGTTTACTATGTGTTTTTTTAAGATTATAAAATGAAACATTTTTAGGGTTCCGTAGTACCCCTATTACTTAGCCTATGCTGTCTGTTTGTCACAGATATGTATCTTTTATCCGACTTCAAAAAAAAAGGAGGTTATGCATTCGGCGAGTATATTGTCTTCCTTTGGTAAAGTAGCTCTTATTTATCTTTCATTTTAACAAAAAATAAGTTAGTTCATTTTAAATCACTTTAAATTACTTTATTCTCGTAATTGGTATGAATTTTTTATCTATGTCTAAGCTGTGTACTTCTTTAAGTGACAAATTCACCATACTAATAGTTTATGTAATAATGGATGTTATTTATTAGTGAATAAGTCGTTGGAGGACCTATACAAAAATAAATATATAAATATTATTTTTCATGTATGCTGATCTCGCATTGTAAAGGATTTCCGTACAATGCGAGGTCAGCTTATACTGGAAATTTTTAGCTTGATGTGTGGCCGTGTGTACAACAATTTCTCCACGATTACTTACTGGGCCGATTTACGTGTCTTTTTTCATTTGATAGATGAAGCCTGCGTGGTGGTCCCATAATATAACTTTTATTAACTTTTTGTATACATTGACATTTGACATTGGTGAAAATTATATTCAAAATTACATGATTACTTTGTTAAGTATTGCATTATTTTAATTATTGTAAATGAGAGGACTAAATTTTAATGATGGTCTGGCAGTTTGAGTAGTTTGTACGACCTACCCAAATGTATTTTCTTTGATATTGTTCGTCAAGTTAGTTCTGAGTTGAGCTCCACGATTACTGACAAATGCTTGCACTGACTGAACAGGTCCACTCAAATCTGTGTGGTTCTTTCCTCAAAAGACCATTTCAGACACTAATCTACATGGTCCCTCATATGGCCTGACCAAGATTATGTCTGGACTTTAAAAGAGACTGCGACCTCTCGAGTTTGTTTCGGCCTTTCTTCTCAGAGTAGTCAGATAGGAAACGCCAAACTCACCAGGGCCTCAAGTCTGCTATTACAATAGTGTCAGAATGGTCTATCATTGATTTCATAATTGTTGATTTTGACAAGTTTGGTAATCTACTAATATAATGGCGTCATTATGACTTTCCAATGGTCAGCCACTGACACTCCATTGAAAGAAATGGCACTTATTGGTAATCTCGTACATATGAATGACTGACTGAGGCGGTATCATTGGTCGTATTGTACGACAATGCTATTGTAACACAATTCTATTACGAGAACATTGACCGACCAATGATCGACCATTATGAATTTAGCAGATTACGAACTTTTAGCAAAATGACAATGGGATTGTGTTGGAATGACGAATTTATAAAAATAGCAGACTTGGGCCCCTGGCTTACTTTTGAAAAAAAAAATATTATGCCGTGTAAAAGTGATTCCGATATCCTATTTACGAAATAAACAATTTCATTTCATTTCTTAACAATGGCCGAAATAATATGCTAGTAGAACATTGTTTAGTCAAAATATTTCGTTATTCCACGTAAAAGGACTTAACAAAAAAGCGGCCAAGTGCAAGTCGGACTCGCACACGAAGAGTTTCATCAATCAATCAATCATTTATTTTGTTAAACATAGGTATGGTTACAGATAGTATAAGTCTAAAATATACATACAACATATTTTTTAACACTCATTTAACATTATTTTATTTTTATATTAATTGTTGTTATAACGGTCATAGGTAGATACTTGGAATTTTCATAGTGTGTTCTACACTATGAAAATTCCAAGTATCTACCTATTCCGGTTCAAGACAGACGGACGGAAAGCGGAGCCTTTGGGTACGGAACCCTAAAAACCTGAGGTTTTAATATGTATCAAAAAAGTCCAGGTTTGTCCGTAAATCCTCATTGTTCCTTTCCTTGCATAATTCAACGAGGCAACATTCCCTCACGGATAGCCCTTTATATTGTAAATGGTATGCTGTATTATGCTGTGTACACTTAGACGTTTTGTCAACTTCATTTTGTACGCAATGAACGTATACCCTTAATTTGGTGGGTTAATCTGAATTTTGAGTGATCATATTTTTACACAAAAAAATGGTAAAGTAATGTATAGTAAGTATTTTTAACGAGGAGGAGGTACGTACTATGTTCTTCTGTATTTTTGAAGTGAAACTTCTTTAGAATCGTTGTGATTTCAAACCGGATGCAACGGAAAAAACGACAGGTAAGAGACACAAATACAAAAATGTGTAGGATGAAGCCAGGAAAGAATGAGACAGAAATATCCCATACTTCGTAGCGTCCCCACTCCCGTCTTCTAAGCATAGTCGCCTGTAATTTGTGAGCCAGAGCGAGAGAGCAGATATTGCATGCTTGTATTTGAGCATTTAACGTGTGTTAGTGTATGTGAAAACTACGTGAGCTACTGTACACTGTATGCGGCTGCGTATTACAGCTTTTTAGTAAGATGTCAGCGTGGTGTGTTATTATTTAACTGTGTGTTTGTTTATATCTTGTTGTGCTAAATAATAAATTTTATAAGATGCCGAAAACTAATGCCGAAATGTGTCGTCAATATCGACGCTAAAAAAAAGAAAATAAAATTGAAATGAAAAAAAATCCAGGAAAAAGATCAACAGAACGTAGTCGCGAGTTTCGTGCACGTAAAAAACAATTATTGAACAATCAAAATAGATGTTCAAATATAAGTGTTAATGTGACTGATGTAATAAATTTCCCTTAAGCTAAGTTCCCGTAACGAGAGCCGCGATTTTTAAGACCATTTTACGTACAATTTTCTCTATGATTTATGGCTTCAAACCTCTACTTTCTTTTGATCCCATGGTTGGATCGCTATGAAATTTGCACATAACAGAGCTTACATAATCCTGTCTTAGTATACATATAAATTTTTATGGTATCTTCAGTAACAAAGGATTTCCTAGAACATTAACTGTCTAAAATTAACTTTGGTACATTTTCACTATATAAAACTGCTAATATCTTCAAAACCCGTGAATACAATTCAAACGTGACAAGTGTTTTTACACCTAATCCTCTTATTTGGAACTAAAATTACGTTAATATCTCCGTAAACAAAAAACCTCATTTTCAAGTTACGTAATTATACTGAACATTTTATTCAAACATTAAAATTTATACAATTTGCATCTTTACTTTATCTTATTAGATTCTAACAAGGAAACTAATAACTAAATTCAACTAAAGAACTAATTAGAACATCATAAAACACTTAAATCTAACTAGAAACTACAAAAAACTTATACAAAAATGGCAAAAGCTCACCTACACTCATTCATCACTTGTTGATCATTTGTTGAAACTGAAAATATGGAACTTGAGCAATAGATTATGTAACATATGTTAAATAAAATATCTTTTACAATTAATCAAAATACTTTCATTTTTAAACAATTAAACTTTGTAATTATCCTACCCTTGTTATATATATTCATCTCATTCTTTTGTCGATTTACTGAAGTTTCACTTCTATCGTGTGTGAATCGCACACACACCTTTTTTTTTTTTTTTGGGTGGGAAATTATCATATAACTTCTCCCGCTCTGGGTGGAGCGGGAGGGCGTGTCAGACTCTTACTGACTAAAACCCACCCGTGTTCCTTCGGTTGCCCTGTTGCCGGGGGCCACGATTTCCCTATTCTTGCGCGGTGATTCCATGTAAATTTTATTAACTTTACTTGGATAATTTTTAAGTTAGCTTCAATAATACGTATTTTTCGCACTTTATCTATGTAGATGATGTTATTATAATAAGTTCCTGTCACTGTTATTTACATAGCAGGTAGTGGTATTCGAATGTGTGTGGGGTAGGTACCATAACTAAAAACTTTTTACAAAAAACTTTTTACAAAAAAAAAAAACAACCGACTTCCAAAAAAAAACACTACAAAGTGAAAAATAACTTTAATTTCGGAAGTCGGTGTCTTGGGTTTTGTGTTTTCGTTTTTTGCCACCGACTTCCGAAATTAAAGTTATTTTTCACTTTGTAGTGTTTTTTTTTTGGAAGTCGGTTGTTTTTTTTTTTGTAAAAAGTTTTTATTTTTCACTTTTTAGTTGTGGTACCTACCCCACACACATTCGAATACCACTACCTGCTACCAGTGACAGGAACTTATCATATCATCTACATACTAAGTGGGAAAAAAATACGTATTTTGTAGCTAATTCAAAAACTACCCAAGCAAAGTTAATAAAATTTATATGGGACCAATTTGGGAGCATACCCTTTCAAACAAAAAAAGAATTTTCAAAATCGGTCCACAAATGACGGAGAAATCGGTGGACATACATAAAAAAAAAAAAAAAAAAAAAAAAAAAACAAACATACGCGTCGAACATATAACCTCCTCCTTTTTGGAAGTCGGTTAAAAAAGAACAACCGACTTCCAAAAAAAACCACTACAAGTGAAAAACAACTTTAATTTCGGAAGTCGGTGGCAAAAAAGAAAATTTTAAACCAAAACCAACTTTCGAAATAACAGTTATTTTTCAATTTGTAGTGTTTTTTTTTAAAAGTCGGTTGTATTTATTTAGTAAGCCGTAGCCGAAAGTATGCTGCGACGCGCGATCGGCTCCGTTCGCCTGTCGTCATATCCGATCGGATCCTTTCGGCTGTTTTATGATTATTTTCTTCTTCTTCTAATGCAATAGCCAACAATTACATCAACTTCAACCATTTTCAAAAATTGGAACACGTCAACACGGTCGAAATGAAACGACTTATTTGACTAGGCGCAAAAAACGGATACGTTGGCAATGTTCTCAGCGACGGTACGGAGCCGATCGTATGCGACGACATCCTGCCGGACGCGATCGGCTGTCGCCACATCCGTTCGTATCCTGTCCGATCCGAAGCGATGCAAGCCGTTTGGTGGAAATCATCCTTAACTCAACTTACCACACGAGGTTGTTAACGTGTGGAATGTAAGCTCCATTTTTCCAGATTGTAGCAACAGCCAATGGCTTAATGGCCGAAAGCCTCGATCAACATCTCTCGAGGCTCTCGTTAGGCGGTTGGATCAAGGACTTGATTCGGAAGACTCGCATCGTGAGGAGGTTCCTGTCTCCAGCCTTAACTACCATTGAACCTTGCTCCCGACAACGGCGGACCACTATTTCTAATATTTTTTAAAGATTTTTAGATCTTTTTATTTTAAGAAATATTTAAAAAATAAATAAACGACATAAGAGACTAAAATATGAATGTAGTAGTACCCTAAAATTCCCAAATAAAACAGATTGCGAATTTACGAAACTAATGCAATTTAATCATGCACAGACCAACTGCGCAGTGCATCATCCAACCCTTATTCTTCGTCTCTTTCACACACACTAATTCCCATATTTTTCTCCTACTCCCACACATCACCCCATCGCGTCACGAATTCGGATCAAGCGTTGCCATGACAACGATACAAAACAATGCTATTTCTATTGCACCAGTTACTACTGATCTGTCGAACCACTCAAATTATTCCAGTAGACTCCAAATACAGAAGGGGTTGGCAAACAAACAGAGCTCAACTTAAACTGGTCACCAATCAATTCTGATTTCTGCAAATGAAACTTTAAGCGGAGGAATTAAAGTGCAATTTTAGTTAATTACTTGTTCGAGGTGTGATGGACGATGTTTTCCGTTTTGGGGCGACCCGGGGATACTACGATCCTGTTTATCGACTAGGGAATAGGTTGCTACTAAATTTTTGGACCCTTTTCGAGGGAGATAATTGGTTCTATTACTAGGAAAGAAGATGTCATAGGTTGCAAAGTGTAGAGTGTAACAATTTAAATTACTTTTAGTTCTTGTACACACGGCTACACATCAAGCTATACATTTCCAGTATAAGCTGACCTCGCATTGTACGGAAATCCTATATACAATACGAGATCAGTATAAACTGGAAATGTATAGCTTGATGTATAGCCGTGTGTACGTGCAGTTGTATTATTGCACGACTCATAAATGCGAAGCATTAGAGAGAACCTTAGATTATATACAAGTATATAATCTTAGTTAATTACTAAAAACAAGTATATAATCTAAGGATAGAACTATGCGATCGAAAAATTTATTTTGCCTCCCTTCTGCAAATGTTTTTATCTCCATTAAATTAAGTAGGTTCTGTGTAGTAGCAGAAGTGCTACTACACAGAACCTACTTAATTTAATGGAGATTAATACCGTACTTTTCAAAAATTTATTGAACGCAGCAGAAACGAAAAAAACACCAAAATAGTTTTAAAAAAAAATCCGTCAATCAATGTATGAAACCTGAAAACATTGTAGCTTGCGAGATAATCAATTAATTGAGTATTTTTTTTTTTATAGATTCGTTTCAGCCATACGAGGAACCCTATTGAAAATGGCTCTTATTAATAAAACACGATCTAATATACTTAATATAGTTATCTAAATATTTCCAACTTCGACCCTCTTCCGTTACCTATCATTTATAAATATTAGTCTATGTACCTTGCAACCAATTTATTTATTTATTTATTTACTAAGCAAGGCACACCAACAACATATTTACAAAGATAGTTACAATAGGTATCACAAGTCTTGAGTACTGTGTAAATACATCACTTATAGGCATGCACAACATTCTTATTAAAAGATGAACAATTATTCTACAAATTATTAAATCATTAAAATATTAGCATTAACATTAATTTGAAATGTAATAAAATTACGAAATAAGATTAGATTATAAAGATAAATGAATTACGCTTCGCTACATTGCATGAGAACAAACAACATCAAAAAACAAAAAAAGAACAAAATACTCGCTCATAAAGTAACAATACTAAATATGGAATAAAATAAAACATAAATCGTTAGTCTAATTAAAATCCAAATGAAATGAAGTTATTATTAAATTTGATTACATTACTATATTAAGATTAAAATTACATTATTAAAATTAATACAAATATAAATAAGCAGCTGATTACAGGTCAACCAATAAAGCAATCCTACAATAAATAGCCTTTGACAGTACGTAAAGATTGCGAGGTGAGAAATTTTACCCGTATTCAAACTCAAACTCAAACTCAAACTCAAAGCATTTATTTCAATTAAACCATTTACAGGCACTTTTGAATTGTCAAGGAATCGGTCAGTCAGAAATAGGTATGAAGCTAGTTGCCCATTCCAAAGCGTAGTAGGTACCTATGGAGAAGAACGGGCAAGAAACTCCACGGACACTCTTTTAAATAAAAAATTGTTACAAAATATTGGTTACATCATTCATGTTGAAATTATACATGTGAGAACAATGTAGAAAGACGTGCACGTTAGAAGCGTCCGTAATAAAAAGATAAAACAAAGAACAATTCAAAAAATTAAAATAAAAATAAGCCCTGGCAGCTAAGAGATGACCAGTCCCAACTGACGGCGCCCGTTCACGAACATGACGCATGGATTAGCACCATTCAGCTCAACCATTTTAAAGGGAGCTAAATGATCCAACACACGCGCCACCATCAGCGAAACATTTGAGTGAGCATGACATACTCACAGCCGCCAGGGCACATTCAAGTCAATGCAAGACATATTACCCGGTAAATGGTAACTCTTTAGTACATAGTACTCACACCTGTGCTATGCAATTATATAATACAATGGAGATTGAGTTTATACAATGCAAAGATAGTCTTACAATCTTCAGCAGCTCCAACAGTATTTACAAATGTTAATCAATTAGTTGTGGAGCAGGACCAGCATTGAGCCAAGCATTTTTATCAGCGATGTAATCCCCCAACGTATAATATGCCTGCCTGCATAGTGTGCGTTTTATACAAGATTTGAATTTCGTCTCATTCAGTTGAAGTATGTGGGGAGGAATTTTATTGTAACATTTTAAACAGTATCCCATAAAAGATGAATCTACTTTAGCCAGTCTGAAACCTGGTTGAACTAATAGGTCCCTATTTCTTGTACTATAATTATGTCTATCACCTCTTTTGCTAAAAAGATGTAAATTCTTTCTTACGTACATGATGTTTTCATAGATATATTGACAAGGTACCGTCATGATGTTAATATCCTTAAACAGTTTCCTTAGAGAATCGCGCCTGCGGAGATAATATATGGCTTTGATCGCTCTTTTCTGCAGAATAAAAATAGACTCGATGTCTGCAGCCCGTCCCCACAGTAAAATACCGTAAGACATGATACTATGAAAGTAGCTAAAATAGACTAGCCTCGCGGTATCTACATCAGTAAATTGACGGATTTTTCTGACAGCATATGCTGCTGAACTTAGCCGTCCTGCAAGAGATGTTAAATGAGGACCCCATTGCAGCCTTGAGTCGAGCGTGATCCCTAGGAAAACAGTTTTGTCGACAAATTCTAGTTTCTCTTGATTCAATACTATCTCACAATCACTACTTTTGACATTTGGTAAAGAAAATTTTATGCACTTAGTTTTTTTTCCATTTAATACTAAATTATTAGCAGTGAACCAATTTTGGACCTGCAGTAGGGCGTTATTTACGTCGTTAAAAATTGTAGCACGTCTATCTACCTTAAAAATTAAAGAAGTATCGTCAGCAAATAACACCATTTGTGGTTGATTTTTTAATAAATGTAGTAGATCATTTATATACACTAAGAAGAGGAATGGACCCAATATCGAGCCTTGTGGCACACCTATTTTTACTTTTAAACCTAGTGAATTGATACCGTTTATTTGAACTTGCTGTTGTCTATCATTTAAATAAGATTTTACTAAATTGAGTGCAAGTTTTCCAAGTCCGTAATGCTCAAGTTTCAAGAGTAAGGTTTCGTGATCGACGCAATCAAATGCTTTGGAGAGGTCACAAAAGATCCCTATGGCGTCTTGAGCCTCTTCCCACGCGTTAAAAATGTGTCTTAATAGGGTTACACCGGCGTCGGTCGTACAACGTCCTTTGGTGAATCCATACTGTTGATCGTGAAGTATTTTATTTGTGTTAAAATGATTGAGCATTTGATTAAGCATTACCTTTTCAAACACCTTGCTGAATACCGGCAACACGGATACGGGTCTATAATTATTGGCGTCTTTACTGTCCCCGGATTTGAAAAGTGGTATTACCTTACTGTATTTCATTAAATCCGGGAAGACTCCTTGATCCACACACAAATTAAATATTAGAGCTAAGTAAGGCGCTATGGTCTCAATTATGGAGGTACAGACTTTAATGGACATCCCCCAAAGATCTTCGGTCAATTTGATCTTGATTTGTTTAAAAGCTTTTATTACTGTTATGGGGTTAATATGCTTATTGATGGGTAAAAAGCAGACAAAACATACTTCATGAAAAGTCTTTTAAATATTTTTCTGTTTTTAACCGACTTCCAAAAAGGAGGAGGTTATATGTTCGACGCGTATGTTTTTTTTTTTTTTTTTGTTTTTTTATGTATGTCCACCGATTTCTCCGTCATTTGTGGACCGATTTTGAAAATTCTTTTTTTGTTTGAAAGGGTATGCTCCCAAATTGGTCCCATATAAATTTTATTAACTTTGCTTGGGTAGTTTTTGAGTTAGCTACAAAATACGTATTTTTTTTCCCACTTAGTATGTAGATGATATGATAAGTTCCTGACACTGGTAGTAGGTAGTGGTTTTCGAATGTGTGTGGGGTAGGTACCACAACTAAAAAGTGAAAAATAAAAACTTTTTACAAAAAAAAAACTACCGACTTCCAAAAAAAACACTACAAAGTGAAAAATAACTTTAATTTCGGAAGTCGGTGGCAAAAAACGAAAACACAAAACCGTCTTGGGTTTTGTGTTTTCGTTTTTTGCCACCGACTTCCGAAATTAAAGTTGTCCTTCCGAAGTCGGTAGTTTTTTTGAATGAGCGTTATGTTATGTTGTGTTGTTTACCAAATATTTCAAAATTCAAAAGTCATTTTTATTCAAACTAGGCTGAGAATCAGCACTTTTCGAACGTCAAAATTACATAAGACAGTCCCCCAAAATGCGTTCACCCTTCACCACTTCCTAGTGCCTTTAGCTGGGAAGAAGAAGTGGCGCAACAAACTCCCCAGCAGCACAGCTGTCTGTTCAAGTTAGAAAAAAACAATTATATTATTATACTTACACTGGCCTATTGACTGCCTTGTTGGTTTAGCGGGTCCTGTTCGATTTCCATAATAAGAAGGTACGCGGTCAGTTCTCCAGAACCTTTCGGCCCCATCAGCCATCTCCTGCGCGCAAAGTGCTCTGCCTCTTAAGTTTGGCAATTCTTCGCGCTAAGTCGGTTACCTTAGTTTACGAAACAAATCGCGACGTCAAAAATGACACGTCATTAACGTCAAAATATGTATATTTACGAAAAAAATCGTGGTGTCATAAATGACGTGTTATTAACGTCATAAGTATACAAACGGTAAAGACCATAGATCCTATACTAATTTGTATATATATATTTGTACTCGCGTTCTGGAAAACGGCTCTAACGATTTCGATAAAAGTAGCAATATAGGGGTTTACGGGGGCGAAAAATCGATCTAGCTAGGTCTCATATCTGGGAAAATTAGTTTTCTCCGTATTTTCACCCGAGCAGAGCTCGGTCGTCCATAGTTTAGAACAAGATTAATGACATAGAATAATGACATGGCAGCATGGAATTAGTACCTACATTCAAAACAGTTTGTAACAATTTCGCTTAAAACGACGTACTGGTTAAAACGACAAAAATTTAAGGACCCAGCATTTCTGTTTATTTAACATAGTGTTTGGTTGTAAATGAGTTAGTTGTGTTTGTTACGACAATCGGTGATAACAACCGGAAAACGTTGAAGTTGTTCAGTTTGATGGTCTGTACCACATCTTTAAATATGACCACACCTTTCTGATACATGCTGTATAACAGGGTGGCAGGGGGACATCGAACCATAATTCCAGAAAAAAAATTGTTTTTTTTTTTAAATGACCATCCAGAATTTTGAACTGCATCCATGGTAGCAGGTTATGCGTTGATGTCCCTGCCACCCTATATAGAGGTGCAATAAAACCGCAAATTGAAAGTGAGTTAATATTTATTGTATTTTGCACACCTACATACAGCAAACAGATTGAACACTAAAGTAAACAATTCGATTAGAAAGTTAGTAACTAATAACTAAAAATATTTGACGAAAACCAAAGCAGTTAGCCGACGTTCGCACGGACCTAATAAAATCGCGGCGGGATTTTATCGGGCACTGGATTTTCAACTCTCGGTGTTAAGTCGAGCGTTGAGAATCCAACGCGCTGAGACACAATCTCGTCCCAGGGCGTTGAAAAAACACCGTTGGATTTTCAACTCTGGGCGCTAAACAGAGCGTTGAAAATCCAATTCAAATCTATTAAATAAATTTGACAGATTGTAGTAGCCTGATGTGCTGGCGTCTGTACTTAAAATATATTTTTAAAACGTATGGTCCTTATTATCCAAAACGTAAAAAATTATACCTATTTAAACCAAGTACTTACATATAGCGCCGCCGTGCAGGGAAAACCAGTAGGTACCTTAATTGCGTAATACACGATCAATCACAATTTGTTTCGATTTGAAACAGATTGCTAATCCATTGCTTCATAAGTTGGAAAAAAAATCTACTCAACCACGTAAATAACGCAAGGAATGTTGTTGAACTGTCAAAATTAAAAAAAATTGTCGTAATCGTTTACGAAAATAAGTTACGCAATTAGGGTGGGTACTCGTCATAATCAGTAGTGCTATTCTGTAACCATCTCACCGTGTATCTTAGGTGAAGCGACCGTGGAGTGAGCTGTCAGTTGCTAAGGATTGACACTATTGGCAGCTCACTTCACCTAAGTTATCAAGGTGAGATTTTTACAAAATTGCACTAAGCTTACAATGTTTCCCACTGCTTGTATCGCATGTCTTCGAAATTTTTGGTTCTAGAACATGCCGGTTTCCTCACGATGTTTTCCTTCACCGTTTTGAGAGAAAACCGTGTAAAGAAAATTCTATTTTTTTTTTTTTTGCTGAGAAAACCTCGTAATTTACCTATTTAGAACAAACGTGCACAGCTTCAAAATGCTTCTAATGCCTTCTATTGATGATAATGAGAACCTTAGAGAACCTCGGAGAAAGTCAATGACGGCCATTTTTTTGACAGTTTTAATCTGCCCCTGTAAAATAACGTTTATTGCAATCACGAGGTTTTCACTGCACGGCGACAATAGGTATTTAAATAAGCTATAATTATCCACAAGAAACAACACTTCATGTGACTTCATACAAAACATGTGCAACCTTAAAGATTTACTTAGTTGCATTTGCTTACATTATTATTCAAAATATTATGATTAAACACGAGCAAAAGAATAATATTATTATCTGAAGTAGTCTTCCGCTTGGTATGTAACTATATCCAAAATATATTTAAATTAGGAACAAGCTTTTTTAAGTAGGTACAGACACCAGCACATCAAGCTACCCGAAACTGTCAAAATTTCCCAATCAACTTTGAACCTTATACTTCAGCGATGAAGTTGAAAATCTATTAAATAAATTTGACAGATTGTAGTAGCCTGATGTGCTGGCGTCTGTACCTACTACATTCACGGTCATTTGGTTTAATCAGTTGAAATGGTTTCCGGCCAAAAACTGAACGTGAGTGTCGAATCATGGAACTATGGTTTCGCGCTAAGCCACGAAACCACGGATCTGAGGCCCTAGTGCATCGATCACTAGTTCTTTATTAGTGATCGATGGTTGAAAGTCACAACTTTCAACCATCAAATTTGAATGATGTAAAACCATATTTAGTAACTCCTATCTCATTGTAATAAAGTATAAACTAGAATGATGCCGGGAGTTTGATAAAACTCTCGAGAATTATTCTAACTAGTACCTTATCTTACCGAGATAACAGTTACATTGCAATGACTTACTGATGGTTTTACGTCGGTCGCGAATGTCCTACCTTACTAAGTAGGTACCAACTCTCGTTCACATATCACGAGTAAAGTGTTAGCCGACGTTCGCACGGACGTAACAAAATTGCGGCGGGATTTTTTCGTTCATTGGATTTTCAACGCTCTGGTTAGCACCGACAGTTGAAAATCCAACAATGTTTTTTCAACGCACAGGAATGCACTCTGTTGAATTCTCAACGCTCGGCTTAACACCGAGAATTGAAAATCAAGTGCGCGATAAAATCCCGCCGCGATTTTATTACTTACGTCCGTGCGTACTCGGCTTATGATATAAGTACATAACGTATAATTAAGTCACTTACATGTATACGACATAATACTGTTAGCAAAAAAACTTTTTACAAAAAAAACAACCGACTTCCAAAAAACACTACAAAGTGAAAAATAACCAACTTTAATTTCGGAAGTCGGTGTCTTTGGTTTTGTATTTTCGTTTTTTGTCACCGACTTCCGAAATTAAGGTTTTGGAAGACGGTTGTTTTTTTTTTTGTGAAAAGTTTTTATTTTTCACTTTTTAGTTGTGGTACCTACCCCACACAAATTCGAAAACCACTACCTGCCATATAGATAACAGTGACAGGAACTTATATCATCCACATACTAAGTGGGAAAAAAGTACGTATTATTGAAGCTAACTCAAAAACCATCGAAGCCAAGTTAATAAAATTTATATGGGACCACCTCGAGATCATAACCTTTTAAACAAAAAAAAACATACGCGACGAACATATAACCTCCTCCTTTTTGGAAGTCGGTTAAAAAGCTCTCTTCAAGTAAAAAAAAAGTATCCATACCAAAATGAAAAATAAAACTGTACTTAACTAAAGAATCAATGATTAATACAAAAAAAAAAAAACCTAAAACTTTGGTTAAATGCGAAGAAGATAATTAATTAAATTGAGGAAACAACAATAGTTAGGCTATTGTTCGTTCCTCAATCTCTGCAATAATAACTATGCAGAAATAATATTTCATTAATATGTTTAAACTCTAATTGATTCCTGCGTTCATGATAATCTTGATTGTTTAAAACAGCTTTTCCCCAAAGAAACTCTCCAGAAATGGATTCAGCATATATTGCCGTCCCGGGAATACACAAATATTTTTGAGACATTTTATACAATTTTTTATACTCGTTAGAACTTTTATGCTGTTCCCAAAATTCAAAAGGGTTTTCTGTTGTTTTTATTTTCGGTATGTTAACTGTCTTTACCTCTATCATAGACCTCTCGGACTTGGTTTCATTTTCATCACTTGCATCCAAAATGGCGAACGAGCTTTCAAATTTAGAGTCATTTGCGGGTACATTTTCTTCTGGTAGGTTGTTAGAAGTTGAAGGTGTGGGTTCCGGTTGATCGAAAAGGTTAGAAGAATTTAAAGGATTTCCTGGGTTCTGTCCATATAATTCTTCAATCACTTCGTTTTGCACAAAAATTGCTTTGTCCTCTTTAATGACATTTTTTGTAAATCTGGGATCCATAAAAGTTGCTTTTAATGCAAGCAGTTCGATTTCGTAAGGTCCAAAATGTGAATCTATTGTCTCCAAAAGTATATTCTTAAAACCTTTTGCCCGATCGGTGGAAAGAGAGCATCCGTTTATTCTGAATTTCAAACAGACAATTAGCGGGTTAATACTGGACAAGGTTGAGTATTGCTGCCTAGACAACTCGTTAGCAGAATCTACAAATGGTTTTAAAATTTGAACGCATTCAGCGAGTTCTGTTTTCTCTTCGCCGAGGGAAGCTTCACTCATATCTTGTAACGCAATAAACTGATTATGCCAACAAAAGGGCTCTTCTTTCTTTTTCTTTAATTTTGCCAGGTCTAAATGGCTTTGGAACTTCTTCCTAAATTCTTCATTAGTTGTTAAATAATTTAAACATTCCTGAAAAGTCAAGCGAAACGCAGCAGCTGCACAAAATATGTTGGGTATTTGCAATTGATTAACTATTTGTAGAAGATGATCATTCCTTTCATGCCCAGTAACAAAGCAGACTACTTTATCTAAGAGGCCCCAATTGCTCAATATTTTTTTTATCATTTCTTCTTTTGGTCTGGGCTGTGGTGGCATCTCTTTTGTGAACAAAATCTGAGATATGAGTTTACCTTGATGAACGTAATGTACTGTCCCAGTCCACATATTGCGACGTCTTCGATCGATGGCATATTTCCAGGTGTCCATTGAGATCGCTACGTGATCGACCGACTGCAACGTTATCTTCAACTGTGATGATACTCTTCTGTATTGTTCGGGAACTAGTTTTTCCAAAAAATCCCTCATGGAAGGCAAGGTATAATTCGGAATTGTATCTTTAAAATAATTTCGGCAGCCATTGTAGTCGAGTATGCAATAAGGTCCCAAATCCTCGCAAAACCATTTTACCAACCTTGCGTCCTCGTTCCGGTCCCCTTGTTTTGGCTTTTTAGCTGGAGTTGGACCTTCTCTATCTTGTGCCATTATATCAGTAATTAATATTATTTACGAAGGTATTTTATAAAGTAACTTTCAATGACCGCACTAAATATTTCACTTTTCACAACTTCACTGACTTCTAAATAGGTACAGCACGTCTGGTAAGTATGATGTCAGGATGCCGACTAGTGCTGTGTGGAATGAATCCAGTTTATAAAATAAAACGAGATTAGTTAGTTGCAACTTGTAGCTTTTATCTTATCACTAACACACTAACAGTCACTAGCTAATGCCCACGCTTTTTTAATTAATCATTGGATATAATGGAAGTGACAAGCTTCATTTAAATGTACTTTTATCGTGACTAATGGAACTCAATTTAATAATTTTAGAATTTTTTGTGCATGTTAAAGCGTGTTTTTAGGGTTCCGTAACTCAAGAGGAAAAAAACCGGCCAAGTGCATGTCGGACCATGCACAATGTAGGGTGCCGTAGTTGGGATGAATTTATCCCAAGAACAAACTTAAGTTTGTAGTTGAAAAAAAAATTATTTCATACGGAATGTATGGGAGAACATGTTTTTACAACCGCAAATCTAAGTTGGTCGATTATTACTCGTTAACTTGTACTTGCCTACTCAGCTGTGATAGTTTTCCTTTTAAATTCGTTATATAAGCTATTGCCGTGAATTTTTTCACATACCTAAAACCAACCATTTAGCTGGCAGGGGAGGGGGACACTTTAACAAAAATTTGCACTTTAAAGCTTAATATTTCGCAAACGGATCTCTGAATTCAAAAATGGTTTTAACATACTCACAATGTTTTTGAAAGACCTTTCCAACGATACCCAACACCAAGGGAAAAAAAAAAACATTTCCACTTTACGTGTAGGTGAGGTACCCTAAAAAAAAATATTTTTCATAATTTTATTTTACCACTTTGTCGGCATGATTAATATTATACCCATGCCAAATTACAACTTTCTGGTACTAACAGTCTTGGAGCTAGACCGCGGACAGACAGACAGACAGACAAACGGACATGACGAAACTATAAGGGTTCCTTGTTGACTACGGAACCCTAAAAATGGAACCCATATAGGATCAGTCATATTTCCGTCTGTCCGTCTGTCACAACCAATTTTCTCCGAATCTAATGGACCGATTGAGTTGAAATTTGGTACTCATATCAATTTCAATGGCCCAAACACGAACGTATAAGGAAAATAAATGAATTTTGAATATAGGGGTCACTTTTCGGGGTCAAAATGAAAAAGGAGATGTTTGATTTTGGGCTACCACTATGTACACTACATTGTTTTTTTTTCTCCTTTTATCTGCAACCGGCTTTCCAGCCAAAATCAGATGGGATCTTCGTGTGAGATTGTTTTTGTGATGTTCCATTGAACATTCACATTATGTGGTTCAGTACTAAATGAACTTTACATTTTCATTGTCTCTGGTCCAAGTTCAGGATTTTCCATCTCTTTAGGCGTATTATATCCGCTTGTCTGTTTAGGAGAGACATTGCTGTGCTTGCTCAGCCTCTGTTTGTAGGTTTTGCATTTTTCGCATAGTTCTTCTTTCACTGTTGGTATCTTTAGGTGCTCGTGTATTTCTGTGTTTCTGACAAACCAAGGTGCACTTGAGAGTGTTCTTTTGGCAAAATTTTGGAACCTTTGTAAAATTTCGATATTAGAGTTGCTAGCCGATCCCCAGAGTTCTATTCCATAAGTCCAAAATTGGTTTTACTATAATTTTGTAAACAAGTATTTTGTTACTCAGAGATAATTTTGATTTTCTTCCTAAGAGCCAGGATAAACTTTTCATTTCTATGGTTGCTGTCTTTTTCTTGGCCTTAATGTGGTTGGTCTAGGTAAGCCTTCTTTCAGTCTAGATGTAGCCCAAGGTATTTTACTGTGTTACTGTTTGACAGTGGTTTATTTTCCATGTACACCGGGGCACAATTGCCCTTCCGAAGAGTGAAAGTCACTTGAACTGACTTAGACATACTAGGTTATATTCTCCATTTTTTCAGCCAGAGATCAATTTTATTCAGCTGGAGTTGCGTTTTTCTGGGATGCCTGCGTTGGATCCTTGTCATTCGCTAAGCATGTAGTCATTTGCGTAGATCACCGTTACCACGTCATCAGTATTAGGCAAGTCTGCAGTAAAGATCGAGTAGAGTACTGGCCCGAGCACAGAGCCTTGTGGGACTGAGGCCTTCATTTCATTAAGATTTGACAGTTCTTCCTCATACTTAACTTTAAATTTTCTTTGGTCTAAATGAGATTTTAATATCACGTAAAATGGGTTAGGTAGAAGACATTTGATTTTATACAAAAGTCTCTTGTGCCAGACCCTGTCGAATGCCTATTGGATATCCAGGAACACCGCAGAACAGTATTCTTTATTTTCCAACGACTGTCTGATTTTCTGGACTACTCTATGTACTTGTTCTACAGTTGCGTGCTTTTCACGGAATTTAAATTGATGGTCTGGTATTATAAAATTCTCGCCAAGGACTGGTTTTAATCTCCGTAGAAATATTTTCTCAAAAATCTTCGATATTATCGGAAGGAGGCTTATGGGTCATACATGTGTGAAGCTGAATTTTATTGTTTTTGATGGAGCGTGTAAATGAGAATGCCGTTGTAAGATGACAATTTCACCGAATTGGTGAATTTTTGTGATGCCCATTTGATGGCTGAGGCCTTTAAACACCAAAGGGCCTCTAAAGAGCAAACTCTTTACTAATATTTCGGTTTTCGCCCAGAAGTCCCATCACAAAAAATCACCCTAGCAATTCGGTGGAATTGCCAGCTTACAACGGCATTTTCACTTACACGCTCCATCAAAAACAATAAAACTCAGCTTTTCACAAAAATCCTCCTATTTGAAGTAGGTACACATACATACATGACTATTACCTAATAAAGGCAACCTGTCGTTCCCCGAGGCACTCTCAGAACAATACACGTCAAACCATGCTCTTATTCTAACGAAAAATTGAAGGGAAGCTTGTAGAAATCAATTCAGTGTAAGTACGACAACAATCAAGCTATAAATTTCCAGTATAACTTGAACTCTCATCGTACGGAAAGCTTATAGAGTGATAGGTCAGCTGATACTAGATATGTATAAAATGATGTGTCGCTGTGTGTACAACAAATATTTTCAGAAGGGAGCGACCCTCAGACAGGGGTGGAGACAGCGTTTTGGTTAGCGTACATTTCCATTGTTTAAAGTACTTAATGCTGCATATAAATTAAAATAAACCTTATTTTAGTTAACCTACGCTGGCATCCTTTTTCGAGAGCCACCACGATCCAACCCTTGCGGAACCTACATGGATACATGGAAGTTCTTTAACGCGGCTCGTACACTTTCATCACGCTAAAAAGTGACACTGCGTGTGTACTTGCGACTGTCTTCTTCTAATTCAAAGAGAGAGAGAGAGAACGCCGGCAGAAAAAAATAAAAGAGTAAAGTGATTAGTGTCTGTACACATCGGCCCGAGTACACTGCATGCCGGAGAAAGAGAGAGAAAGTGTGAATTTGGTCAAAATGAAAATCCAAGATGGCGGCCGCGAAAATGTTCAAATTTTTCGTCATGGGTGTCGTTTTCATAGTTTTCGAGTGTGCTAAAGCCAATATGAGGTAAAAATGTAAATCCAAGATGGTGACGTGAGAAAGAACTTCGTTCCTGACGGGGTCCCCCGACCGCACACGTTTTTTTTTTTGTAAATCAAGTTTTAGTTATAATTCTGTAGATCGTTTTAAGTACCTATGATTATACAGTTTTATCAACGTTTATTAATATTATTATAAGCCTGTGTTGTCCCACTGCAGGGCAAAGGCCTCCCTTCTCTCTTTCCACTTTTCCCGGTCTACTGCGATTGCGGGCCAATCCTTTAAGGGGACGATAACTGACTTTTAATGATTTTATACTGAAGATGACGTCTAAACGAGTAGTGTTAGTGATTTGAAAAAAATATATGTTAAATAAGAGCATTTTCTTAATATTTTAATATAGGCATATTTTTGATTATGTTTATATAACATAGTGAAATTAATTTGTAAAGTTATGTCTAACGCGGATAAAAAACTGAGAATGACGCAAAATCTATCAAGCGTATTTTTCTGAAAACTTTACCATTTTAAAGATAATTAAATTATTCATCTTTTAGTATACGTGTTTTATTAAAATATCTTTTTTTTTTTACGTGTAATAAATTAATAATGCGTCTAATTTGGGACAACGCTCCTTGATGGGCGAGTCCTATTACTGGCTGGACGTACGACGCGTTGCGTGAGCTCAGTACAGAACACGCAAGCTAACCATTCAAGGTCACTATCATATATCTGCGTCTTAAGAAGGAGTCCAGCTCATCCCGCAATCTCTTTCTGGGCCTGCCGCGTAGTCGTTTCCTGCTATTTGGGATCCACTGAGTGGTGAATTTTGCGTACTGCTGCTCCGACATGCGATAGTGGTTGTCTTTTTTTCGAGTGACCACTGACAATCAGCGCTGTGCTGTGGGTCCCCCATAGCACTGCATCATGCTGAGTGGAAGCCTTCTTGTCACAGTCATGTCGTGCAGCTGCCGCCTAATTTGTGTTTTATGCTCGTGATTTATTATGTACTTTTTGTTGTTTTCGATTACTCTTGTCTTTTATGTATGCACGTCTTTCTGTGCCAAATTAACTAATTTTTCTTTCGTTCTTGATGTGGCCAGCCCAGTTCCACTTTAGTCCAGCAACTGTGCGGTCAGCGTCCGCTTTTTGTGTTTTGGGACGAAGTAAAGAGTTTTATATTTCGTCGTGTGTGGGTGTCCTATAGGTACACCTCTGCCTAACCCTTCGGGGATTACAAGCGTGATGTTATGTTGTGTTATAAAGTTCTTAATGTGGTCTGTGAGTCTGACACCTCTTCGTTCCATAAATAAAATCGTTAATTAACAATCAGAAGCGCACCATTTTTAATCGTCACATATTTGGAGACATTTTGCTCATTATTTTACTATTTTAGCTTCAAAACGACATCAATTATAAGTTTACGGCTCAGTTCCGTTTTAACACTAGATTAGCCACAAAACGCTTCGGTTAAACTCGGTGATAAAATTTGAATAGTTTTCGGTGTAAATCTGTAGCCCTCTTGGGATTAGTTTCTGAATATCAATGTTATAAATTAGAAGGGATTTCATCCAAGCTTACCGTTTAAATACGGTGACAAATACTAATCTGGTTTAGTCAAATTATTATGGCTAACAATGCTGACATGGCTTTGTAGAAGCCTTATCGTCAGTTTAAATATTTTACTAATAATTAGATACAACTACGGCCACGGGACTGGGTTGCTCAAGTCACCATCACTACTCGTTAGGATTAATTTAAAAAAACATCTTAAAAAGCGAATCTAAGATTTAAAATAATAAAATTTTCCATGGAGTGTTACTTACTGTATAAACTACGTTGCTACCAACTTCCACAAATCGTCGCCGTGCAGTGAAAACCTTGTAAAGTTTTTTTTTGTTGTATTTTCTTTTAATTTATTTGTTGGGTAGAAAACCTCGTAATGCATAATTTAGTTTAGAACGAACGTGCACAGCTCTAAGATGGTTTTAATGCCTTCTATTTATGATAATGAGAACCTCGGAGAACGTCAATGGCGGCCATTTTTCAGACAGTTTTTATTTTCTCTTGTAAAATAACGTTTATTGCAATCACGAGGTTTTCACTGCACGGCGACGAAATACATTAGGTATATGAACAAAACCAATTTCATCTGTCTTTGTATGAAACTAACTAAAGTCAATCCGTGCTTTGTCAAAGTTTACCGTTTGTCCACAATGCCGTGCCGTATGCAACTGTGTACACCTACAGGCGAGAGTGACCCAATTCTCATAAAACTTCCTTAAAAACAAGAACGTTACGATAGAAATTGCTTGTTTAGTTATGGAATCAGGCGTTACTTTGCGGAAATCCATGATAATATAGGTGTAGTTTTGATTTTGTCAAAAAACAAATAACAACAATGTAAATTGCTTAAAAAAATGCTTGTTTTTCCATTATCTAAGAGACAATATGGAGTTACGTGATCAATACGCTTTTCGCGATTTCTATTTTTAAACGAATTCCAAGTCCCACAAATAATTATTTTATACTTATTTTAAAAAAAACAGTCTTAGGTTGCCAGGGACATCGACGCGAAAACTATTACCATGGATTCAGTACATGATTCAGAACCATGAGTTGAAATTTTCGTCGGTTATTTAAAAAAAAACTGCTGTTCCATACATTTTGACCGTGTAGGTTTTAGCATTTTTCTATGAAACACAAGGTTTTTGTTTTTATAACCGGCGAAAAATTTCAGCGAGTGGGTGTTCAAAATCATATACCTGTATCCATGGTAAAAGTTTTCGCGTCTGTGTCCCTGCCACCCTGTATATTCCAAATTTACTTAAATTAAATATTAAGTTAAGGACAAAAAGAACACCGAACTGTGACCGCAGCGCAGTCCATAATCTTGCTGAAAAATTGAGAAAATCTTTGTCTGCGGTTCAAAAATTATAACTTTTTTTTTTTTTTTGGGTGGGAAATTGTCAAATAACTTCTCCCGCTCTGGGTGGAGCGGGAGGGCGTGTCAGACTCTTACTGACTAAAACCCACCCGTGTTCCTTCGGTTGCCCTGTTGCCGGGGCCACGATTTCCTATCGGTTTTCTTCGAACCCCCGGCTGGAGGTTTTAAGTGTAGTAGCTTAAGGCACCCACAGTAGTCATGATCTCAGAGGGCAAGTACGAGATGCCAAAACTAAAAAAAAAAACCAACGAGACTCTTTTTACCTGACTTTATTACCTGCCATTGTTAGAATAGAATATAATGAGAATAGAATAGAATAATGTATTACCAGTTGTCAATGCTGTCGTGCATCACGTATGCGAAAAAACCATTTCATACATTTCAAATCGTCGATAGTTTTAAGAAACTGCGCTCGACGAAAAGGCAATTCTATTCCATGTTGGATAAGTTTCGTCCTTTAACCGTTTTCTGCAACCGTTTTCGGTAACGGGAAAACGGTTTCGGTCGCCAAAAATTCGAGAATGACCCACCACTAATGTGTCAAATTGTCAATGTCAGTCTGCTAGTGCAGAATACGTATACTGCCAGTGACATAGACAAAAAAATAAAGCTGATTTTAATCGATATGAAATTGATATTCATTATTTTGGTTTTTCAGTAATTAATGATGTTTTATTTAAATTAAATGCACCATATTGTTTAAAAGTATGTATAGTGCATTTAATTACTTTGAATTAACTATATTACCTAGTTCTACCTAGTGGGTAGGTTTTCTTTTTGTAGTTATGTAATCGATTACTATAATCGATGATCTCACGAAAACTATCTTTATCATATTTATCCGCTTCCAGACAAAGAATTGAGCTGATTTTTGATATTTAAGGATAAAAGAATATGACAAATTTTTTAGATCATACCTTAACTTAATACACTTGGGCCCAACATTTTCCATCTCCTTTCACACCTGTTTTCTCGGAAGGGTTCTCTTGGCAGGCATTAGGCAAAGGTTTGTTCGTCAATAATGTTTAAGTCAAATAAATAATAAATTAATAATAGTCAAGATGAATATTGTAGGTAAAAAAAAACGTGTGGCACTCGGGGACTGCCGCGGTAAAGTTATTGCATAGCATTTGTAACCTCCATACTTCCTATTTGTCAACGCTACACTTGGGATGATGTGATGACGGATGATGACATAAAACAAAAATTACGTTCCCATGACAACATCACGTTGAACTACGTTCCCATGACAACGTGATGTTGTCATGGGAACGTAATTTAATTACTCTTTTATCACAAATCCCAGTAACTAATCTCAACTACTAGCAAGTAAGACTCTATATTCGATTGCCATCGTAAAAATAAAATGCTTCCACACAAAAGTTCTTAATTAATGGCTACAAAGTCGAATCGAATAGTTCCCTAACGAATAAAATTAAGTGGTGGGACCGCACCGATTCGAATATCGAGAGGAAATCGAATAAACTATTAATCATCGCACCCTAGAATCGGAAGCCACTAATGGCAACACATCAAGGTGTGTAACATCACCTTAACAGCGTTATTCTGCAATGAAATGATTAATGATGACTTATCGATTTGAAAATGAGCAAGTATTATTGTAAACGGTTTTTTCATAAAATTATTCAAGATGTAAAGTAGCTTATGTCCTTCTCCGGGTCCCAGGCAGGCTACCTATCTGTATGGGAGGCCGTCACCTCCTTCTGCGAAGCGGTAATGCTCGCGAAGGAGGAGGCGGAGCGCGTGAGGGAGAGGCAAATTTCGCGCCCTCGCGCCCCTAACCGCGAGAATCACAGGCAGATTTCCGGCCACCGCAGGCGCGGGCTTGCGGACGGTGAGCAATGGGTAGCTCGCCGTCCGATAAGGACCAAACCCGGGTCGACGGCGCATTGTATTCCACGAGCGCCTCAAAGAGATGTCAGCAGAATTGACGGGGTGCGCTAGGGCCAATGCCTGCCGGGGCTGCGAATATGGGCCGATAGGGATATCGTGGCCCCCCGGCAACATGACAACCGAAGGAACACGGGTGGGTTTTAGTCAGTAAGAGTCTGACACGCCCTCCCGCTCCACCCAGAGCAGGAGGAGTTATTTGATAATTTCCCACCCAAAAAAAAAAAAAAGGCTACCTTTCTGTCAAATTTCATAACGATTAATTCCTAAATCATAGGAGTGAAAAGGTAACAAACAGACAGACAGAGTTACTTTCGCATTTACATTTTTTTTAGTTTAAATAGTATGGATAATTCATCCTAACTAATATTATAAATGCGAAATTTCGAGTTAGTTTGTTTGTTAAGCTTTCACGCTAAAACGGCTGAACGAATTTGGATGAAATTTGGCACATGGGTAAACCATGACTTGGAGAAGGAAAGTCGCGGGCAACAGCTAGTAGATAATAGTGCTACTGAGTATGATTTTTATACGCAGCTATAATTGGTCCACACTAAACATAATTCTTATAACTCTTACTTTAAAAAACAACGTGAACAACAAAAGTTTTTTGTATTTTAGTTTTATCAATAATCTGTGTTTTTTTTTTTTTTTACCTTCGCACGACTCTACAAGTCAAGACCGACAGGTCCTGTGGGAAAGAAATAGTTCCTACATAGAGACGAACTTCAAGCTACATGAATTAATAATGTCACTTTCACGCCAGATTCCACGAAGAGGGGTATATCGTGCGATGACCCACTTTTCGTCTATGTCAGTTTATGTACCCCAAGTCCCCAAGTCATTGGGGACTAATAAAGGGCCTTTTTTTCAATTTCTATCTTACGAGGCGACAAACTAATAGACAATAAAAAATATTTTAATTATTATTTTCAGCATTTAAGATATATGCCAGTGACCTTGAGTGGTTAGCTTGTGTGTTCTGTACTGAGCTCACGCAACGCGTCGTACGTCCAGCCAGTAATAGGACTCGCCCATCAAGGAGCGCTGTCCCAAATTAGACGCATTATTAATATAAAACAAAAGGTATTTTAATAAAAAAACGTATATCAAAATTAAATTATCTTTAAAATGTTGAAGGTTTCAGAAAAATACGTTAGATGGATTTTGCGTGATTCTCAGTTTTTTATCCGCGTTAGACATAACTATGTAATATAAATATAATCTAAAATATTAAGTTACTAAGAAAATGCTCTAATTTCATCTTCATTTCATTTATTTACATCTCTTTAACTACTTTCCTATCGCAGGTATGCTGGAAGAGATTTCTATAGAAATAAGCATCACCTTTGTACGTATTTTTCTGTTCCTTTCTTCTTATCTGTTTATGTAAGTGTACATAAACTGTTAAATAAATAAATAAATATATTTTTTCCAAATCATGAACACTACTCGTTTAGGCGTAATCTTCAGTATAAAAAATCATTTAAGTCACTAATGTAACGTAGGTACAGTACCGACTAAAAGTCCATAAGCAATCTCACAAAGCAATAGACTGACGCTTCGGTTTGACTTACGACCTTCTTCTATAAGTTGTTACAATACTGTAGACACGCACATTACACACACACACTCACTTTGTCTGCAACCAATGACTAGTTCGATAATCATCATTCGTTTTTAGTTTCATTCGTCTTGTTCACATAAATATTAAAGTTTAGCAGGTAGACCACAAAAAACTAAGTAAATTATTTCGATTTCTGTGGGGTAGATGCAGTTTGTTACAAGTATTCAATTAATAGAACTTTGTTGGTTCGTGCCGTGATAATATTGGTGACGAGCATTTAGCGCAGTGTTGTGGTTATTATTATCAAAAAGCAGGCATAAAATATATTGAAGAGATCAGATCAGATCAGAGAATATTATTGCGCTGCGTAAAAGTGAAGTGAATATCTAATAAAACCGGACTAAGTGTGAGTGTTATCATTTATATATTTCATATTTTACTAAACATAAATCCTAATCAAGGGTATTGTTGATAGAACAGAGGTATTGTTGAGACAGAAGATGCCTTTAAAGTTTTAAATTCATTGTGAGGTTTAATTCGATTAGTGAATAATAAATAATTAGGTATTATGTGTAATAAAAACAATGTTTTTCTTTGTTCTAGAGAAATACTGTGACGGTTAAGAGATATGAGGAAGGGGCTTATTATCGAGTAGCAGCGACGTCAAATGGTGAATGAAACAAATGGTTTCATACCAACGAGATATTTTGCTGAATTATTAAAAACACGTCATTATGAACCGTTCGCCGTGCACTCTGAAGGCTTGCATCACTGAAGACCAGCTAGAAAACCGTTTTTGACCTTAAAATATTGACCGTACCAACTTAATAAACAACAGATTCGTTATTGCATGAATTTTTGGTAACGAATTTTTTAAGCACGTTTCAATAGGGTGTTTGTCGTATTTCTTGCAGATATACCGAAATTGTTTAATATTATTTTAGTAATAGTATTATTTTAGGATTAAAATTTGAGGTTTAGTTTCAATCTTCTTTTCGTAAAGAAAATGAATACTTAAGCTATAACCTCAATACCAACCAATATTTACTAAAGCCAAATAAAGTTTAAAATAATTAATATGAACAACTGCCTTTAACCTTAAAATCAACAATTTTGTCAGTAGATTTTTTTACATTTTAAGTAGTCTAATATTCTTATTTATTGCTTAATTACTTAGACCATGATCAAAGCTTTATATTTATGGTGCAAAAAAATCCATTTAAAATTTAAAACATTTCAAAATTTAAATATGTCAAAATAATACAAATTGCTTCTAAGTTTCTAGACATCTATTTCACATATTATTCAGGTGAAGTAATGATAAACAATTGTAGCAGTTTGATAACTATACTTAAGTAAAATAAACATAACGAATAAATATTATTTATTTTTTATTATAACATAACTGGCGAAATGTGGGTGTACCTGCTACAGGGACACCTCTGCCCAACCCTTCGGGGAAACAAGGCGTGATGTTATGTTTATGTTTTATGTTATATCACGCATTTTTTATTCTAAACCCTTTATTGCAATAACAACATTAATAAATAGGCAGGATATTTAAAAATATTATTATTGCAAACAAAAATAATAATATTTGCAAAAACAGCGCTGTGATTTACGAGATTAGAACCTTAGCCATCTTGAATCTAAGACCAACGCTTAACGCCTTCTGCTATCTGCACATATAATTTACTTTCGAATTTTAGCAATGCGATACACTGGCCAAGGTCACGCGTACGAGTATGATGCGTGCTAACAAAAGTTATGGAAATATAAGTGCGGCGCCCGCGAACCGTGACGATACGATAGTGTGTAGTTCAAAACTGCGTTCTCTGTGGTGTGTGTACGGCACTCACACCACAGACGTCTGACTGTTTACACATACAAATGTACGGACTATACCGCGTGTTCACAGCAATACGACTCTTAGCGTGCTCATGCACTTTTGAGCGCTTACTGTACAATATTATATTAAACTCTTTGTTGAGTACAAAGAATAGGAGGGAGTGTTTACCTATACTACTACTACTTACTAAGAATTTTAAAGGGATTTCCAAAAATATAACACACTAAAAAGTTAAAAATTAAAAAAAAAATTAAAAAACCAGACTGCAACTAAAAGTTCAAAAAAAGATCACGTAGATCTGCACATGAGCAAAATTAATCTACCTAGCCTTTTCCCAACTATGTTGGGGTCGGCTTCCAGTCTAACCGAATGCAGCTGAATACCCACACATGAGCATGTAACTAAAACTAAAAAAAACAATTTTAAGGTTTCTGCTAATTAAAATCCGCCATGTTGTTTTTTCCAAATCCATAGTTTCAGTGTCACGAACACAGAGACAGACAAACGTACATAGGTACATACCAAACAAAAACATCCTTCTTTTGGGCTCCACCGAAGTCGGGTAAAAATACAGACAAAACAGGAAATAGGCGAAAACTAACATAAAATTATTTCATAAAAATGTTCCAACCAAGGACGTGTTATTCTTAAACCAATGACGACGAAAACGAAAGTTATGTCATCATAAACCGAGATTAGTAACCGAGAAGAGCCGACGGATAGCGATGACGTTTTTATGTAAACCATAGATTTTACATCGATTTTAATGTAATCTTTCTATGGCTTATCCACTAAATTTATATATTCTTGTTCAGTTTAGTAATTAAACAGATTCAAGAACTACAACTGTTCTTCTAACTTTACAGACAGCTGTGCTGCTGGGAAGTTTGTTGCGCCAGTTCTTCCCAGCTAAAGCACTAGGAAGTGGTGAAGGGCGGGCGTTTTGGGAGACTATCTCATGTAATTTTGACGTTCAAAAATTGCTGATTCTCAGCCTAATTTTAATAAAACTTTTCATTTAGATTTTACTCAAAAGATTTCAGAATAACCTTGCATTCGTTCCTAAAAATGCGATGCTCGGATCAAAGCATTGTTATGGAGAGTTACCTACCTATAAAAAAACTGCGCACAAATAGAACTAGATGAATAGTCAAATGTTTGTAGGATTTTGTCAAAGAGCTCGTGCAGCCGACCTCCGACTATTCAACCCACACAATAGATGTTTCTCCCTACCGATATCGATTGCCGAATCGTACGGGATATAAAAAATAACCCTCGCCGGATTAATGGCAGCCTGTCATAATTGTGTATGAAATAATCATCTGTGCGAAATTCGTACGAAATTACAACGGGGAGTTTAGCTTTGAGGGTTGGATTAACAAACTATTTGTCAGTCACGTCGGCGCCAGTTCGAAATTTAAAGCTGCGATGATTTGTAACATTTGTAATTTGTATTTTTGAAACTTGTTTGCATTTTGAAAATAGAACTCGGCCAAGTAATTGGACAACAAACTGTCAGTCACTAAAATATTTCACGGATTTGAGACGGTAAGTGGAGTGGGCGTGTTGTTCTAATTATCTTGGTCGAGTAGTAGAATTATAATTCACCATTTTAGTTTGGTACCCTTGGTAGGTACCTTCCTAATGAATTTTAAAATGTAAAAAATTCACACTTAGTTATGAGAGCGTGAATTTTTACATTTTAAAAGGCACAGTTAATACACGCAATGCATGGGGCAAAAAGCTATTTTTTTTTAATAATCTGTAAATAAAACCAAACTAAAAATGTAACCAACAACAACCAACATAGTAAGGAGAAGAATAGTAAATTATTGTCGCGGCCTGCAACTGGGGCATTGATGGACGATCGTGAAAACGTTGGCCGAAGCGAAGCCGAGACATACACACGTGAGTCCATCAATGCCTCGTTGCGGCCAAGACTTGTACAGTACTTTTCTCAAATAATGCGCAGAAATTCAAACTGAGTAAATTAATTATAAATTCTAGAATCAATGACGAACAACGATAATTTTTCACGCGCCAATATGCTCGTTTATTTCTTCTTTATTTTAAACAGCTCTAAGTATTTGCAAGCCAAATCGAAATGCCATGTGTTGAAATAAAAAGTTCGTTCCATTTTTAAATAACACGACAGATATGAGTTTTCATAGTAATTTATTTGGCCGCTAAACACGACAGATATGGATTTTCATACAAACATTACCAGCCGGGCGCTCGCATGTATTCGACCAGTACCGCAATTTCAAAATTGTCAAAATAATGCTCGAATTTCCAAGCACGTTTGAGAAAAATACATTTTCTTTAGCACAGACTAAAAGGCATAGAACCTATTTAGTCAGATTTACTATAAGTCAATGATATTATAAACTAAGTAGGTTCCTTACCTACTGAAAAGGCCATTTGATTATCGAATCGTTGCGTGCCCCTAGGTGTGGTTTGCGCAACCTAGTCACGAAATCAGACCAATACTAATGTCATTAGTGACATCAAGCTTTATTGAATTGATAGGAACACATAGAGGCCCAATTGTTCTCCTTATTACCATATACAATAATGTTCTGCATTTTATACATTAGTGGTAAAAATTATTTGAGAAATGTGCTAGTTTCCAAAAAAAAATATATGGACTTCGTAACAAAACACTTAAAGTGAACGAATCAAATAATATGGAGAGTGACAATAGTAGATTGTTATAAACCGTGAAATTTGAATCACAGTTTTGCTAGAACAAACGTTGTTCAGACCATGGTCTACTACCATACAACAGCATCCAATTAAAAAAAAAAACATAATTGGTTTTTGAAAAAACACAAAAAAAACAAAGTTCAAAATGTCAAGATTATCGTTACTCCCTACAACATAGACACCACGCATGGGACACAGCATTGTTTACAGGGAAATGTACCTCCATAAACGAAATTTTGTAAGCAGTAGATAATCTTGACATTTTATACTTTGTCTTTTTGTGTTTTTTCGAAAACCAATTTATGTTTTTTTTTAATTGGATGCTGTAGAATGGTAGTAGACCATGGTCTGAATAACGTTTGTTCTAGCAAAACTGTGATTCAAATTTCACGGTGTATAATCGCCAGGAAGTAACTTGGCAAGAATCGTAGATGCGTAGAATTCCTTTTCGCTTGTTTTTCTCATCAAACATGTTCAAAAATAAATTAAGTATGGTAATAACCATAGAATAATGATAATTATGCATTATACGTGTAATTTGTTTTTTGTTGCACTGAGTGTTCTTGCGCAATTTACTCCCAATACGCCAAAACCTTGCCAAGTTACATGCCGGCGACTGTACAAGGGTCGAAAGGAATCAATTCCCATACGAGGTACAGCGAGGGCGGCTATAGTCCGAGTAGAAATTGATGACTTTCATCCGTGTTACATAACATCACGCCTTGTTTCCCCGAAGGGTTGGGCAGAAGTGTACCTGTACTAGGTACACCCACATTTCGCCAGTTATGTTTAAGTCCCATGTAATAGGGGGCGAGCCTATTGCCAACAACCGGGCACAAATCCAGACTCAGGGCTGCTACTGAGAAATTCCAGATAGAAAAACCCAATAACACTTTGCCCGACCCGGGAATCGAACCCAGGACCTCATGCTCAGCAGTAGTGTCATCCGTGTTAATCACTCTACTTTTCATTTCGAATTTAAGGAAAGTAAAAAATAGTAGTTTAAAAGAGATTTTGAATTTCGGTACAGCCTTGGTACAGTACAGACAGTATCCCACCAAATTATATAAGAGTCCAGAGTCTTTTCAACATTTTAAATATGGAACACACCGCGTTACCGCCGCGGGCTGTCCCGTAGGTATTTTTTTAAAAATTTAAACTGGCTGTTTATACACCCTCAAGACCACAGCGTTTTTTAAATATTTTAATGGATAGTTTTCTTGTAGAATTTTTCCCTAAATTTAGTTCAATTTTTAAAATTCATCTCCGCCCTAGAGAGGGAAGCAATTAGGTACTATGTATCTCTCCCGCCCTAAGATGGGGAGCAGCGTCTTCCACCCGCTACTCGGATCAAACAAACACTACTTTCCGAGTATGAGAAAAGAAAAATAAGCTCTCCTTAAAGTGACTGGTGACGTTAGAGAAGCGATGGAGGATACCAAGGTTACCGTTTTGGAATTGATTTCTCCAATGCCTTTAACGCCGTCAGCCACGATATTCTCCTTTCTATCCTCTCCCATCTTATGGTTTCGTCCGAGGTTCTGGAATGGTTCTCTTCTTATCTTCGGGGACGTCAGCAGTCGGTTCGCGTTGATGAGCGCTCGTCGAAATGGCGCGACCTGGATGCTGGTGTTCCACAAGGCGGTATTCTCTCTCCATTGTTATTCTCCATCTTCATTAATTTTATAACTCATTGTCTTCGGTGTTCGTATCATCTTTATGCCAATGATCTTCAATTGTATACAGCTAAGCGGGTTGAAGGTTTGTCGGACGCTATAGCAGATGTAAACCAAACCACAAAAAGTGAGTGGTCTGATAGTTTTGGGGTGTAAGTAAACCCCTCAAAGTGTCAGGCCATTGTAATTGGGAGCTCACGCATGATGAGTAGGGTGACGCTTAGCTCTCTTCCTCCTCTTATTTTCAATGGTACCGTCATACCTGTTACCTCTTCTGTGAAAGATCTCGGTTTGCATCTTGACTCGACTTTTAGCTGGCCACGCCAGGTCTCTGGTGTTAGCCAAAGGGTCAACGGTACTCTGCGATCCCTGTATCGTCTGAGAAACTTTTTACCCGCTAAGACGAAAACTATGCTTGTGCAGACTTTGATTTTCCCTATCATCGACTATGGTGACGTGTGCTACTTTGACTTGAATTCGGTTTTGCTGGATAAGCTCGACAGACTGCTCAACAATTGTATCCAGTTCATATTCAATCTCAGGAAATATGATCATGTGTCGAGCTATAGGTCTGAGCTCAAATGGATGTCCATTCGCCAAAGAAGAAGTTTGCGCGCTTTGACCACGCTTTTCTCCCTTCTCAACTCTCCCACTCCTCCTTCTTATCTTTTGACTCATTTCCAATATCTATGTTCTTCACACACTAAGAATCTGCGTTCTTCTAACAATCTTCTCCTACTTTGTCCTTATCATACTTTTGACTTTGTTCATTCTTCCTTTCATATTCAGTCCATTCTTCTATGGAACGCGCTTCCTCTTGATATCAGGACGGCCTCCAATCGGTATGCATTTAAGCGGAAATTGCAGAGTTTTTTTTTTCAAAATAAATACAGTAGAGTCATCTCAACACCTCTCTCCCTTGAATTTGTATATAAATAATATATTATATTAAATGTATGTATGTGTATTATAAATTATAACCTATTTATGTACTGTTGTTGTACATTTTATTTTTAATGATATATTTTAATAATTTTTTCTTTGTTCCTCTCAAACAGAGCACCTGCCATCTAATCTCTTCACCACCCTTGGTTAAGTGGTGTAGAGAATGCTTATGGCATTAAGTCCACCTTTGTACCTTTTTGTGTGTGAGAAGTTTAAATAAATAAATAAAAATACATTAGGTACCTAAATTATAAAAGAAAAAATAAAGGAAGAGTGATCTATAAAGATAAATAATAACAGCAGACAACAAACTGTGGTTGGTGGACACAGCATGTGGAGACGTTGAAAAAAAATTGATCGAACTTACAGGTTATTTGTTCAGGGTAAAAAGCTTAAGCTATCCTTACCCTATAACCCTTTCCCTCTCCATCTAGGAACCGATAGAAATAAATCTAATTCTGTTCGAATAAAACGAGCGGGCAATCCATTATCACGGGCGAGCATGTGCATAAATTATTTCTCGTGATATTCCCAGTCCTGCCACTAAGGCCTTATTAGCATAGATAAATATAGAGACTGAGCTTTTAAGGGGTTGATACCTTACTTGCGTTAAAATTGCACCCCTTAATATAAAATAATGTTTGCGAAGCGAATGTTTTTAGTTTGATTTAGAATAATTTTAGACGAATTCAGGTACTATTGTTTTTGTTTTCCTATATCAAAATTGTAGTCCTATTTTCCTGAAAAGTTTGGTAGGTACCTATATTGTGGTAGAAGGTGGAACAGAATAACCAATTCTTTATTCAAAGGGAATAGAGTGTAAATTGGAAAATCAAAAAGGTAACTTTGATTTTCAGTTTAAAATCCGTAGCTTTTTTATATAAGAGCTTTCGCTCATGTTGAATAGGTACCCATAACTAATTAAGTACATTGTTAACATACCTATAAGTCCATCCACGTCACCTAGGCACAAAAAGAACCACAGCAATCCTACAGGCACAAATCGCGCGCGGGCCGCCTTCAACATTTTTCCGAAATCACATCCTTCAAAAACATTGTCCACTTACAAAAAGCTATACACTAATTACCTATCACACGATTATCTCACTATAAGCGCTTAGCGGTCACTGACACATTGTTTTTTTAATTGGATTTAGGGTTGAATGGCAGCGTGCGTAAATACGCGCGAGAAATATACGGGCGTGCGGCGCGAACACTCCGTCCGAAAGCTTACGCGGTACTGAATAAGTGGTCGAGCCGTCGAGCGATAATAGTGCAGAATTACCCGTAGACGGTTCGTAGCTCGTAGATCGAAGGGCTTGGGAAAGCCCGGTCAACAAATTGATCCGTTTTTCATTTTACACCCTCGTTGGTTTAATTTTAATTGATGTCTTCATTTGAAGCGCATGTTTGATTAAGTAGCCAGATTATAAAAGGGCAGTTTATCGGGTAATAAATTACTTCTTAGTTTGGGCGTAATTAGCATATTTTTGTATTCAATTATGCGTAACCGAACTTAAGCAGCTTTTGGTAGTGTCCGCCTGGTCTTGGGTTAAAATGTAAGCACTTACGGACACTGCCAAACTCGCATTAATAAACAATTTAAATACTTAAATAAAATAGGCAAATAAGGGTCTTTTATAATGGGCTATTACTGAAATCCGTCAAAAATCGTTTAATATCCCATCAGCAAGCGTGGTTTTTAAACGATTTTCGATTTACATCGACGCGAAAACTGTTAACCATGGATTCAGTACATGAGTCCGGTCGGTTATTTTAAAAAAAGCTGCTGTTCCATACATTTTAACCGCGTAAGTATTGCACTTTTCTATGAACAGCACATTTTTTCAGCAGATTACTTACCTTACCTTATCTTTTTTTGCGTCGTGTTTACCGCAAATAAACGAATTTTCTTTCTTTTCTTTTCTTTCTTTACCTAACAGGTAGAGTCCGAACCGAAATAGTTTTTATTTTGCGAATGAAAATCGGCTTGATTTGCATTTTCGGTAAAAAAAATCGACTAACAAAAAAAAGTATTTGCGTTGATCGATGGAAATGAAATGACGATAATGATGAAATATTTAATTAAACCGTTTAAACATAAATCACGCGAAAATTAACTTTATACGTTTCTCAAAGGCATTTATTATTAACAAACTATCTGATATGATGCGAGAAAAAGCAATTTTTCTGGATTTAGTTAATTTTAACACAAATGAAAAATAATCATTTTTCATTTGTGTAACATAGGTAATAAATACAATCCTTAAATTAAAGTTCATAGGTCGCTATGTCATGCCAAGAGGCGTACAAATATGGTTGCATGCAAAATAAGAACAATATGGAATAATTTCTACAGTCAATGCATAAATAAATAATCATAAAATACAATTAGTCACAGTATTCAATTATAAATTGTTTCTCCAGTCAAATAAAAAAATAAGGCTATATTAATTTACCATTCAAAAATTCATCAGTCCTATAATAAAAAAATTCAATTAATAACAGTTTTTTTTTTATTGTGTAATATTTAATTTTTTAATGACATCTGTTAGTTTATTGTAACTGCACGGTGCCATGCCTAAAACGCTCTTTCTCACTAAGGCAGTCTTACAACGCTGATTGCATAAACTTAAGAGTTTGCGTATTGGCTACGAATCGCAACATCTCGTAACGTTGACACGTTTGCATGTTTGTTTTGACGAAAACACTAATTTCAAAAATACATAATGTAGGTATTTTCAGCGATTTAAATGAAGGTACAAAGCTATCATCAATTTTCTTTATTGTACATTTATTACTATGTAACGTAGGATTTTCTCAGAAAAAATAAATTGTTAGTATTAATTTGGCGGAACTTATTATTTTTCGCCCACTGCTGAAATGACCAAATAATTTTTTTTCAGCCGAAAACAAAATTAGCCGAAACTGGATATTTCTGCCGAAAATTGCCGAAGACCGAAAACCAAATTCATTCGGAGTCTACTGACTGCTGGTAAAGGGCAACACGTAAGCACTGAAACTGCAGCACACTGCCTCGTTGGTCTAGTGGTCACAAGCGCTACTGTTGAGCATGAAGTCCTGAATTCGATTCCCAGGTCGGGCAAATTGTTATTGGATTTTTCAATCTGGGATTTCTCAGTAGCAGCCCGGAGTCTGGATTTGTGCCCGGTTGACGGCAATAGGTTCACCCCCTGTTACATGGGACTTTAACATAACTGGCGAAATGTGGGTGTACTATAGGTAGGTACTATCGAAGAAACGCATATCTGTACACTGTAAGTACTATTCTTGCTTGCAGCGCTCGTCCGCTATAGTAACGCTTACCTACGAAAAAAAAGGGTCGTGTGCACGGGATTTTGTTTTCAAATTGGTTAGACATGCGTTACCCCGATAGTACATCTCTGTCCAATCCTTCGGGGGAACGAGGCGTGATGTTATGTAAACGACACAGCATGTGTCCTGTGGGAATTGGAATTTAATATTCAAGCTGTAACACGTAATTAACAAATAGAGAACCAACTGAAATGAATTTTAATTTTGTATGTACTGCATGGGTACGAGAAGGTCATTGACACTTTTGCCCTTTCAAATTACGGCAATATGCTAACGTTGAAGCGGTATTTTTTTAAGTGAAAACTTCTTTAGGCGCGTTGGGCATTTTTGAGATGGGACTAAACCATTGATTTCGCGACACTGTGACGGTGTCGTCACAGCTTCACAGCTTTTGACCATTAAAAAGACATCAACGCGTTGATTACCGCGGTGATTTTTTTTCAAGTTTTCGCTTCTGTCGGCACTCGCGGAGTGCCACTGATTTTTTTTTAATGATTTGTTCACTATGTAGGCACTTACCTACTGCTTTAAAACGGTGATGAAATATATCGTGAAGATCGACGAAGTTTTGATTGCTGGATTCCAGCATGTCCTAGAATCAAAACTTCGTCGTCCACCAACCTGGCACTGGACCCGCATGGCCTTCCTGTCAGATGTAAAGAGGTAAGCTTTCTCCTAACTCAAAGAGAGAAGCGGTGACGCAGTGAGAGAAGCAGTGAGTAACACTTTTTTTTTTTTTGATTGGGAAATTATCAAATAACTTCTCCCGCTCTGGGTGGAGCGGGAGGGCGTGTCAGACTCTTACTGACTAAAACCCACCCGTGTTCCTTCGGTTGCCCATGTCCCTTTCGGCCCTTATTCGCAGCCCCGTCAGGCATTGGTCCTAGCGGACCCTGTCAATTCTGCTGACATCTCTTTGAGGCGCGCGTGGAACACAACGCGCCGTCGACCCGGGCCTGGTCCTTATCGGACGGCGAGCTACCCATTGCTCACCGTCCGCAAGCAGTGAGTAACCCTAGCAGTGGGAAGTGCAGGAAGACTAAAGGCTCAGCAACCAAGTTCGACGCGACTCTAGGTCTAATGGATCAATTTATATGAAAACTTCACGGAAATTGTCCTACTGGTGTCGCGTCGCGCCTGACTGAGGAGCCTTAAGCCCTCGTACCCACGGGCGATTTTGTACCGCGACGATTTTATTTGATTAAACAAAATAAGTAGATATTCTTCAGAATGAGTATTTTAAAATTTCATTAAAAATACACGTAGATGCTAGAACAAAAAAATTAATGGCTAAGTTCAGCAGCATATGCTGTCAGAAAAATCCGTCAATTTACTGATGAAGATACCGCGAGACTAGTCTATTTTAGCTACTTTCATAGTATCATGTCTTACGGTATTTTACTGTGGGGACGGGCTGTTTACAATCAAAAACCCGATTTTTTTTTTTCAGAATATATCAAATAATTTGGCGTTCTTCCGTCAGTTATTTGCTGTCGGGGGCAAGGCAAATTAGTAATTGAAAATGTGTATTTTTTTATTCGACAAAATTGCCCCCAAAAACGCCCACCCTTCACCACTTCTCACCCTTCACTTAGTGCCTTTAGCTGGGAAGAAGAAGTGGCGCAACAAAGTTAGAAAAAAAAAAGATTCTATACAAAAGTATGCAAAATAACTTACATTATGCAACACAAAACATAATTTAAATGATAAATTATTGGCCAAATGTCAGCTAGCACACGCCAATATACCAACCAAAAACATCGAGAACTATACTCAAGCAGAATTTAAAAAAAACAGAACTAAATATCTAAATAAAAGCCTCCAGGCATAAAGGGCGTGCCCGCCTACATACTCGTAAAGCTGTAATTGGAAGTTATAAATGCTAAACTAGGACCATCGAGGTCAAATAAATAAACAGCTAATTACTAGTAACAATAACAAAACCATGATCAGCAAGACGACTAGTCACCACAAGCAGCACCCGTTCACGAGCATAACGCAAAGATCAGCCACTACCCCCCTCGCTATATTTTAGGGAAGGACAACCTGTCGAATCGTTGTGAATCTATGCAGATATTATTGTTTTTGGTGATATAGCGAAAACGCCAGGATATCCCACAAATTTTCTTACGTCTTTGGCAATTTAGAGATCAGAATCAGGTTGCATGTTCATCAAAACATGATTCGCGACCGTAATAAATATGTATTTACTGAATTCAACAAGAACAACGGCTTAGCCACGGAGCAGTGGTGGCCCCCACTTACGAGTTGTAGTTAGGGTTCCCACCTCTCCCGGAATTCCGAGAGTCTCCCGGAATTTAGATAAGAAAATTGGAATCTCCCGGCTCCCGGAAGATATTTCAAATAAACAAAATTCACCCGGAATTTAGAATTCACGCGCGAATAATTGACTGACAACATGTAGAATTATTGTATATTTATTTTACTTTTATATCTTATATCTATCTCATTGTATGCTGCGCAGGGGCTCTTTCTCGCATAGGGTCGCAGCATTATACTGAGGGATAGCCGTTTTGCGGGGATGTGACGGATATATAGTTATTCTTTTTTGTTTTGTTTTATTTTGTGTTCTTTCTTTGTGTCATGTTTACCGCAAATAAACGTATTTTCTTTCTTTTTCTCTAGACAGTGGCGAAAATCGTACGACCGCACCCGGTAGCACGCTACTGGCGAATGCAGTCGCAAACTCGCAACATTCGAAACTAAATTTTGTCCATACCTGTATCAAACGCCGCCTGCAAGCGTGTTTTTATTAGTAGTGTATTCGATATTATGGACAAAAGAAAGAACCCGCTGAAATGACGAACATATTAAGGCAGAGATCCAAATTTTTCAATTATAAAATGTACTGCAATTTTTTTTTAAGTAAGCTCATGACCAGATATTTTGAAGTCTGTAGTTCTGTACGTTCAAATGGTAAAAACAATTAAAAAATATATTTTCTCCCGAATTTTGACTAACTAGAGGTGGCAACCCTAGTTGTAGGTCGTGAATTCCAACCCAGGCAGGTACTTTACTTTGTGTATTTAATTTCATCACCACTGCTCTCAAAACGGTGAAGGAAAACATCGTGAGGAAACCGGCATGTCCTAGAACCAAAAATTCCAAGACATGTGACGTCTACCAACGCGCACTGGGCCCGCGTGGTGGATTACGGCCCACTCCCTCTCAGAGAGGAGGCCTGTGTTCCAGCTGTGGGAACATTATAGGCTGATTATGCTATGGTTATCATATGATAACCACGACTTTGACTACAGTGTTTTCCCTGTGTAAGAGGCGTCAAGGTCCGGACTTTTCCCAAGGGTGTATTCGCGTAGAAAGCTGGTAACAAGCGACGATCGACCGAGCGCCAACCAGTTCCAATCTACATTAGTCGGAGCTGGTTCGCGCTGATTAGGCAAAAGTATGAAAACTGCCTATGCCGACCAGCGTTGACAGCCAGCGCTTGTCCCCCAGCCCACAAGTGACGAACCCTATTTTTTTTTAAATGAATATCAGAGAGCACCCTGTATCCATCACATAATTAATTTATCTGTCATTGCTTCATTTTATTTTAAATTCTTTTTAACTATTGTAGTATAGTAATCTTATTCAGGTGCATCGTCTTCACATCAGGGGCGAATTGTCCATATAAGCCGATTCCTACCGGCTTCCCTTTGGAAATTCGGAACACAACCACTCTATCGTCATTGAATAATCAAACTATAAGTATTTGATACACCATAAAATTAAAATACCTATTACAAAACGCCTACATACATTAAAAATTGTCTTAATAACCCAACAACAAAACACTGCGCTAAAATAACTCGTAGGCGCGTCCGGCTTACGCTAAATTCAATTTCCTTACAAAAAATAAAGTCATCATGACGTCACTTCGGTCACGTGATCCGCGGTTTCTATGAGCCGAGTAAGCCGGTCTGTAGCGAGTTATTGTAGGCACAGAGTAGCAAAAACGTGCGCGCGGGAGCGAGAAGGAATTATTGCTATTGCACCACCTCTTTCTGGCACACGCATTTGATTCGGTAAATTTCGTAATGCATTCGGCTAGGAGTTCGTAAAAATTTCATCATTCGTTTGACAAATATATTATGTGGTTGTTTTTTGACGTAATCGCATTAGAATCTTATTAATTTGCATTTTGTTCGCTCAGTATTAATTGAATTCATATGTTTATCAATACTACTAGTATTAATATTTGTTTGTAGTTATAGGATATTGATTAACATAGTGTTTTGAGAATGATTAACATGGTGTTTTGTGTGTTGTGAATGTAAAGTACCTTGTAATTAGGTATTTGGGGTAAGTAGATAGTTTAATAAGCTGAAATTACTTATTTAGAGTAGATTTGACAACTAATTAGTACGATCTTATTAGGATGGCGGCATTCATAGTTTTAGAATGTCATAGTGTGTGAATTTTGTGAAGAAACATGCTTTTCAAGGTTAAGTTTTGAAAATACGTGCTCGCCCCGATGTGACTATAAATCTCAAACGCCGCGATGGTTTTTTCAAAAATTGTAATGTTTCCCTTTACGATAAATATCAATGACTGACTGGCAGTCGTTCCCGTGTTTACTTTTGTTAGATTGTAGTTGAATTCATCAAAAAAGATGTGCAGACTGAAAAACATATTCGTAGCTGTTTTATGAGTTCTGGAATCGGGAATTTGTATGAAGCTCATAATAGAAAAGTAGTATATCAAAATGTAATGAAATGAAATTTTGATTGATTGATTGATGTACGGTAAATAATTGTTTTTTTTTTTTTTTTTTTTTTTTTTTTTGTTGTTTCGGCTTACCTCCTCCATAAAGTCACCCTGCGCTACTGCTTCACATATAATTATTTAATTAACTAGCTGACCCAGCAAACGTTGTTTTGCCATATAAATGTTTGGGGTGGACCACCCTTATCCTTTAGGGGTATGAAAAATAAATTACAACCGATTTTCAGACCTACCGAATACACATATAAAATGTCATAAAAATAGATCAAGCCGTTTCGGAGGAGTATGGCAACTAACACTGTGACACGAGAATTTTATATACCCATACAAAATGTAAAACATTTTTCACTCCTCTTGCTCAAAAAGGCCGTCATTGTAGAGTACCAGAGCGGGGAAAAAATAGCATTTCTTGCTCTAGGGGAAAAAGTTTTTTTTTTTTTTTTGTCTGTTCCAACGAGCCTTGAAAAACGAAAAAGTATTTATTCTTTTGTAGAATAATTATGATTATGGACTTGACTTATTACTGGTTCACAAAAAAAAGAAGAACATTTTATTTTTTTAAATGGAACTAAATGCGGCTATCTCTTTGGTTCTACCAAAAACATAAATAGATAGCGTGCATTGCGTTGCGGCTACAGAAGAAATAAAAAAGACATCTGCGCGAAATCTTTTGAATTTTTGCTCTAATTACGAATTGAATTGGTGACCGTAATATAATTTACAACAGTGAAAATGTCATCATCTAGTGAGAACATCTTCACAGAGGACTGAAATTAAGTTTCCGGAAAAAAACATCTCGTTAAATATCCAGAATTGTAAAAATTGTACATTTAAATAAAATAAACTATTTAATATTGTATTGGATTATTTTATTTTCTCGCAATCGCAGTGAAAAATAGAGTGTAACTCACGGCGCTAAAACCCATTATAACTCGGTTTCTATTTACTCCCTCCCTAAAGCTCGGGAGTAAAAGTACCTCGTTACAATGGGTTATTTTAGCCCCTCGTATAACAATCTACTATTAAAAGAGTAACGGTGGAGTTTCTTGTCTATTCTTCTCCATACGAAAACTACCTTTTGGAAGGGGCGACTAGAATCAATTGTATTTTTTGTAAATTTTGACGTTCAAAAATGTCTTATAATGTGCTTAATTGAAATAAATTATTTAACTTTGACTTTGATGACATATCGGTCCCGATTTGGACCAGCTTTCTACGTGCATACGGCCGATATAACTTGGCAGGTCTGAACATAGGCTCTGCGAACTTTCGCGCGTGTTCTCTCTCACTCCCACTCGCCTCATGTCACCATTTGGTTCCTAAAAAATGTTATTGCGCAGCCTTCTGCGCGAAGTTCGGAACTGCCAAGTTATATCGGCCGTATTGCACACACGGCTACACATCAAGTTATACATTTCCAGTGTAAGCTGACCGAAGTTCATTGTACGGAAATCCTATACAATGCGAGATCAGCATAAACTGGAAATGTATATTATATAGCTATTGATGTGTAGCCGTGTGTACACCCTATCTATAGCGAGAACGCAAACGTTGATGAACCGCTACTTAAAAACAAATAAGTACACCTCACCAAGGTGGTCCAACGACATTCTTGATCAATATATATTTTATTGCATGCATCCAATTAACCCAATCACTGTTAAGTCGTCAACTATCGGGATTTTAGTGTCAAACATTGTTAATATAGATAAAAGGGCCAATCGATTTAGTAAAGGTGGATGGCTCGGTAACCGATATGGTAGTGCCCAACGGTTGGGTTTCATTAATTTTTAGATGGACTGACCTAAGGAATAGGTAGTAGCAGCGGTTTCATAAAGACAAAAAGACACTGCCTACCCTTCCTAAATCAGATAATATAAATATTTCTAATCTTGTTCTGTTATCAAATATTATTTTATCTACGAGTACCTACTTACTATCAACAAAAAAAATCTTTAATCATAATTCAGCTCCACCTTTTTTAACTTCTCCCGCTCTGGGTGGAGCGGGAGGGCGTGTCAGACTCTTACTGACTAAAACCCACCCGTGTTCCTTCGGTTGCCCTGTTGCCGGGGGCCACGATGTCCCTTTCGGCCCTTATTCGAACCCACGGCAGGCATTGGTCCTAGCGGACCCTGTCAATTCTGCTGACATCTCTTTGAGGCGCGCGTGGAACACAACGCGCCGTCGACCCGGGCCTGGTCCTTATCGGACGGCGAGCTACCCATTGCTCACCGTCCGCAAGCAGTGAGTAACCCTAGAAGTGGGAAGTGTAAGAAGACTAAAGGCTCAGCAACCAAGTTCGACGCGACTCTAGGTCTAATGGATCAATTTATATGAAAACTTCACGGAAATTGTCCTACTGGTGTCGCGTCGCGCCTGACTGAGGAGCCTTAAGCCCTCGTACCCACGGGCGATTTTGTACCGCGACGATTTTATTTGATTAAACAAATTAAGTAGATATTCTTCAGAATGAGTATTTTAAAATTTACTTCCTGTGATTCCCGACGCCCAGGGCGTCTCCTCCTGCGGCGGTTAGGGGCGCGAGGGCGAGAAATTTGCCTCTCCCTCACGCGCTCCGTCTCCTCCTTCGCGAGCATTACTGCTTTGCAGAAAGAGGTGACGGCCTCCCATTTCCTCTCGCTCCGTAGCATGGCCCGAATCAGGGCCGGATGCGAGAGATCACCGCCGCCGATCGCTTCCACGAGGACACGGCGATGCCGTGCCCAAGCTGGGCAGACCTCCACCGTATGCTCCACCGTGTCCTCCGGGCGATCCACACAGTGACGACACCCGGGCGTTTCCTCCTAACCGTCGGCACTTTCGCGATCGGGAGGCTTTCCTCGCTCGAGGATTGCCCCGCCGCGCCGATCCTGTGCGCTCCGACCCGCGCGACCTTTTGCCCCAGAATTTGGAGTCCCTACGTCCTACGTCCTGATCGGACATACTTTGGTCCCCTGAGGGACTGGAGCCTCCTCGGCTCTTGTTGCCGTCGCCGGCAAGCGGTACCTTCTCCGCCAATACAATTGGCACTTTGTCGTCATTTTTGTTTTTATTTTTATTAGAATTTTCCATACAGTTCCCACGAGTAGTTAGGATATAAACGTCCACCTAGGCAGAGCCTTTTACCTAGGTAAGCCTATATACTGTAGAGGTCGGCAGGTATCTACAGGGGAAGCGCTAACGACTGGTCCCCCACCAGCCACTCATCCTCTCGCCGCGCTTCGCAACTTAGGATTAGGTGGTTTTTTATCTTAGCCAAGCCCCCGGCGGCGGCATTATACAGCCTCCGTTCGCTGTCCAGATAACCTGGCTCAGCGAACCCGTCGAAAGTTCTCCCTCAAGATCGCTCTTGAGGGAGAAACGACGTATGTTTGAATGTTTGAATGTTTGAATGAATGTTTGAATGAATGTTTGAATGTTTAAATGTTTGTATGTTTCATGTTTGAATGAATGTTTGAATGTTTGTATGTTTGAATGTTTGAATGTTTTTATGTTTGTATGTTTGAATGTTTGTATGTTTCATGTTGGAATGAATGTTTGTATGTTTGTATGTTTGCATGTTTGCATGTTTGAATGTTTGTATGTTTGTATGTTTGTATGTTTGAATGTTTGAATGTTTGAATTAATGTTTGAATTAATGTTTGAATGTTTAAATGTTTGTATGTTTCATGTTTGAATGAATGTTTGAATGTTTGTATGTATGAATGTTTGTATGTTTATATGTATGAATGTTTGTATGTTTGTATGTTTGCATATTTGAATGAATGTTTGTATGTTTGAATGTTTGTATGTTTGAATTTTTGTATGTTTGTATGTTTATATGTATGAATGTTTGTATGTTTGTATGTTTCATGTTTGAATGAATGTTTGTATGTTTGTATGTTTGAATGTTTGTATGTTTGAATGTTTGTATGTTTGAATGTTTGTATGTTTGCATGTTTGTAAGTTTGTATGTTTGTATGTTTGTATGTATGAATGTTTGTATGTTTGTATGTTTGAATGTTTGTATGTTTCATGTTTGAATGAATGTTTGAATGTTTGTATGTTTGAATGAATGTTTGTATGTTTGAATGAATGTTTCAATGTTTGTTTCATGTTTGTTTGTTGTTTGTACACTTAGTTCGCAATAAAGAATTTGAATTTGAATTTTTGAATTTGAATTTGTATGTTTGTATGTTTCATGTTTGAATGAATGTTTGAATGTTTGTATGTTTGAATGTTTGAATGTTTGAATGTTTTTATGTTTGTATGTTTGTATGTTTGCATGTTTGCATATTTGAATGTTTGAATGAATGTTTGTATGTATGAATGTTTGTATGTTTATATGTATGAATGTTTGTATGTTTGTATGTTTGAATGTTTGAATGAATGTTTGTATGTTTGAATGTTTGAATAAATGTTTGTATGTTTGAATGTTTGAGTGAATGTTTGTATGTTTGCATGTTTGCATGTTTGTATGTTTGTATGTTTGTATGTTTGCATGTTTGAATGAATGTTTGTATGTTTGTATGTTTGAATTTTTGTATGTTTGTATGTTTGTATGTATGAATGTTTGTATGTTTGTATGTTTCATGTTTGAATGAATGTTTGTATGTTTGAATGTTTGTATGTTTGAATGTTTGTATGTTTGAATGTTTGTATGTTTGCATGTTTGTAAGTTTGTATGTTTGTATGTATGAATGTTTGTATGTTTGTATGTTTGTATGTTTGTATGTTTGAATGTTTGTATGTTTGAATGTTTGTATGTTTCATGTTTGAATGAATGTTTGAATGTTTGTATGTTTGAATGTTTGAATGTTTGTATGTATGAATGTTTGAATGTTTGTATGTTTGCATGTTTGCATGTTTGTATGTTTTTAAGTTTGTATGTTTGTATGTATGAATTTTGTATGTTTGTATGTTTGAATGTTTGTATGTTTCATGTTTGAATGAATGTTTGAATGTTTGTATGTTTGAATGTTTGTATGTATGAATGTTTGTATGTTTGTATGTTTGAATGTTTGTATGTTTGTATGTTTCATGTTTCAATGAATGTTCGAATGTTTGTATGTTTGAATGTTTGTATGTTTGTATGTTTGAATGTTTGAATGTTTGAATGTTTGAATGAATGTTTGAATGTTTGAATGTTTGTATGTTTGTATGTTTGAATGTTTGTATGTTTGTATGTTTCATGTTTGAATGAATGTTTGAATGTTTGTATGTTTGAATGTTTGAATGTTTGTATGTTTGTATGTTTGCATGTTTGCATGTTTGAATGAATGTTTGAATGAATGTTTGAATGTTTGTATGTTTGAATGAATGTTTGTTTGTTTGAATGTTTGTATGTTTGTATGTTTGCATGTTTGCATGTTTGAATGTTTGTATGTTTGTAAGTTTGTAAGTTTGTATGTTTGTATGTTTGTATGTTTGTATGTTTGAATGTTTGAATGTTTGAATGTTTGAATGAATGTTTGAATGAATGTTTGAATGTTTGAATGAATGTTTGTATGTTTGTATATTTGTATACACATACATACATACATACAAACATACAAACTTACAAACATACAAACATTCAAACATGCAAACATGCAAACATGCAAACATACAAACATACAAACATTCAAACATACAAACATACAAACATACAAACGTACAAACATTCAAACATACAAACATGAATTATATGACTCCATATTGCAGACATTCTGACTGAAAGATTGACGTGTAGATTTAATTTTAAAAAAACTTAAAATAACTTTACAGATCCGATCAACCAAAACAAACATGATTTTAGGTTAGGTAATAGCTTTATTAAAAAAATCTGCCTACCCTGTCTAAAAATTCTGTGCACGCCGCTGGGTAGTAGGTACCATCGTGGACACAGGCGGTGGACCATGTTTCAACCTTATTACTAAGGACATAAGGGTTAAATCTGTCGGTCTGTTTTATTCCAAAGGCTTACCTTTTTTTTTAGACTGTTGTTTGACCATTGCTTAATCTGATATAATACTCATTTATTTGCAGAAAGTCGACGATGATGCACGCTGGAACAGCCAAGCTTGGTACTGCCAAATCAACGCGTCCAACATGCGTCCGCGATGGTGGCTTACTGGTGTAAAAAAGTACCGTGGGCGTCGACCCAAGACAGGGTTCTGGGGGGCAAGAAAAGGATGGGGGGGTGGTAAAAAACAAAAATCGTCCCCATAGCTTTTTTGATTCTTCCTTAAACGTTACATTCTCCGGCCACAATCTCCGTTTCAAAGTCGTCAAGTTATGGCATAGATAGGCACGTAATTTTCCAGCTAAATGTATGATAGGTGGGAAGTCGAGAGGGGGCAGCTGCTCCCCTGCCCCCCTTGTTACGCCCATGTGCACGTGCAAGCAAAGTTGTTGCGTATCATGCAACGCAACAATTCGATAGTGCGTACGCGGCTTTAGGCTACCATTTCTTATCTATTTTGTACGTAAAAGAGGACAATAAAGGGCCTAAACATTCCCGTCACGTTTCTTATGTCCTGTGATATAAATTCATTCGCTGGGCGATATACCTACAAGGCAAGTAAGGCCTAAGTAGGCTCGAGTGCTGTTTATATAAATTACTTACTTATGCTCCTTGCTAAGAGGGATGTGTGGTGTTACACAAAAGGATGGAATAAGAAATAAGTACCTCTATATGAGGAAGTCTGAAAGTGACACCGGTGACTGGAAAGTCGCGTGGAAATAGGTCTGTAGCGGTTACACCGCCACATACGAACTACGCATCATAGACATGACGTCACACAAATCCTGCATCGCGCAGTTAGAGTTTACCGAGCGATCGACATACATACAAGATTTCAACTTCAAACCGATGGGCAGTTGCCCGCCAGACACAACACCCGTCTGGTCGGAGGATCCTCCCTTTTCTATGGTGGATGAGTGAACTTTACACCCGTTCCTCATACCACTAAAGGTTCTCACGTGATGCGGAGGAATACGGGAAATGTCGTCAGGTAAGTTTTGAGTATTAAAACTTTCGACTCCACCCATTTGCGTCGAGCTCATACGCTCATCGCTCATATATTTTGCAAGTGGACCCTTCGGGATGGTTCCCGGCATTACGTTTGCGCTACATTTAACCATTGCGGAAGGTCAACAGCATTAGGTTTAAAACTGTGTCATATATAAATCACTGTAAAACGAAGTTAAATAGTATTTTCAGGGAGTCTTGTCGCTAACGCCCGGGAGTCACCATTGTGTGGATCGCCCGGAGGACACGGTGGAGCATACGGTGGAGGTCTGCCCGGCTTGGGCGGAGCATCGCCGTGTCCTCGTGGAGGCGATCGGCGGCGGTGATCTCTCGCATCCGGCCCTGGTTCAGGCCATAGTAGGTACGGAGCGAGAGGAAATGGCAGGCCTTCTGCGAAGCGGTAATGCTCGCGAAGGAGGAGGCAGTACGCGTGAGGGAGAGGCAAACTTCGCGCCCTCGCGCCCCTAACCGCCGCAGGAGGAGATGCCCGGGGCGGGAATTGCGAGCCGATTTCCGGCCACCGTAGGCACGGGCTTGCGGACGGTGAGCAATGGGTAGCTCGCCGTCCGATAAGGACCAAGCCCGGGTCGACGGCGCATTGTGTTCCACGCGCGCCTCAAAGAGATGTCAGCAGAATTGACGGGGTCCGTTTGGGCCAATGCCTGCCGGGGCTGCGAATAAGGGCCGATAGGGACATCGTGGCCCCCGGTAACAGCGCAACCGAAGGAACACGGGTGGGTTTTAGTCAGTAAGAGTCTGACACGCCCACCCGCTCCACCCACAGCGGGAGAAGTTATTTGAAAATTTCCCAACCAAAAAAAAAAACAAAAAAAAAAGGGGCTCTCGTCGCTAATAATAGTTGTTATTAAAATTTTTGTGAACATTTGTAACTGAAAAAAAAAAAATTTTATCAACGCATGTACTTATTAAATCTTGTTAAAATATACATCACAGTTTATTTTCACGGTTTATAATGCTCTAATCGCTAAAAAAAAACCTACATTTAAAATGAGAGCTCCCGGCATCCCATATGCGACTAGATGAATCCTCCAGGAGGGCTCCCGGCATTGATCGTGTTAATGTGGATGGCTAATACGAGTAGGAGAAGACCAAAGAAACGATGGATGGGCTGTGAAACATGATATGGCTAGAAAGGAGGGGACTACCGAGATGACGACTAATAGAGAAGTATGGAAGAAAAGACATGTTGTGCGGAGTCTCGGAGGTGTGACTGACACTGGCATGGCCACCATCAGGGATTTTAATTTTGGTAACACAAAAAATTCGTCGCTAATAAGTCGAAATGTGTCGCCAAATATCAGAATTTATCAGTCACTGGTTCAAAAGTTAAATGTGTAGCCGTGTGTACTTACAAATATAAAGCAGTGATAGACTAGTGGTGTGACCATCAGACTGCCAAGTCATAGGTCTCGAGTACGAACCCAAGACACGCACCTCTGACTTTTCGGATTAATGTGCGTATTGTATAATTATCACTTGCTTCAAAAACGGTGAAGGAAAACATCGTGAGGAAACTTAAACGGCATGCTTGAAAGATATTTCTCGACGGCATGTGAAGCCAAGTCAGAGGCCCATGGGTGGCTTTATAACTCTGAAACCAGGTTAGTCACTAACCACACGAAAAGAAGAATATACAGCTTTGATATTCCCGTTGTTTTGATTTAGTACACACGGCTACACATCAAGTTATACAGTTCCAGTATAAGCTGACCTCGCATTGTAAAGGATTTCCGTACAATACGAGGTCAGCTTATACTGGAAATTACAGCTTGATGTGTAGCCGTGTGTACAAGCAGCAGTGCGTTTCCCGGTTGAGAAAAGGCAACTTTTCTTCTGAGAGTCAAGATGGTAGCAATATTTCCTCCATAGCATAAATAACTAAATTCGTACAATAGACGAGATTTATTGGTGCCGATTCTCTTGTCACAAATGCCTCTAAACTAAACTAAAAATCACCAAAATTTCGTTTATTCCTGTCAAACGACGATTTCCCATTCTGAAATAGACTAAAGTGACACAACTTACTATAGGTAGGTATTTTAGTTTGACAGAAAATGGTGCCGATTCCCTTGTTCACAAACTAAACTAAATTTAAGTTCAGTGCATCTTTTTCTTTCTATTTCATTAAGAAAAGGACAGAAGAAAATTTTTAGTTTAGTCCTGTCAAATTAATCAGCGCCTGTCATACTCCATACAAGTTTAGACGTGATTAAAAACTTGCCAACTAAAATTACGTCAATTTACGTCAAGCGCTAATTAATTTGACAGAACTAAACTAAAATTTATCTTCTGTCCTTTTCTTAATGAAATAGAAAGAAAAAGATGCACTGAACTTAAATTTAGTTTAGTTTGTGAACAAGAGAATCGGCACCATTGGCAATTTTGCTATTCTGAATTTGACGTTTTTCACCTAAAATTTAGATTTTCTAACTAAATCTGACTATTTTTAATCGCGACTAAAAACGTGTGGAATAAAATTGGTTGTCATGAACTATAAATTCACACCAACACCTCGACTTCAAATGCAAAAACAGTACTTAATCTTTTTTTTTTCTTTTACTTATATCTCGAAAACGGTGTGTCCAATCGCAAAAATAATGAAAATTTCGACCCCCTTTATAAAACGCTTAAACCCCTAACACTCTACATGTAGGTAATAATTTTTCTTATTTTCCATACAAAAAGTGAAAAATTCCATATAAAACACGACGAGGCTGCCCCTCCTGCGCGCCTCCGGCTCTAAAAAGATTCACGTGTGGAGTCGCGATTGTCAAATTTGATTTAGATGTGTCAAAATTATTTTTAAATTTAGAGAATTTATTTTGCAGAATAGCTTTAAGATTCTCATAGTCAAAAGTAAGGAATTTTAGTGATAGTTTAGTCAGTTTAGTTCGGTGTACAAGAGAATCGGCACCAGTAACCTGTTCCGCTTAGCTATTTCTAAAGAGCCATAAAAAAACCCTGAAAGAAATCGACACGTGTTTCACCTCTCAACGAGGCATCCTCAGGATGACGATTGAATTGTCGCAAAGTCGGACACGGCGTGTTGCCACACCGAGCGCTGAACGCATAGACGTTCAGCCCGTTCGACGTTCGTCAACTCTGCGTTCAGCGCTCGGCGTGGCAACCACCCACATTTCTCCAGTTATGTTTAAGTCCCATGTAATAGGGGGCGAGCATTTTGCTATCAATCGAGCACAAATCCAGACTCCAGGCTGCTACTGAGAAATTCCAGATGGAAAAATCCAATAACACTTTTCCCGATCCGGGAATCGAACCCAGGACCTCATGCTCAGCAGTAGCGCTTAGACCAACGAGGCAGGAGACATCAAAGGAATAATAACAAAAAAAATCTCTTAATATACATTTATTTTGTGGCGTTATTCATAATAATTAGTACTAATTAGGGCTAGTTAAATTACACATACATTAAAAATCAACGATACATCTTTACAAAAAGTTACAGTCGGCTATCATGTGGAATAACTGGCAACACTCGAGACCAAAAGATTCGAATCAAGGAGGAAGAGATCATAATATACATAAGTCGGAACACGTAAAAGTTATACTTTTTAAAATTCTATAGAATATTCTTGAAGGAAATATAGCATATGATTTTGCCTAAACTATTGATTTATAGAACTACCGTTAAATACAAGTATTTTAATCCACACACGACATTCCTATCATAGTTGCCAGGTTATCACTAAATTATCAGAAAAAATATATATAAAATACATTTTTTCGCGACAAAAGTAATGAATATTGCCGTAAAGATTCGCTGGATCTAAGACATTTTTACAAATTACTGCAAGGCAATATAAATTTGTATATCAATTTTTCTACCAAAAATACGGTCGATGATTAGTAACATTTTACATTCCGTATGGGCATCACATACTTAACACTTAAGAAAACATAATTTAATTTTTTATTTCCAAAAATACATTGAACTCAATAACTATACTAAATGCAAACGCTTGGCCGTTGCGGTCATAAAACGTGCGAGTAGGACTGTGAATATTTAGTAAAGGATTTCTAAAACTGTATATCAACTAGGGGGCTCGTAGGTAAGTAATAAAAAGCCTTGTCGCGGTCAGTCCGTGGATGGGTGACCATCTTTGCATATCGAGACCCCTCCGTGCCTCAGAAAGCACTTTAACCCGTCGGTCCCGGCTGTCATTAGCAGATCTTTGACAGTACTTACGGGTCGTCAGAAGCCCGAAAGTCTGACAACCAATCTTACCAAGGGGTATCGTATTACCCAGTAAATGGGTTGTGGAGGTCAGATAGGCAGTCGCTACATGTAAAATACTGGTAGTCAGCTGCATCTGGTAAGACTGGAAATACACAGTTGGGAAAAGGTTAGGCATGAGATGATTCTAAAAATTGCTTTTTGTCATCTCGCTCCCGCGTTTCATGACCGCGGCTACCACGAACGTGGGCATATAACTAGAGTACTGATGGAACAAATTTAGTCTTACTGTTTTGTTGCTTTAACATCGTGTTCTATTTATACCTATGTTACTTAAAAAATAATATACCAAGCTAATCTTACTCGTGGTTACATTAAATCAAGTATTGGAGTCTAAAATAAACTAGGGCAAACCATTTCCAGCATGACATCCATTTATTTTCGACTTTATTTCAAAGTAAGCAATGTAGATTTTTGCTTTGCAAAGACAACTGCGCTTCGCCAGGTCTTCGGCGACCCTTACAAATTACTGAAAATATATATTCCAATATTCCAAATCCTCGTGATTTTTTAAATGTGATGTATAATTTCGGTTGACTTACAAGGTACCTCAACTTTACAAAAGTGTCGTCAAACCCTACTTAAGATATGTTTGCCCTTACACTGTCTAGAAAACTAACATGGTTCTATCAGAAAATAAAATGAAAGACAGTGTACCGACCTAACGTGAAGCTATACAAGACGTATGCCCGTTTCCACAAACAATTTCCATCGCTGGGCTTAGCACCAAAAGATGAAATTCCAACAGCGTGCTTGTAAATATATATTTATTTAGGTGTCACCTAGTCTTAAGGTCAGTTCACTCAGAGACACGACGCAACGATGTTTGAAGAGGCCAGTGGTTTCGCGCTGTGCAGCCCGCCGCCGTGAGACGCATCTTGACGTCGCGAGGCGCATCGTGAAGTCACTGGCAGCGCGACGCCTCGCTGCGCAACGAGACACCGCGCGGTGCAGCGAGACGCCGCGTGGTGTCTCGTTGCGCTTCTTCCTGAGCAAGATGTCCGATTATAACAAGATCCCAGTCTATCATTACAGTTTTCACTCAAGCACTCAACTGCATCAACTCTACTCAAAATCTGGACGGAAAATAGTAGAGAGAAGTCGCCTCGACTGCTTCAGGTTGCGCCTCACGGCGTCGCGCTGTGTCACGCGGCTTCGCGAGGCGCAGCGCCGCTGCATTGTGATGCGGCGCAAGGCGCAGCGATACGCCGCGGGGCATTTTCGAATTATCTCAATAAAACGTTTCACTCAAATAAAGTTATCGACGTCTTGACATGTATTTTTTTTTTTCTGAATTGTCATCATCATCATCATCATCATCATCATCATCATCATCAGCCTATAAATGTTCCCACTGCTGGGACACAGGTCTCCTCTCTGTGAGAGGGAGTGGGCCGTAGTCCACCACGCGGGCCCAGTGCGGGTTGGTAGATGTCACATGTCTTCGAATTTTCGGTTCTAGGACATGCCGGTTTCCTCACGATGTTTTCCTTCACCGTTTTTGAGGGCAGAGAGTAGAGCAGTGGTGGCCCAGTGGTAACGGCCGCGACTTACGAGTTGTAGGTCGTAGGTTCGAACCCAGACAGGCGCTTTACTTTGTGTAAATTATTTTCTGAAATGTATTTAATTGTATTTTCATAAGTTGACTAAACTTATGACATGCCCTGACAGGGTTCATGTACAAAAACCGACAGTAAATATTGTAAAATGTGTGATGTGCATGAGAGCAAATAAATAAATAAATATATTTTGTATCATTATTTTAAAAAGTGCGCGTTTTGTCGCGTCTCGGTGTGAATTAACCAAAGCGAAACCCTTAGTGGAAACGGACATAAACATTTAATTAATTATAAATACAACTGACACCTATACCAAAAAGATACTTATAAATCACATAACATCCTGTCACTTAACATTTTCACACACAGCTTTTTCCCAACTACCTGCAAGGGAACATGAACTTTAGTTACAATAGGTAAACAGGATTCAAATAAAGAAAGGTATAAACATTTTTCCTACTGCAGCCAATCAGAACGAGTTATTTTCAATGCCATAGATATTATAGAAAAGGATATTGTAACATTTCATCTGCTCAACTGTCGATTTGCCTTTTAGAAGTCGATAACAATAAAAACTCTATTGTGTCTCGATAGTGACAGTTAAACTCATAAGTCCTTAGAAATTACAGATAAATGTAAAGGTATTTGAAACGTTTGCTTGTTTGAAAAAATGCAAAAAAAAATTTGGAAAGCCAACAATAAATAAAGGATATTTCTATCATCTGCTAGTGACAGGAACAAGCATTCGTCTACATAAAATCAAAGTTAATACTTAAGCTATGTTAAATATAAAAATACAACGTTGTTCACGCGTATCTACGCCCAATTTATTTAAGGTGAACCTGATTTCACTGAACATTATAATACGGCCGATGAACCATCGTCGGTCTGAACATAGGCTCTCCGAACTCCCGCGCGTGTACCATCGGGGTAACGCATATCTAAACAATTTGAAAACAAAATTCCGTGCACTCGACCCTTTTTTTTCGTAGGTAAGCGATACTATAGCGGCCGAGCGCTGCAAACAAGAATAGTCTTTACAGTGTACAGATATGCGTTTCTTCTATAGTACACTCGCCACATGTCACCATTTGGTTCCAAAAAAATGTTATTTCGCAGCCTCTACGCAAAGTTCAGACCAGTCATGGTCCATCGGCCGTATTATACCATCGCGATTACTAGCTACTTTGAAAACAAAACCCCGTGCACACGATGACCACATCTGTTACCGCTTCCGATCTATAGCGGCCGAGCACTGCAAGCTAGAATAGTCCTACGTCCGATCCGAATCCGAGAAATGTCGGTCCAAAGTAGCCATAGTACTATTTGTATAAGGGGTTGCGCACTAGATCCGAACTCTGTCCGTCCAAATTTAGAACATTACCAATTCGGATTGAACTCGGATCTTGAATTCGGATTCGGATCGGACGTAGTGCGTAACCGCTCTTACGGTGGTTAATTATGGCTTTCCGCGATAGTACATACCTACATGCATAATCATCATATTATGCTAAATGCTGAGACTCAGGCTTCCTCTGTAAGAGAGAGTGGGACATAAACCACCACGCGGGCCCAGTGAGGGTTGGCAGATTCTGTATTAAACATATTATTAAGAAAATCATAGAATTAGATATTTGCGAAATAAAATATAATGTTTCATCGACATTTGGCGCCTTTTATGGTGATATGTCTTTGAACATGTGGAATAATTTAAAGCAATTGAAAGATTTTAGAATAATAACATAATATGTCGCAAATAAAAAGCTTGCTACATCGGCATCGGATATCGGTGAAATCAGGCTCCTAATTTATTCTACGACATACATTGTATCGTCAATATGCGGCCTTGAATGGTAAGCGCTAACTAAGTCGACAATGTACGAAATGTTACAACTTTCTCGAAATTGTTTTATAAATCAAATATATTTTACTATAAAATTTCAGTTCTTTCAAAAACAGGTGCTTTGTTAATAGTGAGAGATTATGTATGAAGAACAAATATGGTGAAATAATTATTAAACAATTTTTGTGTATTAGCGTTTCATAGCTTGATTGTAGAAAAATATGTTTAACTGTGCAAAAACATGTACGGAAATCTCAGTCAAAGTATTTTTTATTGTCTATTGTTAATACATTTTATCGATTATAGAAAAACTAAGTTGTTTGTTTAACTTCTGATTATTCTGAAGCACAGATAAATATGTAGATGGAGTTCTATGACAGACTATGATGTACAGACGCCAGCACATCAAGCTACCCGAAACTGTCATATTTTCCCAATCATCTTTGAACCTTATACATCAGCGATAAAGTTGAAAATCTATTAAATAAATTTGACAGATTGTAGTAGCCTGATGTGCTGCCGTCTATACTTAACACATTATAAAAGATTTCTATGAGCTATCCACTCTGTGTTCTAAAGGGATAATAAATGAGCTATGTGAACACCATTATTTATACCACTACAATCACGTATAACAAAAAAACAATAGGAAATCAAACGTCAGCAAGTCCACTTTTTGATGAACACATTTTTTTTTTTCAACTCCTGTCAGCTTAAACTGACCAGTCATTTTTAGTGCAGTACCAGCAAATATGGCATATCAAGAGTAGAATAACATAACCCTTCTTAGCAGTTGGTTAGAGAGTTCGGCTTTGTGGAACGTCATCAGTCCTACACGAGTCCATGACCCCAATAGAAACAGGTTTTGTCGACAGAAGAATAGACAAAATGACAGATTGTGATTGTGCATCTGTCATTTTGTTTATTCTTCCGTCGATTCGTCCGTCTTCCGTCAATGTGACAGTCTATTTCATCGAAATTTCACTTTTTTTTTCTTTGGGATTTTGTGTTTTACAAACTGTTGGCAAATCTTCTTCTTTTCGAATCAATGGCAAAGGTAAAACTAATATACTATGTTAGATGAGTAAAGCCCAGTAGCTGGCCACACCAATCGCGGCATCAATGGCATTTTTAGATCCTCAGAAGTGCAGGGCCCTAATACCACAAAACTTTACAATTACAAGTTACAATTTTGTAAAATTTTACACTAGTCCCTCTACCAAAATACTCTAAGCCACACAAGTGTAACGGAAAACCTTACAAATATGTAAATTGTAGTGACAAGTCTACAATTTATGCATAGCTTAGTGTTACGCTTTTAAAAATGCGAAAGAAATTGTAGGTTGTAAATTGTAACTCTTACATATTTGTAATTTCTGTGTTATGCAATTTGAACAACAATTTAACAATTTTGTAGAATTTGTAGACTTGTAAAGTTTTGCGACATAGGGTATGCCTGCCTGGGACATAGTTTTGTCAGGAGCACCACATTCGCACTGGGTGTTGGTTGCCACATTAATGTTATTCTGTCTCGTTCAATGTGCCATATAAACCGAGTACAGTTTAATAATATAATATTCCCTATACTGTTACTATCTAAAAGCATATAGCCATGGTACCTACGTTTACATTTGGGGGAGGAACTCGATCGGGGTTGAGAACTTGAAGTCTTCGGGGAACAGCTTAGCTGCGAAGGGGTACATGAGCTTGTAGGCTTGACGGATGGTTACGTCAGCCACGCCGGCAATGTCACCGATCTCTTTCTGACTGCGTTTGTCTTCCGATGCCTGAAATTACAGATATTATGTATCAATTTTCGGTACAGTTTCGTGTCGCCAGGTTTTTCAATAAAAAGGCTCTTTGGACGAAGGGCCAACGCTCAAAACTGCGGCGCGATGCCGCATTGTCAAAATCTGAGGCCTCGGTGGCCGCTTACAAGGCTGTATATTTAATAAAGACGTTATAGCCATCGCCATTCTGATTATTTACTGGCCCCTAAGAAGTATCCGATTTTGAAATGTCTATTTAATAAAAATCTGCTGCAAAATTATTATTGTTAATTTCGTCTACCGATCAAGTCGGAGGTAAACAACGAAGTTATTTCAATGAAAGGTCATTGAAATAACTTCATTGTTTACAGGTAGATAGACGATGGAATAAAGAAAGTGTTTTACGGCAGATATCTATCTGTATTAGTCAGCGTTCCAAGTATTACGTAACGCAATTTGAAGGAAGGAGGGGGGGGTCTTTTGAAACGTTACGATGGAAGGGGGGATTTGAACTACGCGTTACATAACATTGTTTTAACCCTTCAGAACGGTCGCGTAGATTTTTTTCCTCACGCAATTTTTAAAACGTTTTTTTTTTCTCAGAATTTCAAATGGAATGACCACTTGAAATTTTTTTTACCTTCACAAAATTTCTGGCTCGCTTTATAGGATAGTGAATATTTTTCTTTTTTTAACTCCAAATGTAAACCAAAAAAATATATTTATCAACAGCTTGTACTTTACGCCACATAATTGTGACTTTCAGGTAAAAATAGTCACTTGGTGGTGGTTACGTTACGTTTTACTAGGGGAGGGGTCAAGAAAAACGTTACGGCGCGTTACATGGAGGGAGGGGGGGGGGGGGTCAAAAATCTCCAAAAATTGCGTTACGTAATACTTGAACGCCCCCTTAACAGATAGATATCTGCCGTAAAACACTTTGAAAAGACGCTTTAAAGTTAATTCAAATTCAAATCATTTATTTCGAGTAACATGGACTCATATTATTTTAGAATAGGCATACACATTTACAAATAAAATTAAAATAGAATTGAAATAAAATAATGTAAAATTCAATAAAATAAAATTAAAATACAATCAAAATTTTAAAACTCAAATTAAAAATTAAAAAACAAATAAGAATACATTGCATTTTTCGTCATAAATTACAGTTAAAATGTAATTTCAGTTTAAAAAGAAAGAAAGCGACACATAACACGCTTGGAAATATAAATTTTATACTCCCAAGCGCGCCACGTGCCGCTTACAACAGTGAGTCATGATGGCACAGTCAAGTCTTCCCGCAAGCGCGGCCAGCATGCTGTTGGCGCTCCCCCGCACTCGCCGCACCAGCGAAGTGCTTCGCTTGCGCATTGTTGTTGTTAATGAAAACTCAAGATAATTACAGAATTCATTGAACAAAATTCATTGATGTCTGTATTTATTACTACAAGCTTGATTACTATCGCCATACGGTTTATCTTTGATTTAATATCTTTGTCCTTGTTCACATAAACGTTACATCAAAGGAAACTTCACGGTCAAGTATTATTTACTTTGAGAAATATGTATTTTCAAATATTTGTTTCATGCAGTGTTTGCACTGAGTATGTGCAATTATTACCACTGACGTATGAAGGCCACGCCACTTCTCTTGTTGCAGTTTTTTTTAAAGAATATTGTCTGTAGGCTTTTGTCGTAATGTAAGGTCGAAATCGTTAGTTTGAACGTTTTATTTTGAAACAAAACATTCAAAACGTTTTGTTTAAAAATAAAACAATTTTAAGACGCCAAAAACGTAAAATAGTTATCGTTAGCATGAACGTTTTGTGAAAAAATAAACAATCAATATTTATAAGTAGCAAAAAAAGACTGCGAATTATTAATATAATCAATAGTTATGCGACAGTTGGAGTAACCTAATGATAAACACTTTAAGTATCATTTTTTTTAAATGACTTCGAAATTACTGTTCTATTATTATATTCTGCAACCAACTTGAACTAATTGCTATTAATAATAAGTAGGTATAAACCTATCTATAAAATAAATATATAAATTATATATAATAAATAAATCGATAATTGTTTTATTTTTTCAGCTTTATTTATTACATTTGTATTGATTCAACTGTGTAAAATGAGTAGAAGTTCTGTGTGATTGTTTCTGGCGATAACAATCTTCCATTGCTTGATGTCAATATTAATTGGCATCACATATTTTAATAAATATTATGTTATAAATATTTCAAGCTGAAAATAAATGGTTTGAGTTATCATACTGTCTCTTAATATACAAGTTACCCTAGTTTGAGAGACAAGGTACACATAATTAGTTAGATCTTTTGCAAGTTAATCAAGTTATGACTTTATGAGATACTAGCTTCCGCCAGCGGCTTCGTCCGCGTGATATCTTTATGAATTATTGTCTATGTTACTCAGTGATAACCGATAATATAGCATTCTACTGGTGAAAGAATTCTTATAATCGGTCAAGTAGTTTTTTAGTTTATTCATTACAAAGAAAAATACAAATCTTTTCTCTTATAATATTAGTGTTGATGTGCATTTTTTTTAAATTTTATTACTTAATTGTTTGTCTATAATTTAAAGAAATAAAGTATTATTTTTCTTTAATTATATATACTTTACATATTAATTATTTTGTTTAGGTTTCTACCAGCTGGTGATCTAGGCGATGGAGATAACAATTAAAAAAACACTATTTACCAAAATGTCAATGTCAACAGATGTGTTCAAAAAGAAATAAGACTTTAAAACCTACCTGCGAAGCCATGTAGATGGCAGCAGCGGCCACCGAAATGGGACTGCGTCCGGACACAATATCCAGCTCCCCGGCTTTCCTTGCAATATGCGTAGCTGCCCTCTGCACGGAATTGGGCAGTCCCAAGTTTGAGCAGAACCGAGACATGAAATCCGCAGTCGTGATAAGCTCCACTGAAGTTTCCAGCGCCTTCAGGATGAGTTTGAAGCATCTGCCGATCTCCTTCTTGCTGATTTTGCTGACCGCGCAGATTTCCTTGAATGTACGCGGGACACCCTCTTGACGGCACGCGATGTAGAGACAAGCAGACGCGATGGCGTCATTCGCACGCCCCTTCAAATTTTTACCATCATGCACCTGCAGAAGCAATAATGTAAGCTATAGTGCCGTATAGTGCTCTAATCATAGTATAAAGAGAGGTAGTAAGCTATCTTCATAGAAACGCACCGCGCGCGGCTTGTATGTGTGCGCGGCTTGTATCTATGCGTCGCCGCACGCACACTTAGCAAAATCTCGGCTGGTTTCTCACGAGAAACGGGTTTTATAAAGGGGGGTCGAAATTTTCATTATTTTTGCGATTGGACACACCGTTTTCGAGATATAAGTAAAAGAAAAAAAAAATCAGTACTGTTTTTGCATCTGAAGTCGAGGTGTTGGTGTGAATTTAAAGTTCATGACAACCAATTTTATTCCACACCTTTTTAGTCGCGATTAAAAAAAGTCAGATTTAGTTAGAAAATCTAAATTTTAGGTGAAAAACGTCAACTTCAGAATAGCAAAATTGCCATTTTCACTAAATTAATATCTCAGTACCATTATTTAGTGCTGTCAAATTTTGGTGATGTTTAGTCTAGTTTAGAGGCATTTATGACAAGAAAATCGGCACCATTATAGCACTATACGGTTCAGCCCATGGCATTAAAAAAACGAAAACCGACCTTCCTGCTTCGAAATTGTGCTGTTAAAGTTCAATTGTTGTGATTTTATTGGTCACTGACGGTTGAATAAGCTAAAATAATAGCTAATGGTGCCGATTCCCTTATTCACAAACTAAACTAAATTTAAGTTCAGTGCATCTTTTTCTTTCTATTTCATTAAGAAAAGGACAGAAGATAAATTTTAGTTTAGTCCTGTCAAATTAATCAGCGCTTGACGTAAATGGACGTAATTTTAGTAAGTAGACAAGTTTTTAATCACGTCTAAACTTGTATGGAGTAGTGACAGGCGCTGATTAATTTGACAGGACTAAACAAAAATTTATCTTCTGTCCTTTTCTTAATGAAATAGAAAGAAAAAGATGCACTGAACTTAAATTTAGTTTAGTTTGTGAACAAGGGAATCGGCACCAATATAGGCTTAAATAAATTCACCATGCTCATTGGCACAGAAAACTATAAATATCTATGTTTTGATCCTTTCAAAGGACGAAGTTTTAACTATCACACAATAAATGATATAATATGTTATAAAAGCAAATGCAGTCAGTGCGGCCTCAAATAAACACATTGAACAGTTTCAATACTTTGTTTACCTAAGAATGCACTGCTGGTACCCTTCAACCATATGCTAATTTATGTTCATGTGTCAGGTTGCTAAGGTCAACAATTACGTGTGGAAAATTAACATTATAATGGAAATTACATTATGTGTATTTCATAACCCAATATATTCTTGAAAATTGGCTTTGTCCATGACAAATTGAATTCAGGAAAGCATGACTATTAAAACAATACAATGCAAACATGAAAGACATTGTTATTAAATATTTTTCCTTATATATTATGCATAATAGAAACCGTGTTTTTGAAATTTTGAATTCCACTATTATAAAAGACATCTTTTCTTAGTAATAAACAAGATACACTATGTTCTATGTTATTGGGTTTAGTTTCCACACTTAGTCCTTCAGATGGACCATTGTGCGTGGGCCATGGCGGCCGTTGGTGATTATTCCAACCAGCCCACCTCCCTCCAGAAGTGAATTAAATCTCCTTGCCTGTTTAGAACGTCTGTGAAAGATCTGGGTGACCTAAGAGTTTCTGTTCTAATCTGTTTGACTCCTGTGCATTCAAAGAGCATGTGCGCGACAGTTTCAACAAGATACACTAAACAACACTAAAAAAATACCTGAATTGGTTCATATAGTTTCATACTGACTAACTAATAATAAATATCAGTAGGCATTTCATTTTGATATCTTGTCTAGAAACGAAGAATTATATAACTTTAAACAATTTTGACCACAGAGTACTTTATTATATATATTTTGACGTATGTTCGATTTTCAAAATGCGGGTAGTTCAAAAATACGATTGTATTGCAAACAAAACAGTTTACGAGTTAGTGCACAACACACGAGCGGCACGCGTCAGCGGTAGAGGCAACCGCAATTGTGACACTAATCACAAAGTATGACTTCATATAAAAATAAAAATTTGAAATTTCTTGAGTAGTACTGAACTCATATTATTATGGACAAAATATTTTGAACTACGAAACTGATTCAGCAATACATAATGAACATGATTCGATTTGTATCACAAACGTGACCTTGGAGACGCAATATAATAAAATATGAAAGAGAGCAATGCTTGCAGAAATAGTTTACATTTCTTTTTCCTTAATCTACAAATATCAGACTTATCTGCACTCATGTTTGCACAGCAAATTGATGATTTCTTTTAATTAACAATGTGTTGCCTTACCTGTTTAAACAAATTGTTGGCACGATCAACAATAGTCTTCGGTAAGTTTATCCTGTCTGCCATTGTGCTAATTTCCCTGAAGGCATTTATCAAAGCCCTGTCTGTGCTGCTAATGTTTCTCCTGTTCTGATATTTTGATACACCGAAACTGTCAAATGATGCATCACCTCGGCCCGGTCCGATGATTGTGGACAAGTCTCCACCAGAAAGAAGTGGGTTTTCAGGCCCACCAACACGAGATGGGTCCACTCCTGACTTCTCATTGCTGAATGTACGCCATTCTGAACCCACATCTATGACTCTGGAAAAAATTACAATAGTTTTATGACAAAAAACCTCAAATAATACATGATTTCTGATTTTTCTTAAGATGCATAGCAACATTATTATGCTGGTTCATAATGTATTTGTATTACAATAACAGTGTATCCCAATTTTAATGTAAATACTAGCCATACAAGTATGCATAGATAAGCTCTGTAATAAGTTGCCATAGGGTACACAGAATATGATCATAAATGTTTTTCATTTAGAGTATATCAATGATATTTGCAAAATGACACACTTCTGCAAAATTTGGCATACAAATAAGTAAAAAAAAAAAACATTAAAAGCTATTTCTTAAATTTTTCTACTCTAAGATACAAGTAATTTTCATTTGGGTATTTGTGTGTGATCAAAACAGCTTTAATTGTTAGTTCCTATGCGCAATTCTCTAGTTTCCACATTGCACAATTAGTCAATTATTTATTGACCTCGAAATAATAGAAATCAAATACATCACTCGCATTAGTTCAGCAACTTTGTTATTATTACGACACGGCATCAGTGGTGGAAAGCTCAGTGCGTTTCGTAAATATTGCCAAACAAACATTTTGTTACGTACCTGTCACCGACTACCAGCCCGCATTCCGAGCATATCATGTCCCCAGCCCTGTAATCCTCGATAAGCGGTGCATCTGGGTGCGCATAGCACACCACCTTATTCGCCTCAATCCTAAAACCACAAAAGAAAGTAGGCTCATCATTCATCAACAAGTAGAAATCAAATCTTTGGGAAACAACTTTGCCGTGGTCTCTTGCTACACTTTATTCGCACCATCGTAAACTTACGTAATATCATAGTAAATATTAACGATATTCGGCTGTACAGTACATAAATATCGTCGTTAATAACGAAACAGGAATAAAATAAATTAGAAAAACAGACCTCGACGTGCTCGCCATGATTGATTGTCAAGTAGTTATCATAGACAATTGTGGAATTTTTTTCGCACTGGATACTTGTTTTTTCCATAGACTAACTAGATTGGAAGACATTCTCGATACGTGCAATTTTAGAATATGTATATTATTTATTTACCTTTAGATCTTATTTAACTGTCTATGTTGTAATGATGTTTTGAAAGTCGTTACTTATTGACTGGCCATTAGAATTGAAATTTATATACATAGTTGGGATTTCATTTTCTTCTTTTATATATTTTGAAACTTTTAAACATTTACCTACATTTGCGGTTTCGTGTACAGACGCCAGCACATCAAGCTACCCGAAACTGTCAAATTTTCCCAATTAACTTTAAACCTTATGTTCTAGGGATAAAGTTGAAAATCTATTAAAGAAATTTGACAGATTGTAGTAGCTTGTGGTGCTGGCGTCTGTACGTAATATATTTCGCAATACCTACATTACATAGTAGGTACCTAACATAATGACAGGAAAATACTCACATCTGCCATCGAAAATCAAGGTTTCCTAATCGTAGTCATTCATGGTCATCGCGATAATTTAGTTGTAATACAAGGATAGCTTGCAAAATTATTTGTTAGTAACATTTGTATTACAAACATCCTGGGATTGCCAATATTCAACACATTACACACAGTACATGCTGAGAACATCTCGTGTTTGTTCAGTGGGTTCTTGCCGCCTGCCAACATATACTGGGCGCTCTGTAACTCAACATATTATCATCACGTCTGTTTTAAGTGAAGGTGTAGGCAGAGGTGTATCTGTTTACTACCTACACGCGTATTTCACCAGTTATGTCTTCTGTCAGTTATTATACCAGTAATCCCTTGAAAGTTGCATCTTTGACGTAGTATATTTTTACCCGACTGCGGCGAAGCCAAAAAAGGAGGGTTATGTGTTTTGTTATACTTCTATCTAGTGGTAAAACCGGTTGAAAGACTTTTAAATTCCAGCTCGAGCAAATAGAATAATAAAAAAAGGTAATATCAAGCTATACATTAATTCCAGTAAAAGCTGATCTCGCATTGAATAGGATTTCCATACAATGAGAGATCAGCTTAAACTGGAATGTTTAGCTTGATAATTCTGATATGTAGCCGTGTGTACTTGAAATAGTCACCTTCAGTCTCTTTTACGCGTGAAGTGTAGTCATACACAAACGGAAGCAACATTGGGTTTTCAATAGCATTTCCGGATTTGGAAATGTGGCCATCAAATTACTTATGTATTTATTTATTTGTTTGTATGTAGATTTTCCCTCATAATATTCACAAACTTTATGAGAACTTCTCATGACCTACCGAGATATACAGGGTGGCAGGAACATCGACGCGAAAACTGTTACCATTCAAGACATGAATTTGATTCAGTACATGATTTCGAACCCACCTGCGTTGAAATTTTTCGTCGGTATTTTAAAAAACATCTGCTGTTCCATACATTTGACCGCGTAGGTATTGCACTTTTCTACAAAACAGCAGTTAAAAAAAAAATAACCGACGAAAAGTTTCAACGCAGTAGGGTTCGGAATTATCTACTGAATCCATGGTATTGACAGAGTGGGCACACCACAATTGCGGCGATAAGACCCCTGTTTGAGGAGTGGCTTGAGAGGCGCCACGGCGTCCTCACCTTCCGCCTGACGCAGGTCCTCATCGGACACGGCTGCTTCGGGAGGTTCCTGTTCAGGATAAGGCGGGAGGAAACACCCGGGTGTCACCATTGTGTGGATCGGCCTGAGGACACGGTGGAGCATACGGTGGAGGTCTGCCCGGCTTGGGCGGAGCAACGCCGTGTCCTCGTAGAGGCGATCGGCGGCGGTGATCTCTCGCGTCCGGCCCTGGTTCAGGCCATGGTATGGAGCGAGAGGAAATGGCAGGCCGTCACCTCCTTCTGCGCGAAGCGGTAATGCTCGCGCAGGAGGAGGCGGAACGCGTGAGGGAGAGGCAAATTTCGCGCCCTCACGCCCCTAACCGCCGCAGGAGGAGACGCCCGGGGCGGGAATCGCGAGCCGATTTCCGGCCACCGTAGGCGCGGGCTTGCGGACGGTGAGCAATGGGCAGCTCGCCGTCCGATAAGGACCAAGCCCGGGTCGACGGCGCGTTGTGTTCCACGCGCGCCTCAAAGAGATGTCAGCAGAATTGACGGGGTCCGCTAGGGCCAATGCCTGCCGGGGGTTCGAAGAAAACCGAAAGGGAAATCGTGGCCCCCGGCAACAGGGCAACCGAAGGAACACGGGTGGGTTTTAGTCAGTAAAAGTCTGACACGCCCTCCCGCTCCACCCAGAGCGGGAGAAGTTATTAGATAATTTCCCACCCAAAAAAAAAAAATGGTATGGACAGAGTTCTATTCTATTCTATTTTTATTAAATGGCAAGCAAAGCCGATGTTGACTATTCCGCCAATGTCATTGACAGAGTTATTAACTAATATTAACCCTGTCATGTCATAACAATAGAGAAATACATAAGGGCAAGCTTAACATAATTCAAAATTCTAGATTATTTACTTACCCTCTGTACTTCTCAGACCAAAAAAAATTTGCTCTGGGCTCTACTTATTCCTATTGTTATTAGGAGCCTCAGCCTACTCAACCATTGGATATTTAAGTAATAGGTATTATTAAATTAAGGTACCTACCTACATTTAGGTAATTAATGCCCGTTCTACTGACATAACGCTTAACACGTTACTAGTCTAACGTAAGACCTCAATAAGTAAAGCGATTTTGTAATTACTAACATATTAAATTGATTGTAAGTAATTAATAAATTGACCAAACATTTGGTAAACTAGTGGTATGTTTCTTTACCAACATGCTAACGATAGCTTGATGTCAACAGCCAACGTAACAATTGAGCATCGTTATTTCAAAATTCGAACGAAAAAAATGCACAACGATTCTGACACGTTTCTTTCTAAGGCAGTGGGTCAATGAGTAATATAGCATTTTGAGCGTTATTGGTAACCTTAGCCGCTGAATGGATTGAGCGTTACGGATTTATAATAAGGTCAAGATTTTTGCATAATAAGGCCAACTGTATGATCTACAGCTATCCTTGTTTTTGACGGGCATGTGATATCTATCTAGGTGTTGATGTTCTACATCACATAATCTCACGCCTCTATGCCAGTAGGGGGCTGACAGAGGTTTATAGAATAGCCATATTTCACCATTTAAGTTAGTCCCATTAATAGAAACGAACCCATTGCCATTAAACCGGGCATAAATCCAGATTTCGGGCAGATATTGAGAAATTCCTGGTGCAAAAACCCAATGACCACTACACACTACAGTAGCAATGGCTTTCATTTTGACAGTTCCATAACATTAATTGCGTTATTTACGTTGTTGAGCAGAGAAATTTTATATGAAGCAATGAATTAGCAATAACCCTTCAAAATTATTCGGATAGTGATTCAAAGTGTGTTACGCAATTACCCCGCAGTTTGATCGCAATTAGGGTTACCATCCGTTCGGATTTTTTCGGACATGTCCGGCTTTTTGGCCTCCCGTCCGAACTATGTCCGGCCTTCTTATTTGTCCGAACTTTTTGATTTCAGGGGATTTTCTTTAAAAAAAGTAAATGATTACTGAAACAATAAGATTAAAAAGTTGAATAACCGGACTTTTTTTGCAAATGTCAGGCTTTTTGTCAGGACTAATAATTTAAAATGGTAACCCTAATCGCAATCCAAAGATTTAGGTATCTTTGTTTTTTTTTCATATTTTGTAGAACCAGCCACCGAGGTAGCCCGGTAAGGCACTGTCAACATTTCGTTGCTTTGTTTTTAAATTAATTTGTGATATTTAATAGTCGGTGGATAATTCTTTTTCTGAATCAACGTAAAATAAAATAAATCCTGATGACTCAATCCTGCGTTACAGAAAAACCTTCACGTCTATCACGGGTACCATCAGACTCACTGTCTGATTCATGGTCATGACCTAACATACCGTTTCATCACTTTCATCCTTACAAACGTCGCATCATCCAATTAATTTCGTCACATTTCGTACGTTTCTTGCACTAGCGCCGGCTAGCGGCCATTGCATTGCAAAAATGTTAACTTGCATCAACGATTGCATTTGAAGTAAGGTCATTTAAAGTCGACATGCCGAACCTAAACACAGTAAGCACCCAAGGAAAACTGGCTGTTAGTTCAATTAGAGAGGAATTTGTATGTTTGGGCGGTTAAGTCGGGCACTTATGCTAGTTTCTGAGTTCCTCAGATAAACTCTGAATAGATAATAAATATTGATTCAACAATGAATTGTTCTACCACTTATCGTTCAAAACATGCCAGGATATCAGTAAAGTGCCAAATAGAAATGTTCAATGGAGACACTTTGCTAATTGATGTTCAGAGTGGGTCTTGCCGAATTAAAGTGTCCTCTGCGCCGCGCGATGCCCGCGCCACCGACGACGCCACGCCGTGGAAGTGGCGAGGTTTTGGGCCAACAAAATTTGAAATACAGTCGTGCCAGCGACAAGAAGAAGAAGAAATAAATAGATAGTCGCATTTATAAACTGCGGTTTAGTTTAGAATATATCAGGAATCGGGCATTAAATTTAGTTTGTTATCCCAGAGACTAATTTGACATTTTCTAGCGATTGTTGTTTGTTTTTAAATTTTGAGTTTGACATTTGCACCTGTCAAATTAGTCTCTGGGATTAAAAAACCGGCCAAGTGCATGTCGGACCACGCACAATGTAGGGTTCCGTAGTTGGGATGAATTTATCCCAAGAATAAACTTAACTTTGTAGTTGAAAAAACAAATCTTTTATACAGAATATATGGGAGAACATGTTTTTACAACCGCAAATCTAAGTTGGTCGATTATTACTCGTTAACTTGTAAAGCCTACTCAGCTGTGATAGTTTTCCTTTTAAATTCGTTATATAAGCTACTGCCGTGAATTTTTTCACATATCTAAAACTAACCTTTTAGCTGGCAGTGGGGAGGGGGACACTTGACTCTAACAAAAATTTGCACTTTAAACCTTAATATTTCGCAAACGGATCTCTGAATTCAAATTGTTTTATTTTACCACTTTGTCGGCATGATTAATATGTATACCCATGCCAAATTACAAGTTTCTAGTACTAACAGTCTTGGAGCTAGACCGCGGACAGACAGACAGACAGACGGACATGACGAAACTATAAGGGTTCCTTGTTTACTACGGAACCCTAAAAACGAACTGTAGGTCTTCGTTTCAGCAGGTTTGGCGCTTGATACATTTTTGAAAACGATTTCAAGAGAAAAACAAGTCATCGTCACAATCATTATCTTAGGTGATTTATTTTCTTTTTTGCACGTAAGTAGCTACGTGCCAATATGTAAAGGAATGAGCGAATTAATATGATTCATATGTTTAGACGTTCTTATGGACTTGGATATATGTACCTACGAGTACGTGCTATGAGTTTCCATTGTCAGCCTTTCTTCAGTATAAGTAATGTAGGTATCACCACAACAATAAATAAACATAATGAAGTGCCAAGAAATATTTTACTACAATGATGATGATATCATAAAGAGCATGAAAATATCGACAAATGATACCAAAAATTCGAAGACATATGACATCTACCGAGATGTCATATGTTTTCGAATTTTTGGTCGGGTCAGTACCCGCACTGGGCCCGCGTGGTGGATTACGGCCTCTCATCAAGAGGAGGCCTGTGTCCCAGCAGTGGGAACATTATAGGACTATTATGCTATTCTGTGTAAGGATCGTAGCAAGTAGCGTTCTGTATTTTCTACCTACCCATAAGAATCATGGTAAGAAGGCGTGAGTTTATGTATGTGTCGTGTGTGCGTGATGATGATAATGATGCCTTCTAGCAGATTTCGGCCACAGCAACTGCACGCGATGGCATTTCAGGGTGCTTAGATGTGCTGCTCTTTCATGTGCTCTCCAGTGACTAACATATCCGAATTAGGCCGAGAAACTCCGAACAGCTACAATAGTTAACTACTGATCAATCAAGTCAGCCTATCGCAGTCCACTGCTGGACATAAGGCTCTACCAGGCTGCGCCATAACACCCTGCCCTCCGCCTTCCGCAACTTGTCTATACCAGCCACCTTTTTAAGGTCGTCGGTCCATCTCTAACTGGGGGGCGTCCCACATTTGCTGATACGCGGTCTCCACTTCAGGACTCGTCTGCTCCACCGGCGATCGGTCCTTCGACCTACATGACAAAGCCACTGCCACTTCAGCTTGCTTACTCTGCAAGCTATGTCGGTAACTACTGATACTTTTCCACCAATTTGCGTCAACCACCATAGAAATCGTTTTTTTTTTTACCGAACTTTAGTTTGTGTGACTCCGAAAGCTCAATTAGGTCTTGTATGGCTCATTCCGTCGTACAAAGTTTGGCTCAAAATTCTTCTGCTCGATTGATAGCGGAGCTGACTCATCAGGGTGTGCCAACCTATCCATCCCATTTCCATTGAACAGTAAAAGGCTTTTCAGGAAAATACTTTTTTATCACATCTATTCAAAAAGAGCTAATTCGTTCTTCGTAAACAGGGACTAAAATAGCTTTTTAATCCCTAGGGATTAAAAGTGATTTGAATTTGGAATGTGGATATTGTTAGTAAAAGTTCCAATTACCAAAGAGATCAAACACGAACATTGTATGAACAACAGGCTGGCAAGAGAGAGAAAGTGTGAATTTGGTCAAAATTAAAATCCAAGATGGCGGCTTAGAAAATTTTCAAATTTTTTGTCTTTAGTGTCGTTTTCATAGTTTTCGAGGGTGCTAAAGCCGATAGTGAGGTCAAAATGTAAATCCAAGATGGCGGCTCTGAAGATTTTCAAATGTATCATCATGGGTATCGTTTTCACGGTTTTTAAGGGTGCTAAAGCCGATGGTGAGGTCAAAATGAAAATCTAAGATGGCGGATGCAAAAATTTTAAAATTTTTCGTTATGGGTATCGTTTTCATGGTTTTTAAGGGTGCTAAAGCCGATGGTGAGGTCAAAATGAAAATCCAAGATGGCGGCGGCAAAAAATTTCAAATGTTTCGTCATGGGTATCGCTTTCATGGTTTTTAAGGGTGCTAAAGTCGATGGTGAGGTCAAAATAAAAATCCAAGATGGCGGATGCAAAAAAAAACAAATTTTTCGTCATGGGTATCGTTTTCATGGTTTTTAAGGGTGCTAAGCCGATAGTGAGGACAAAATGAAAATCCAAGACGGTGGCGGCGAAAAATTAAAAATTTTTCGTCATGGGTATCGTTTTCATGGTTTTTAAGGGTGCTTAAGCCGATGCTGAGGTCAAAATGAAAATCCAAGATGGCAGCTAAGAAAATTTTCAAGTTTTTCGTCATGGGTGTCGTTTTATAGTTTTCGAGGGTGCTAAAACCGATAGTGAGGTCAAAATGTAAATCCAAGATGGCAGCTGCGAATAATTTAAAAAATTTCATCATGGGTATCGTTTTCATAGTTTTCGAAGGTGCTTAAGTCTATAGTGAGGTCACAATGTAAATCCACGATGGTGGCAGTGATTTTTTTTTAATTTTACTGGTGAAGGAACTTTGTTCCTGACGGGGTCGGATCATACATGTTTTTTTTTCTCATAGAGGGTGATAAAAAGTAGAGTGTTCACCTCGGGAGCAACACTATTTTAAGCTCGAGTGGCGTACTTTGAATCCCTCGCTGCGCTCAGGATTCTACTTTAGAATCCTTCGCTCCGCTCTGGATTCAAAGAAACACTCTCGCCTTAAAAATAGTTCTTTGCTCCCTTAGTAAACAATCTACTATTTACTGTTAGCTGTTATCGAAAATGTTTTAGAAGCTGGGTACATAATGGTGCCGATTCCCTTGTTCACAAACTAAACTAAATTTAAGTTCAGTGCATCTTTTTCTTTCTTTTTCAATAAGAAAAGGACAGACGATAAATTTTAGTTTAGTCCTGTCAAATTAATCAGCGCTTGACGTAAATTGACGTAATTTTATTAGACAAGTTTTTAATCACGCCTAAACTTGTATGGAGAGTGACAGGCGCTGATTAATTTGACAGGACTAAACTAAAATTTATCTTCTGTCCTTTTCTTAATGAAATAGAAAGAAAAAGATGCACTGAACGTAAATTTAGTTTAGTTTGTGAACAAGGGAATCGGCACCATTGTTTCCAACTTCTAAAACATTTTTGCCCAAATGATTGCTCCGTAGTTTTCTGATGTTTATTAATAATATCACAGTGGCATTCTACAACTTTATATTTTAATTTCAACACGTGCATTTATAGCCAAATATGCAAATTATTCGCAAAGTGATGATGATGTAAAGGTTTATTAATAAGTTTCATAATTTTTCGCACATTAATTCCTCAAGAGTCGAGCAAGACCTTGACTGGACGACTCATTCAATAAGATATGATATTTTTGTGTTGACATCTGAGATGTGGAATTGTAGATCTGCGATCAACAATTAACTTTATTGTCTTTTGTATTAATTGGGATGGCCAGTTCTTTGATTGCATTTTGGAGGTCGGAATTATCGTCCGAAAAGAAAGGTTCTTCAAGGTCTGATATTTCCGACATGTTTCCGACGGACGATACTTATTTTGGTTTCTGCGTCCACTTCTGTCTCACGGTTCTATAATCTAAAAGGTCCCCGAAACGATCAATTGCAATTGTTAATTTTTACATGATTCATACACATGATGCGCAAATTGATCGTCATCGAAATGCAATTGAAGCGATTGACAATATAATACAATAATTTAAATTGATTGCAATTGATCGTTTCGAGGTCCCCTTAGGTACCCATGTATGTCAGTCAGTTTTGCACGCGGTAAGTAGTTGCACAAATGATCCATGACAAGACTTTTTTGTCCAGTTCGCTAAATCGCTACCTAGGACGAACCGAATACAGAAATAGATAATTATATTCCAGTAAGTCGATCAATAATTCCACCAGCACGCGTAGCATGACCACCGTAGAAACGAGTTTTGTCGACGGAAGAATAGACAAAATGACAGATTGTGATTGTTTATCTGTCATTTTGTCTATTCTTCCGTCGACAAAACTCGTTTCTACGGTGGTCATGCTACGCGTGCTAGGTTATAATTTGAATAGACAAGGGAACCCATATGGCCGACCACATACATAAAATAGGTACCTACGGAAAAATTCCGAACGGAATTATAACCGAAGGAAACGAACGGAGAACTACCGTACGTGTGTGATAAATCCTTGATTTTGTATGGATTTGCTATATTTCGAAACGGAATCTGTGACGGAATTCCAAAAGGAAATAAAAAATCCGGAGTCACACGTGTTAGGGCACAAATCGAACATATTACGTGGGACTCCAGATTTTTTATTTGTATGTCTGTGATGTCTTGTTTTAAGGTCAATGGGGCGAAGACCGTCTGTAGGGCAAGACCGTACAGTATGAAATACGATGAATTCTGAATAATTACAACGATGGCAACCCAAGCTACGTAAACGTAAAACTGTTTTATTTTATATTTTTTGACAAATGTGGCGCTATTTATGACGCATAGAGAAAAAATGACTTTCGAAATTTTTTTGGGTTATCAACTACAATTACGACCAGTACACGATGTCAAAAAAAATTTTTAAGAGTTTTCTAAGGATTTATCTATATAAATCCTTAGAAAACTCTTAAAATACGACGGTAAGTTCATTAATGATTAATATCTTTACTAACGTTCATTAATGATTAATTATCATATTAGAATTGAATTTAACACATTTTTCACGAAATTGCAAATAAAAAAGCTTTAATAAAAATATCGACAGCACACATTGAACTTCTTTTGAAAGACACACGCGTACTCAATGTCTGTATTCGTGTAAATCGGCTATTTCTAGGTTTTTTTTCCCATTAGACGGTTTTATCCGACATGGCAGTGAAATCCGTCTATTTAGCCATTTTTTCAAAACTAGTGTTTATTTTATAAACTGATACCTAGGTTAAAAGTTTGACAGTTTCTATTAATAGTCAACTAAATGTTTGATCACCCAATAAAATAAAACTTCCCTAAATATAACAGAGATGGCCAAAAATTGCTAACGAATTCAATGTTTTATAAAGTATATCAATCAGCAATAGTGATTAAGAAGAAGATAAAGGTGTTAAATGTCATGATTTCATGAAATCATGACATTTGACACCTTTGCTAACTTATATGGAGTTGTATTGCTGATTGTAATGATTATAATTGAGTAAAGCCATATTTGTTACGACCGCGAATCATATTTTAATCAACATAAAACCTGACACTGACCTGCAAAATGCAAAAAACGTAAGAAAATTTGAATTTCGCGGGCTACCCTGAAAATAAAATTATTGGAACCTTCCCGCCGAAATCAGGAAGTATGGCAATGGCAACGCTGTTCCCAAACAATAATTTGATTATTAGATACTTACCTACTTATTCAAAACGTAGATTTCGACGATTTTAGGTAGGTACTTACTTAGTTTACTCACTGGTAAATACTAATACTATTTTATCACCCATTTCTCTTTTGTCTTGAAACTACGGTTAAAGCAAACAATATCAGCATTTATCGTGCAGGTAGATATTAATGGAAAAGGGCCTACAATAGCAATAAAGATCATGCTAGCGAGACGGCGACCATTGTTTCTTGCAATTCATTCACTTTGTTATTATGAAGTAAATCTCCTATTTTGAATGGTTTTAAAAGAAAAAAGTGTCAATATTATGACCAACAGTCAATAGTTTTCGAAATTAGAACACATAAAAAAAGGTAGTCAAGGAGTAAGTAAACTTTTTCGTATCTAAAACTGACTGCTGTTCTATTACATACTTGTACTTATGAGAAATGAGTGCAAAATATTCGAGTAGGTTATGCAGAACTATGCACGCAAAATCAATTTGAAAAGATTAGAATTCAAAGGGTAAACTTAATAGGTTATCTGCGGATTGTTTACATCGCTATTAATAATCTAAAGGACAAAGTTTACATCAATAAGGGTATTTATGACGTAGGTTCTGTGGAACATTGGAGGTAAACACTGTTTTGCAAAATCTAACTTGGTAATTATATTGGTAGGTACCTACCTACATGGTCGTCTATGACGCAAGACTTTGATGGCACAACCTTCTATTTGTTTGTTGTTTTATTTTAGGTCTGGGACTACGTACCTACATTATTTCGTGTAAACTGCCTCAGGCGGTCGTAAACTGAAAACGGAAAATTTATTCAAGGCCTTTCGCAGAGAGGCGCAACGCCACACCGGTAGAACAATTTCCGTGAAATTTTCATAGAAATTGTTCCACCAGAGTCGCGTCGCGCCTGTCTGCTGGAGCCTTTATGTAGGTAGGTTACCTACTCGCAGGAAAATGAAAAGTAATGGTTTGTCGTTTTGGGTAAGATCTAAACTAAAATATTTAGAGTTAATTTTGTTATCTTGCTTGGGGAAAAATCTCGTTGTTGTATTATTGCTTCACCTAATAACTGCGTTCACAATTTATTTCCCAAACATGTAAACAAACACGAGTTTTAGGAAAAACAACTGTAATACCTACATGTAAGGTTCAGTTTGCGCTACAACTTCACATTTTTTGTGACTTTTTCAACAGTAGTCTAAAATCTACTTTATTAACACTCACTTAAAGTTGGTGTTTGTTAATGTGGAACTAACATCAATTGGAAACAAAGTCATAAATAGACCTTAGGTACTTCATTATTGGCTTCGTTATACATACATAAACTCACGCCTTCTTATTGGGGTAGGCAGAAACTACAACACGCTACCTGCGACGATCCTTAGATACATACCTACTCCTTTTGCTTTAAGAGTAGGTATATAATATGTAAATAAGGCAAAACACTAAAATAAACTGTTTAATTGTTTAAAAATATACAGGTTTACATTGAAATAAACACAATGGCTTGTGAAATTAATTATGATTTTATTACTTCATATAAAATTAAATGAGCACCGCATGAAATAGATCTAGGTTATCAAAAATGGCTCGCAGCCAGTTGTTATTTTTGTTTAATAATTTTGTAACACGTAGTACTTAAGAACAGCCTCTAGAAAATCATAATGAATCGTCTCTCCTTAAAAGGTGACCAGCGAGGTACAATTGCATAACACACTAACAATTGCAATTTCTTTCATTTTGACATTAATACGACAACATTTATTACGTTATTTACGTTGTTGAGCAGACGAATTTATTATACCAATGAAGCAATGGATTAGAAATAATCTCTCGGATTGTGATTTTGTGATTGAAACTCTGTTACGCAATTAGGGTGCAGAAATGTAAGGTTTACTGACGCGAAATGAATATTGTTAACCAAAGCCATGAATGGGATATAGAGTAGAGTACCTACAATAAAAATTGTTCACCAGTCCGGCCGTCAAGATGCGTTCCTGACACATCAGTTGGATAATTTCTAGTAAGTAGTATTAAGGATCAAATTCGCAAAACACATATCGACGCTCGACGGTGGAAATTTGTATGAAAATGACAGATGTCAAGAACGCATTCTCTCGACGGCCGGGCTGTAACTTTATTGTTATGACTATTGACTACGCCTGACGTCTTTAAACGTCTGGCTTGGTTGGTCAGTCCATTGAAAAACGCCTGTAAAAAAATAAGCAGGCAGCCAAGTCTATGTCAATGTGGGACAAAAATAACATAAAAGGTTTACTAGCTCGCTATATAGACCATAAAGGCTCCGCAAACAGGCGCATCGGTAAAATTGTTTTACCGTGAAGTTTTCTTAGAAATTGTTTTATTAGAGTCGTGTCGCGCCTGTTTGCGGGAGCCTTAGCTGCCCGCGACTTCGTCCGCGTGAAAATTTCGGCCCCTGCTCACCGCGTCGTATTGCATCGCCGGCCCGCACTATTACTTATTTTCGATTGGCGTGTCTTTCTGACTTTGTTTTCTTTTTGCTTGGCTCCTAGCCTATAACCTTCCTCAAGATAAGTAGGTATTGGGCTATCAAAATGAAAAATTTTTCAAAATCCGACGGGTACTTCCAGAGATCACGGTCACAAACAAACAAACTCTTCAGTTTTATTATTATAGATTTTCATATTTCCTTTCGTTCATAAAATTGCAGAAAAAAAAACTTAATTGAATTACTATTGAAAACACTATTGACTATTGAATTATTTTTTTTAAGAAATAGTTGCATACAGTTGACTCAACCTTGACAGCCGGTAACTTGGCATTGCCATCTGGCGTGGCGAGCTATTATGAATTTCACTGTTATGAAACATTGCGTTAAGTACTGAAACTACGTATTGCTAAAAAAATATTGCGTCGATATCTAAAGAAACCGAGATTCAGAAATAAAATTAAATGAAATAAAATTGTTTATTCTGTAAATAAGATATCGGAATCACTTTTACTCGTCATATTGAAAAAATATTAAAAATCTGCTAGATAAGTTCGGCATTTATATGACTACTCTGAGAAGAAAGGCCGAAACAAACTCAGAGGTCGCAGTTTCTTTTAAAGTCCAGATATAATCTTGGTCAGGCCATATGAGGACCATGTAGATTAGTGTCTGAAATGGTCTTTTAAGGAAAGAACCACACAGACTTGAGTGGACCTGTCCAGTCAGTGCAAGCAGTGCAGTAATCGTGGAGCTCAACTCAGAACTTAAGAGGGAACAGGGCCTGCGATTCTCCATACAAATGTATTCCCCTTTTTTCTTTCTGAATAATGCCTCTAGAGCAATCATTTTTTTTTTCGTAAAATCAAGGTCTGCTATAGATATGTGCCTGTTACATCCTTTTTTCAGCAACTTACCTATTGGTAAAGAAAATATGACCCTCCAAAAATTACAAAAATGCCCCATTTTTACCGCCGTGATTAGAGGACTACCAGACAGATTCGAAAAGTTTTTAACATAAAAGAAAATGATAGGAACCTAGACATACTCTTTCTTAAAATTTTAATGTAAAAAATAATTGAATCGGCTCAGTTTTCGAGGAGAAAAAAGGGGAATACCAGACGTCGATTTCGTAATTTTTTTTTTGTGATATACAGGGTGATTGGAAGATGGGTGCAAAGCTTTAAGGTGAAGATAGTATAGACAATTTAGAACCATTTAAGCCATGGTTGTCTTAGACGAAGTCTTACCAAATTTTTTAATTTTTAATAAGGTTTAAAAGACGTAGGTATTGTACAATTTTTTTATTTTTTCTGAGCTTTAAATGTCTGTAAAAAAAATGTCTAATGACACAGAAGCCTAAAACATGTTTTGCTTGATTGCTTACACATTACTTTAATTAAATAAATAAAAAATGAATTCATTTATCATTCAATTTGGCCATAATTATGCAGTTTACATTAAATTTTGAGAATTTCCGAAAAAATACTTAAAAATTTGGTTAAAAATATTTGGTAAGACTTCGTCTAAGACAACCATGGCTTAAAGGTTCTAAATTGTCTGTACTATCTTCGCCTTAAAGCTTTGCACCCATCTTCCAATCACCCTGTATATCGGTCTGAACTGCAGCTGTCCCTATCGCACTCTACGGGGGCAGACTTGAGGTAAGACGACGGCAATAGTTTCTTCGAATACTTATTTTTCGGATTCCTCGCAGGCCCTGTTCCCTCTTAAGAGGGCCCTTCCCGGTCCGTCTATCGTCACCGCGACCATGGTCGAAAAGCTTGTTGTTTCATCCAGCGCAAGTGAGAATTGCTAACAAGCAAGTGAGAACGCGATAACATTGTGCGAAAAATAACTTGTTTCAGGAAATACGTGTTTTTGATTTGAATACGCCTTACAAGTTTGTGAAATAAATGTTTGTCATTTAGAATCTCCATTACATGTGCGAGGTTTCTATGAAGATGTTTTCTTTAATTTTACAATTTATGAGTACATTATGAACGGTCAAAAGTCAGGTAAAATTTGTGCAAAAAAGCAGATTTTTGGAGGCTTATATTGAATTTGTTTCGTAAATTTTTTATTTTTTGCTTTCATAGAAACCTAGATATAGTTTACAAGATACCTATTAGTCTAAAAGAATTAAAGAAAGATGTGGTACAACGCCATAATCACGTACGAGCGTTTGTATGAAAAGTATGACGGGTTGGCCGCTCTTAAGGAGCTCAACTCGACGAACAATACCAAAGAATTTGGGTAGGTCGCATAAACTAGGTACTTACTCAAACTGCCAGACCATCATTAAAACTAGCTGAGCTAAATAATAATAATATCCACATAATCCTCACATTCACAATTTTTAAAATAATATAATACCTACATACAAAGTAATCACGTAATATTTTGTACTTGTGTTATTCTTTTAAACATGGAAGTTTAATCAATAAACAAACGGTATTGCTATGAGGAGCTCGTGGCTAAGTAATAACAGCCGCACGGGTCGATCCATCAGGTTAAGCTACGCTTGCCGGGGTGGGTCCGTGAATGGGTGACCATCTTTACATAGGTACCAAGACTCCTCCGTGTCTCAGAAAGCACTTTAAGCCGCTGGTCCCGGCTGTCATTCGTGGATCTTTGACGTCGTTGCGGGTCGTCAGAAGCCCGAAAGTCTGACAACCAGTCTTACCAAGGGGAATAGTATTACCCAGTTACTGGGTTGTGGAGGTCAGATAGGCAGTCGCTCCATCAGCTCCATGTAAAATACTAGTATTCAGCTGAATCCGGTTAGACTGGAAGCCGACCCCAACATAGTTGGGAAAAGGCTATAGGCAGATTGATTTAACGGTACATATTGCTATTCCGACTGTTTTTTAACCGACTTCAAAAAAAGGAGGAGGTTCTCAATTCGGCAGTTTTTTTTTTTTAAGGTTTTTTACCTCAGATCTTTCAACACGTGTGAGAACATGTGGTCCCATATAAATTTTATTAACTTTGCTTGGATGGTTTTTGAGTTGGGTTCAATAATACGATTTTTTTTCCCACTTAGTCTAAGGATGATTATATCTTAAGTTCCTGTCACTGTTATTTACATAGCAGGTATTTGAATTTTCGTGGGGTAGGTACCACAACTAAAAACTGAAAAATAAAAACTTTTTACAAAAAAAATCAACCGAATTAAAAAAAAAAAACATGACAATTTTTTTTTTTGTAAAAAGTTTTTATCCTAAACCACCCGATTCAGGAGAACAAAACAAAAAAAAAGTCTAGTCATTTTCCAGTTTTTGCGAGACAAATGCACGGCAATTGATTTTTAGGGTTCCGTACCCAAAGGGTAAAACGGGACCCTATTACTAAGACTCCGCTGTCCGTCCGTCTGTCTGTCCGTCTGTCACCAGGCTGTATCTCATGAACCGTGATAATTAGACAGTTGAAATTTTCACAGATGATGTATTTCTGTTGCCGCTATAACAACAAATACTAAATAAAAATAAATTTAATAAAAAACAAATACAGTCGAATTGAAAACCTCCTCCTTTTTTTGAAAACGGTTAAAAACAGAATAAAATAAATATTTAAGGGGACTCCCATACAACAGACATGATTTTTTTGCCGTTTTTATAGATAATGGTATGGAACCCTTCATGCGCGAATCCGACTCGCACTTAGCCGGTTTTTATACACAACATCTCAATTTATTTTACGGAATGAAATAATGACGTCACACAGCTACATATCGAGCTATAGGTACACTTCCAGTATTAGCTGATCTCGCATTGTAAAGGTTTTCCGTACAAAGAGAGGTCAGCTTATACTGGAGATACATAGCTTGACATGATATGTAGCTGTGTGACGTCATTATTTCGCTGCGTAAAATAAATTGAAATGATATGTGTCACATAAAAGATAACACTTATTATGAATGTATGTATGATTCATGGAGAGTTAACAAAAACTGCGAACTTTACTCTCAAAACAAAACACAGGCGATGATGGCGCTGTATTATAATTATTATCTTGGAATTGTCTGTATTTGGGTTTTTCCTTAGGAAATTCTCAGTAACCGCGTATAAACAATAACATTACGCCTATAATCCCCGTTGGGTCCCAGCGGCATGCTTTTTAACCGGTGGTCGTAGCTGAGTACAAACTAGCTACTTAGATCGATCACATTTGTGTCAAATTGTGCCTAAAAAATGAAATTTGTGCGTTTCAGAGTTATTCAAGATGCCGCTGGGGTAGTATTATATGTATTATTATCTGTGCGCTGGGGTAACGTTTAGCAAATTGTTGTACCTCTCAAACGGCATGACATACAACTACGATTTTTTTTACTACGGTGGGTCTTAATTTGTGCTTATGCTGTGCAGTTTTATTTTTTCTATAATCGAAACCGTTGGAAAATAAGAAATTGATTTTCAAAAACCCTAAAATTGATCCTTGCGTTTCAATGAGTAACCCTAGAAACTTACCAATTATGGTGGTTTTATGAACTCAAAGCATCATGCGAAATTAGATGTTTCTGTTCCAACTCCTCAGAGAGCTATTCCATTTTAATTAAAATCTGGCTACGCTAAAATGTCCCTAACACATACCTACATGAGTTATTATATTATTAAGTGACGGTAATTATGATTCGACAAATAATTAATTAGTACCTTTATTCAATTGCTTATCCTTAAAGTTTCAGCTGAAAAATCCTTGTAACTACACAGATATATAAAAGGAAAACCATAGGAAAAGAAATTTCACGATTAACAGAACAAATTCGAATGACTGTATAAAAGCGGCCGCGCAGTACATTGTGCCAACCTTCTTAAATTTGTAGTATTATAATAATTACATTTTGATAGGTACAGGTGCGTACAAATTGTTTAAATAACTATTTACTTACTTTTATATAAATATGTAACGTAGAGAGTTATCAGAAAGTAAGGACTTATTGACGAGTTTATTACAAACATAATGTTAATAAAGTTTGATTGTTGATTTTGAACATAACTCCATACTTACCTACCGATATTATGGTTCTCGTGGCCTTATAAGGTCACATTTATATTATTATGTATGATGAGTATGACAGCACTTTTACCACTTACCGTTGTTTTTAATTACAATGTAGCCGTAATTTCATAGGTCCAAGTCATTAGGAACTATTGGGTGATTTGGAAGCAATATTATTATTTGGAACGGTGAAATGACAGTAATTAGCGGCAACTGAAGTCAGTCACATAAACATAAGTCAACACCGAACAAAACTAATGCATCTCGTTTTATCTTCAACATGAACTACAAGCTCTGGGGATTCCCCCCACGTAATGTTTTACTATTGGAATAGGATAGCTATGTATTTTATTTATGGATGTGTTATTTCCATAGAAATATTATTTCCGATTGACGAATGGGCTGAGATAGACAATATAGACATCCACTTGACTCAATTTGATTAATTTGTGAATATTTTTAGTAAATGATAAAACAAAATTACACATAGTATGAAATGCTATTTTATTTCAATTGAAAACAAAATCTATAAACAGTATTTTTATTTTATTGTTATATCATAATTATCTTTTTAGCAATAAAAAATTCCATTTAAAGTCAAATATACATAGTGTAGTGGCTTTAAATTGCTGTAGGTAGTTATGTTTTTCTGTAGGTAGTTATGTTCTAACATTTGACTGAAAGTTTAAAGATTTGCAAATCCTCAATATAATATGGCTTACATACTGTGTGTGTGCGTACGTGTTTTACAAACCAATAAATAATTTTATGTAACACTTTTGTGTGAGACTGTTTCAAAAAACGAAACCATACAGTCATTCGAATTTGTTCGGTTAATCGTGAAATTTCTTTTCCTATGGTTTCTTCGTATATCTGTGTAGTTACAAGGATTTTTCAGCTGAAACTTTAAGGATAAGCAATTGAATAAAGGTACTTATTATTTGTCGAATCATAATTACCGTGACTTAATAATAACTCATGTATTGGAGTGTTACATTTTAGCGTAGCCAGATTTTAATTAAAATGGAATAGCTCTCTGAGGAGTTGATAAGGACCAGGGCCCAGGTCGACCGCGACAGCGCGTTGTGTTCCACGCACGCCTCAAAGGGATGTCAGCAGGTTAGACGGGGTCCGCTAGGGCCGATGCCGGGGTTGTGAATAAAACCGAAAGGGAAATCGTGGACCCCAGCAACATGGCAACTGAAAGAACACGGGTGGGTTTTAGTCAGTAAGAGTCTGACACGCCCTCCCGCTCCTCCCAGAGCGGGAGAAGTTATTTGATCATTTCCCACCCAAAAAAAAAAATATATATTTGGAATAGAAACATCTAATTTCGCTTGATGCTTTGAGTTCATAAAAGGTACAAATCACCATAATTGGTAAGTTTCTAGGGTTTCTCATTGAAGCGCAAGGATCGATTTTAGGGTCAACTCACACCGCAAGAGCGGCGAAGGGCAGCGAAGCGCAGCGACCCGCTCGGTAGAGAAGGCGCCCGTTTATGGAATTCGCCGGAATTCTCGCGGCGCCGCGGGCATCCGCGCGACTCGTTCGAGTTTCTCATGCATAAGTATTATAGTACCTAATGAAAATAAAGTTAAAATTCATATGACACTGAAACTGCGCTCCGCTTCGCTGCCCTTCGCCGCTCTTTCGGTGTGAGTTGACCCTTGGGGTTTTTGAAATTCAATTTCTTATTTTCCAACGGTGTCGATTATAGAATAAATAAAATTGCACAGCATAAGCACAAATTAAGACCCACCGTAGTAAAAAAAAATCGTAGTTGTATGTCATGCCGTTTGAGAGGTACAACAATTTGCTAAACGTTACCCCAGCGGCATCTTGAATAACTCTGAAACCTCAAGACGCACAAATTTAATTTTTTGGACACAATTAGGCACAAATGTGATCTATCTAAGTAGCTAGTTTGTACTCAGCTACGACCACCGGTTAAAAAACATGCCGCTGGAGTAACGTTACTCCAGCGGAATCTGTTTTTCGTGAATATCTTTGGATCTGCTGGACGCACAAAATCTAAATTTCGGGCACATTTACACGAGATGGGGTACTAAATATCTGTCAAACCGAAATCCTGAAAAGCGACAACATTCCGCTGACGTAACACACACTCTTTTCCTTGATTTTGAATCAATTGTCATCGATTTTTTTAAGGTCATTTTCAATTTTGACGATTCGTGGTAGTTTCTGGGTTAGTGGCAACATTGACGAAAAATTATCGTTAGTATTGTGGCGTACAGCCTTTGTAGGTGATAGTTAGTTTGAGTTTCATTAAATAAACTACTGAAAAACGATTCATTTCACCGTATTTTGTAATACGGCAATCAGAGGCCTGCCGTATGTCGTACTTTCTGATGAAAAATCGTGGAATGCCGTATAATACCGCAATTGCCGTATCAATAACAACACTGGACCGGGATGGCCCCGGATGAAAGATGGATTCTTTTGACACTTTCTTTCTATTTCCTTTGAACTTGAAATAAGTTATTAACCGACTTCCAAAAGGAGGAGGTTCTCAATTCATCTGTATGTTTTTTTTTTTTTTTGAATGTTTGTTACGCGATTACTCCGCCAATTATGAATAGATTTTGATGATTCTTTTTTTGTTTGGTAGGTCATACTTCAGAGGTGGTCCCACATAAATTTTATTAACTTTGCTTGGGTAGTTTTTGAGTTAGCTTCAATTATACGTATTTTTTCCCACTTAGTATGTAGATGATATGATAACTTCTTGTCACTGTTATTTACCTGCTTTACACTGTAATAAAAACCTTTTACAAAAAAAAAAACAACCGACTTAAAAAAAATACACTACAAAGTGAAAAATAACTTTAATTTCGGAAGTCGGTGTCTTTGGTTTTGAATTTTCGTTCTTTGTCACCGACTTCCGAAATTAAAGTTATTTTTCACTTTGTAGTGTATTTTTTTTAAGTCGGTTGTTTTTTTTTTGTAAAAGGTTTTTATTTTTCACTTTTTAGTTGTGGTACCTACCCCACACAAATTCGAATACCACTACCTGCTATGTAAATATATTTTTATATTTACATAGCAGGTAGGTACCTACTCGGGTGAAAATAGATAAAAATATCGTCCAGGTATTCCAACGTTATATCCATCCATTGCCGAGGTTGTGAAAATAGGGAAAACGAATTTTCCCAGGTATGAGACCTAGCTAGATCGATTTTTCACCCCCGTAAACCCCTATATTGCAACTTTCGTCGAAATCGTTAGAGCCGTTTTGGGGAACTTGATTACAAAAACCCCCTCTCTCTGAAACCCCCTTTTTTTTTTTTTTTTTGGGTGGGAAATTATCAAATAACTTCTCCCGCTCTGGGTGGAGCGGGAGGGCGTGTCAGACTCTTACTGACTAAAACCCACCCGTGTTCCTTCCTATGCCATGTTGCCGGGGGCCACGATTTCCCCATCGGTTTTCTTCGAACCCCCGGCAGGCATTGGCCCTAGCGGACCCCGTCAATTCTGCTGACATCTCTTTGAGGCGCGCGTGGAACACAACGCGCTGTCGACCCGGGCTTGGTCCTTATCGGACGGCGAGCTACCCATTGCTCACCGTCCGCAAGCCCGCGCCTACGGTGGCCGGAAATCTTCCTGCGATTCCCGACGCCCAGGGCGTCTCCTGCTGCGGCGGTTAGGGGCGCGAGGGCGCGAAATTTGCCTCTCCCTCACGCGCTCCGTCTCCTCCTTCGCAAGCATTACTGCTTCGCAGAAAGAGGTGACGGCCTCCCATTTCCTCTCGCTCCGTAGCATGGCCCGAATCAGGGCCGGACGCGAGAGATCACCGCCGCCGATCGCATCCACGAGGACACGGCGATGCCCTGCCCAAGCCGGGCAGACCTCCACCGTATGCTCCACCGTGTCCTCCGGGCGATCCACACAGTGACGACACCCGGGCGTTTCCTCCCGCTTTATCCTGAACAGGTACCTCCCGAATCAGCCGTGTCCGGTGAGTACCTGCGTCAGGCGGAAGGTGAGGACGCCGTGGCGCCTCTCTAGCCACTCCTCAAAGAGGGGTCTTATCGCCGCAATTGTGGCGTACCCAGCGCTGGGTTGCGACAATCGCACTCTCCATTCCGCCATGAGATCCCGCCGGAGCTCTGTCCGCTGTGCCGCGACTTCTTGCGTAAGCCCCGGCGCTTCGCCTCCTCGCGCCACTCCCAAATGTGCGCGAGGACCTTTGCCTCCAGATCCCATGGCGGTATTCCGGCAAGGAGGCTCGCCGCCTCGAAGGAGACCGTGCGGTATCCTCGGGCCAGCCGGATGGCCATGACCCTTTGGGACGCGTTCAGCCGGCGGCCTGGCTGCCGCCTCAATGAAGGCGCCCACACCGGCGCCCCGTAAAGTGCCATGGACCGCACGATCCATGCGTAGAGCCTCCGGCAGGAGGCGTTTGGACCTCCCAGATTGGGCAGGAGCCGCTTCAAGGCAGCCCCGGCCCGGTCCAGTCTGGGAGCCAAACGTCGGAAATGCTCCACGAAGTTCCACCGGCTATCGAGGAAGAGTCCCAGATACTTCATCGTCGACTCGACGCCGATGTGAACCCCTCCCGCCAATACCTGGTAACCCGACGGTGGCGCACTACGAGGACCATAGAAACCCATGGCCTCGGACTTGTGCAGGGCCACCTCGAGTCCCAGCTGCCGGATTCTGTCGACGATTGTCGCAACCCCGCGTGTCGCTAAGTCGGCCGCCGCCTGGTACGACCTCCCCTGCGCCAGGACCAGCGTGTCGTCAGCGTAACAAACGACGCTGACGCCAGTAGGGAGGTCGGCGCGCAGCACCCAGTCGTATCCGATGTCCCACAGATGCGGCCCCAGGACCGATCCCTGTGGGACACCGCACGACATCTCTCGCCGGTTCCACTCTCCTTGGTGACCGGGGTAGATGACAGCCCTGTCTGTCAAATAGGCCTCGACCACACGACAGAGGTAGGTCGGCATCCGGTGATACCGAAGTGCCTCCCTGATGCAACTCCAGGGCAGGGTGTTAAAGGCATTGGCGATGTCTAGAGACACCGCCAAGACGACCCCACCCCGGGCCACAGCATCCCCCGTCGTGAGGGCCCGCACGCGCATGATGGCGTCCACCGTAGAGCGCCCCCTGCGGAAACCGAACTGGCTCTCCGCCAGATCCGGCCCCACTCGCACCAGCTGCCCGACGAGGCGGTCTGCAATGACTCTTTCAAAGAGCTTGCCCACCTGAGCGAGCAGCACAATGGGCCGATAGGCGGACGGAGAGTCCGCTGGGCGCCCCGGCTTCCTGACGAGGACCAGTTTCCCAGTCTTCCAGCAAAGTGGGAACTGGCCCCTCTCCATGCATGCGCTTAGGAGCCCTCTCAGTCGAGGCCCGAGAGTCCCCATGGCCAGGACCCAGGCCCTTCCGGGTATGCCGTCGGGTCCTGGGGCGGTATTCCTCGCACTCATCCTGCGTACCGCCACTCTCATCTCTACCTCGGTCACCTCCGGAGCATCGTCGTCGTCGTCGGCGGTGTGGTCCGCATCGGGCACCTCAATGGGCGGAGCCATGGGCGGGGGCGTATGTTCCCCTCTTGAAGGGAACAGAGTGCTCACCACGTCCTCCATAAGCTGGGGCCGGAGACTCTGCGTCAGCGGGGGAGCCCATGGGCGGAGTTTTTCCCGCACCATCTTATATGGGCGTCCCCACGGGTCTCTGTTCAGAGTCTCCAGCATCTCCTCGCGGGCCAGTGCCCTGGCCCGCAGGATCTCCGCTTGGAGGGCGGTCTTCGCCGCTCTGTACCCCTCGTACAGCTCCGCCTGAATGGCTTCCGTATCCGGAGGACGGATACGGAGCCTGCGGTGCCTGGCGTACCGGCGTCGCGCAGCAACGCACGCCCTGCGTAGAGCTTCCAGCTCTTGCGACCACATTCTGAAACCCCCTGCGTTGAAAGTTTTCGTCGGTTATTTTTTTTTAAATCAGCTGCTCCATACATTTTGACCGCATAGGTATTGCACTTTTCTATGAAAAAGCAGTTTTTTTTTTTTAATAACCGACGATTTTCAGGGGTGTTCAGAATCACGTACTAAATCCATGGTAACAGTTTTCGCGTCGGTGTGGGATGCCACCTGTATATTTATATATATATACAAATACTGCTCATTTAATAGTGTAGGATTTACCGGTATGTTTATTTGTGTACTACAAGCAAGATGACAAAGGATTCGGAATCATTGCGCAAATAACGAAATATTGTGTCAACAAAATTATTTTATTTTTAAATTGCGTAATCGATTCATTAATTACTTGCCTTCCCATGTACCTACATTATTTTAAAAGGATACCTGTCATACGCACTAATATTTTGATTAATTGTTATTTCTGAACAATTATCTTCTTCACTATTCAGATAAATCGTTGGATGAAACAGTAGAGCACCTTAATTGTGGAACACGCAATCTAAATCATTTTGAAGAATATTTCTAACCCATTGCTTCGTAAGTTGGAAAAAAATGTCTAGTAAACAAGTAAATAACGCAATGAATGTTGGTAGGTATTCTAAACAGTACTGTTTGCACTCCAGCCCGTCCCATCCTTAATGTCCTCCCTAGGGTTGACGCCCTAAGCCGAGGTTCGTACCCCACAGGGGGTGCCCTTAGCGAGCGTTCACCTAGTTTTAATTAGCGTAGTTGATTACCCCTGGCTGGAGGTTTTAAGTGTAGTAGCTTATAACAGGAAAGAAGCCCGGTTAAGTAGTCATGATCTCAGAGGTCAACTACGAGATGCCATGCCTAAAAAAAAAACTGTTTGCACTGGGCGCTAAATGTACCGGAACTTATTATGGGGCAGGCGCTACATACGAAAATAAGAAGCAATATTGAATTTTCGCTACTTATCCTCCAAGAGTACGTGCTCTCTTTAAAAAGCTCATCACACACATTGAAGATAATATGCAAGGTGGCAGGGATTCGGAAAACTGTTACCATGTATTCAGTACATGATTCTGAACCCCCCTGCGTTGAAATTTTTCGTCGGTTATTTAAATCCATGGTAGCAGTTTTCGCGTCGATGTCCCTGCCACCCTGTATGTTACACATAACATAACATCACGCCTTGTTTCCCCGAAGGGTTGGGCAGAGTGTCCCTGTAGCAGGTACACCCACATTTCGCCAGTTATATTATGTTAAGTATCGCCCTGTACCTACTTATACATATAGCTTTAAAAATCCTTTAAGGTAAATTAAATATTATCTTCCCTTGTGTGGGGCGGTCTATTAAATTGTACGGTAACTGTGCGTTTGCACTGGCGAAACATTCACAACAAAACATGTTGAAATCTCTATTTTCTGTCAATTTTCCTTACAATGTTTGACAGGAACTAGAGATTTCAACATGTTTTGTTGTAATGTTTCGCCGCCAGTGCAAACGCACAGTAAGATAACTCGAAGGTAATATATATTTAATATTATCTTCAAAGTGTGTGTCGCATCCACTGAATCTTGAAAACTATCGCCGCCTAAATTCAATTTTGAAAACTCGCTTGAGTGATCGAATGCAACTAGAGTAATTTTTCTACCAGCCTGCATGGTGAAAGGTGTCCTTTTGCAGACAAACTTTACAGTATCTACCTGCCTTTGCCAGCAATGACATTGCCTGTGGCCATAGTATTACAATACTGTGACATTGCTTTGAGTTGTACACCTACTAAGTAAAATTAAAACACTTAGGTACTGAGTGATAACGATTGTAAACTATTTACATATATCTCTATTTTGTTAACACAAACATATCTGTTAGGTACTGTATTACTGTGTGTATAGTATGTAGGTAGGTATGATGTAGTTACTACGTTTGTGTGCAAATGTATATCTCACGTCTGTTAACGTGACTTTTATCGTGTTTTTCAAGTGACAAACTGTCAGCGGGCCACACCGTTGTCTGAATATTAAAGGACAGCTCATGAAAAAAAAATCGAATTTAAAAATATAAAATTGTGACTAATTATTATGTGAAGTATTTTATCACAAAATTAGGTATATCTCGTTATCAGCCACATCACCAAAAACATTTCCGCTATCTCTCAAAATATTTACATGTAGGTAAACAAAAAGCAGGTGACGATTTATGTACAAAAACTTCTTATGTCATATAGAATTGCTAGGTATCTCAAGTCGGTGACTAATTTCATCGTCCTGGAGATAGACATCATTTTAAAAAGGTTTAATATATTTCATCATGGCCGGAATATCACAAAAACTTTACGGGATGACATATGAGTCACCAAAAACTAAAACACTTTTTTTTTCTATGCAGCTGTCACAACAGTTTTCGAGCATCAATGGCCAGTTCTTTTAAAAGTAATGTCAAGTTTTTATTGATATTACATTGAAGACCTTGACATTAGGAAATGCCTTCGTGCAACCTTTTTGAACATTTTTAATGCTTGTTTGTTGTTTTCGAATTTACGGTTAATATTTTGGTATGAGTTCCATAAATTGCTATAAAAATTCTGTAGCTAGGGGTAAGTTGTGAATGTTGTGTAATTATTTTAATTGGCTTCATGTTGCTAATTAAACATTTCAATAGCGCGAAGTTTTATTTGTGCTAAAATTAAAAAGAAATTATTTGACGTTCTTTATTTACAACGGGGTATTTCTAAGTCTTTGTACCGAGACTTAGAAATACGTCATCGGTCCCCGTTACATACCATACTTTCCTGCTCCCGTTATTTAAGATGACGATGCGAAAGTGTAAAAAGTTAGTCATGTTTTAAACGCCGGCGCTGTCTCTGAGTCACTTCCTCCTTATCAATAACACTTGATAAGGTTTATTTACAATTTCATCCAGTCATCCATGTAGAGGGTTCTGACGAGTCGGGGGTGTGTTATCATTTAATGTGATGAATAATACTTTTATGGCTTTTAATATGATGTGGCAGGTTATCCGATGATAATACATCCAGTTTCCATGACACGGAATATTTTTGTGAGATAGGATATTTTTGTTTACAAACCTGTGTTGTGCACAATAAGGTGATTTGTTTCGTTTTCTCATCTCAAGTTGCGCTAGAGCGAAGTTGCAACACAATTAGTTATTTTAAAAAAATTGCGCAATTTTTTAATACTTACGCATACACTTGTGACATAATTAAAAGCCTCATTCATTACATGTTTTTGAGTAATGACTTATTTACACAATGGCCCATCATGGGCACACTTCAACGTCCATCGCTCTATCCATAAACAAGAAAGCCATTTAAAAAGTCAATGATCCCTTTATCCCGCATTTTTTTAGAATCTATTTATCTCAATAATTGTAGGAGGAGATCGTCTAATTACTTAATAAAAATGCACGCCCCACAAACATTTGGAATGTGTATGCAACAAGCAGTGGCGGGGCGTGCAATTTTAAATAAGGATTATGCCTGGGTAAAAAAAAATAAGTACTATATAGTCCGTAAGTCAGATAATAAAAAAATATTAGAAATTTAATATTAATAGATAAAACTCATTAAAGTTGGGAAGTGGGGGCTTACTACGTCACAACTACGTATAAAATCTACCAAGCCGTGACGTCATGCGACATTTAACTCAATAGCAAACATCTAGTACCTGTGCAACTTGTGGATTGCTAACTCCTAACCTGACAATTGATTCTTGTTTAATTCCATCATTCCTATTATTAATCTGCATTTTATTGTAACATGTTAAACTTTTCAATTACCTATTATAATTATTTAACTAAATTTGATTAATTGATGGTATTTTATGGATTTATTTGATCTTATTATTATTAATTTATTTGAATTTATTATTAACTTATTGATTACATTGTTATTTTTATTATCATAGGCAAACTATGTCAGTGCTGTGCACAAGTTCGCTGTAGTTTGTAAGTTATAATATGAAATGCTCTCTGTAAATGTTTTTGTGATCTAGTCGTTGGAGTGGCATAATAAATAAATAAATATACGAGTACTGCCGTTATCTTTTGACTAACGTAAAATAAGAAAAAATACGTGTACAATATTTTTTAATAATATAGGTAGGTACAGACGCCAGCACATCAAGCTACCCGAAACTGTCAAATTTTGCCAATCAACTTTGAACCTTATATTTCAGCGATAAAGTTGAAAATCAATTAAATAAATTTGACAGTTTGTAGTAGCTTGATGTGCTGGCGTCTGTACTTACCTGAAGGACAATTTTTTTTTTGTTATCATCTATTTATTTGTTAGACGATCCTATGCGCAAAATTAAGGTCATAATAAAAATTAACTATAATTAGGTACTGCATGACTCAGTCTTCAGATGGTCTTTAGATGGACATTTTTGTAGGTATATACCAAACAATCTACAAAACGTATTTACCATAAGCGATATTATTCTTATTACTCGATTGGGAAATTACCTAGCGGGAAATACCGGATTTATACTCAGACGTGTGACGTGACGTTTCATAAATCGATACTTTATGCATTTAGGAATTACCGTAAAACGGGATTTTTAAAGTTTTCCAAATTTCTACAATCTTTTATTTTTAGACGGTCGAATAATAATGAGTTTTTAATTAATACGTCAGTCTTACGTCAGAACTTAGAAGAAACCCAAAAGTCTGACAACCAGTCCTACCAAGGGCCACCTAACCATTAACCAAGGGTACCAAGGGTTACCCAGTGTTGGGGTTGTGGAGGTCAGATCCCAGTCCCTCCATGTAAAAAACTGGTATTCAGCTGCATCCGGTTAGACTGAAAGCCGACCCCAACATAGTTGGAAAAAGGCTAGGCAGATTCACGAATAATTCAACAATTGACAAGTGTCGGGTCGTACCAAATAATAGATAGGTAAGTTTAACTGTTATACTTATGAAGTTATGACTTTATGACACATGACTACTTGATAATGTAAATAAATAATATAAATCCAATGTTTACGTCATTAAACGGAATTTAGCATCGGAATTTTAATCGTATGCAAATTAATTCTGTGTTAATTTTCGAGTACTGTAACGCTGTACATGATTTCATTGGCATCAACCAATTTTGTGACTGAGAACATTCTAGATTTTTGTTTTGGTACACACGGCTACACATCAAGCTATACATTTCCAGTTTACGCTGATCTCTCATTATATAGGATTTCCGTACAATGCGAGGTCAGCTAATACTGGAAATGTATAGCTTGATGTGCAGCCGTATGTTACATACGGCCACACAGGCTGAAATGATGAAGTATATGGTTGCTATCCATATACTTACTTACAAAGAAACGATGGATGGACTATGTGAAAGATGATAAATATGGCTTGAAAGGGGGTGAACTACCGCGGTGACGACATTACATAGGTAAGTATGGAAGTGCGCAGACGCAGGAGAATGATGACTATATCATTTACATTGCATTATGCTTGCCGTTAATTATCTAGGCAGTCTTACCCACCACATACGCTTCAATGTATAATCTATCTAATATATAAAATTCTCATGTCACAGTTTTCGTTGCCATACTCCTCCGAAACGGCTTGACCGATTTTGATGAAATTTTTTGTGCTTATCCGGTATCTATGAGAATCGGCCAACATCAATTTTTTTTTTTTTTTTTTCTATTTTAAGTGATAAGGGCCTAAACATGTATATGGCAAAACAACGTTTGCTGGGTCAGCTAGTACCTATATAAAAAAACTAATCCCTATTTCCCTTGGTCACGGCATGCGGCATCACGCGTGAACGGCTGGACCGATTTGGCATTTGGCTAATTCTTTTTTTGAAGTGAAAACTTCTTTAGGCGCGTTGGGCATTTTTGAGATAGGAAAAAACAATTGAACTCGCGGCACAGTTACCGGCACCTCATTTTTGTAACGCGATTGTGCTCTTTATTTATATTACATTACGGAACAATGTTCTATGCGAGTATTTTTACTTTAAAGGTTTCGGAAGTATTTTTTTTTTTGTGAACGCGATTGTGCTCTTTATTTAGATAAGGTTACGGACCAATGTTCTATGCAAGTATTTTTCTTCCACCAAGGCGATCTTGTTCAAGTTTTCACTTCTGTCGGCACTCCCGGAGTGCCACTGTTTTTTTTTTTGTATGTTATCGTCAGGAGAAGGTTCTTATGAAAGAAAAAATAAGATAGTTGCGCGGAAAGTAGATTGCACTCGTGCATGTCCTAGAACCAAAAATTCGAAGACATGTGACAACTACCAACCCGCACTGGGCCCGCGTGGTGGATTACAACCCACTCCCTCTCGAAGAGAGGAGGCCTGTGTCCCAACAGTGGGACCATTATAGGCTGATTATGAAGCATGGGTGGGTCGCTAGTCTAATATATATCAAGAATTCAAGAACGACTTACAGAGATTGGAAAGATACAAAAGTATATTTCTTAGATGCGTGCTGCAAATTACCTACTGTCGTCCTTCTCATGCCGGGCGTAAACTTCCAGAATGCCTTTCTGAATTCAGCAATTGAATGATCCGGAAAATTCATAAATTGAAACCAGAACGTCCAGAATTAGGAAGTGGTGAAGGGCGGGCGTTTTTGGGGGACTGTCTTATGTCATTTTGACGTTCGAAAAGTGCTGACTCTCAGCCTATTTTGAATAAATGACTTTTGAATTTTGAATTGATTATTATTCTAGGTACAGTAAGCGCTCAAAAGTGCATGAGCACGCTAAGAGTCGTATTGCTGTGAACACGCGGTATAGCTCGTACATTTGTATGTGTAAGCAACACGATACACACACCACAGATAACGCAGTTTTGCACTACACGAAACAACAATATATTTCCGTGGCTTTAAACATGCTAGCACACACGCACTATGCGCGTGAACTTGACCAGTTAATGGCTTTGCTAAAATTCGATAGTAACTTAACAAGTGCAGATAGCAGAAAGCGTTAAGCGTTGGTATGGAATTCAAACTGCCTCAGGTTCTAATCTCGTAAAACTCAGTGCGGTTTTTTGCAAATATTATTATTTTTGTTTTCGATAATAATATTTTTTAAATATTGCTGCTTTTTTATGTTGTTATTGCAATAGAGGTTTTAGAATAAAAAATGCGTGATATATGATAACAAAATTTAAAAAAATATGTTTATTCGTTATATTTATTTTACATAAGTTAAAAAACTGCTACAATTATTTATCATTACTTCAGCTGAATAAGATGTGAAATAGATGTCAAGAAACTTAGAAGCAGTTTGTATTATTTTGACATATTTAAATTATGAAATATTTTAAATTTTTAATGGATTTTTTCACCATAAATATTAAGCTTTGATCATGGTCGAAGTAATTAAGTAATAAATAAGAATATTAGACTACTTAAAATGTAAAAAACTACTTACAGAATAGGTAATTTTAAGGTTAAATATGGGCAGTTTGTTTATATTTTATTTGTATTAATTATTTCACATTTTATTTGACTTTAGTAAATATTGGTTGTTATTGAGGTTAAAGCTTAAGTATTCATTTTCTTTACGAAAAGAAGATTGAAACTAAACCTCAAATTTTAATCCTAAAATAATACTATTACTAAAATAATATTAAACAATTTCGGTATATCTGCAAGAAATACGACAAACACCCTATTGAAACGTGCTTAAAAAATTCGTTACCAAAAATTCATGCAATAACGAATCTGTTGTTTATTAAGTTGGTACGGTCAATATTTTAAGGTCAAAAACGGTTTTCTAGCTGGTCTTCAGTGATGCAAGCCTTCAGAGTGCACGGCGAACGGTTCATAATGACGTGTTTTTAATAATTCAGCAAAATATCTCGTTGGTATGAAACCATTTGTTTCATTCACCATTTGACGTGGCTTTTACTCGATAATAAGCCCCTTCCTCATATCTCTTAACCCTCACAGTATTTCTCTAGAACAAAGAAAAACATTGTTTTTATTACACATAATACCTTATTATTTATTATTCACTAATCGAATTAAACCTCACAATGAATTTAAAACTTTAAAGGCATCTTCTGTCTCAACAATACCTCTGTTCTATCAACAATACCCTTGATTAAGATTTATGTTTAGTAAAATATGAAACATATAAATGATAACACTCACACTTAGTCCGGTTTCATTAGATATTCACTTCACTTTTACGCAGCGCAATAATATTCTCTGATCTGATCTGATCTCTTCAATATATTTTATGCCTGCTTTTTGATAATAATAACCACAACACTGCGCTAAATACTCGTCACCAATATTATCCACGAACCAACAAAGTTCTATTAATTAAATACTCGTAACAAACTGCATCTACCCCACAGAAATCGAAATAATTTACTTAGTTTTTTGTGGTCTACCTGCTAAACTTTAATATTTATGTGAACAAGACGAATGAAACTAAAAACGAATGATGATTATTGAACTAGTCATTGGTTGCAGACAAAGTGAGTGTGTGTGTGTAATGTGCGTGTCTACAGTATTGTAACAACTTATAGAAGAAGGTCGTAAGTCAAACCGAAACGTCAGTCTATTGCTTTGTGAGATTGCTCATGGACTTTTGGTCGGTACTGTACCTATACCTACCTACACGTCAGAAACCTAGCCGACGTTTTCCGCAATTAAATGATTGAGATCAATCTGACGGATGGCGACTGACGAGCTTTGGTCGGTTCGAGCCAAGCACTGAGCCAAGGCAGCTCTGAATTTTCTAATCATTCACTTACTGGATTAGGATTAGATCTTAAAAGCCCTCTGTTCTCCCTCCCCCAGTCCCCTTCTCCTAAATTTCCCACTCTCCTTCGATTTTTGGCGTGATATACCCTAATTGCGTAATACACGATCAATCAGAATCAGTTTGAAACAGATTGCTGATCCATTGCTTCATAAGTTGGAAAAAAAACTGCTCAACAACGTAAATAACGCAATGAATGTTGTTGAACTACCAAAATGAAACAAATTAGTCTTAATCGTTTACGAAAATGTGTTACGTGATAAGGGTATCATTTAAAAAAGGAGTCCAGCGCATTCCGCCATCTTTTTCACAACCCGGCCGCATTGCCGTTTCCTGCCAAAAAATAAGAGAAACTAAGTATTTCGTCCATGTTTAAATCACTAGCACTCAAAAATATTGCAAAAGTAGCACGTAGGTATTATTAAAGTTTATGAGCGTAACTAAAAGCTGTCCCTTATGAGCCAAGGGCAACCGGTGGACCTAGTCTTACACTATTCTAGACACACGCGCTATGCCCTTAATAGTACCTAAACGGATTTAAGCAATAAGCCTTACAAGGAATTTAGATTGAAACCTGTAAAACTCTAGCGAAGACTTTTGGTCAATAAGTACATCTCTTGGCACACTTTGTCTATAAAGTAATATTATAATAACCCTCCTTTTTAGGGTTCCGTTGCCAAATGGCAAAAAACGGAACCCTTATAGATTCGTCATGTCTGTCTGTCTGTCCGTCCGTATGTCACAGCCACTTTTTTCCGAAACTTTAAGAGCTATGCTGTTGAAACTTGGTAAGTAGATGTATTCTGTGAACCGCATTAAGATTTTCACTCAAAAATAGAAAAAAAACAAATAATTTTGGGGTTCCCCATACTTAGAACAGAAACTAAAAAAAAAAAAAAACATCAATCCCATACGTGTGGTGTATCTATGGATAGGTCTTTAAAAATGATACTGAGGTTTCTAATATCATTTTTTTCTAAACAGAACAGTTTGCGCGAAAGACACTTCCAAAGTGGTAAAGGCTTCTGCAGACCAGCGCGACACGCGACGCGACACAAAGACACCGCTAGTCGCGCGACGAGAGGTGCCTTTGTGTCGCGTCGCGTGTGGCGCCTGTTTGAAACAGCCTTAAAATGTGTGTCCCCCCCCCTGTAACTTCTAAAATAAGAGAATGATAAAACTAAAAAAAATATATGATGTACATTACCATGTAAACTTCCACCGGAAATTGGTTTGAACGAGATCTAGCAAGTAGTTTTTTTTTAATACGTCATAAATCGTAAACCGCAATTTACCTTTCATTCAATGTTACTTGCTGCTACGGAACCCTTCATGGGCGAGTCCGACTCGCACTTGGCCGCTTTTTTTGGCTTTACCGCAGTCGGTTAAAGAGAAAAGATTTGATTTTTTGTATGTTTGTTTGTTACGCTTTCACGCTAAAACGGCTGAACGGATTTGGATGGAATTTGGCACAGGGATAGACCATGACCTGGGTTAGGACATAGGATGCTTTTTAGTCTGATATTCCCACGGGATCGAGACTTATCCGGATAAAACCGCGGGGCGCAGCAGTAGTTAATAATTTACATACTCATTTGATTGCTGAAACGAGAATCGTAAGGATCCACCAAAATACGGAAAGTAGATCTTTGACAGTCGTTACGGGTAGTTAGAAACCCAAAAGTCTCACAACCAGTCTTACCAAGGGGTATCGTGTTGCCTAGTAACTAGGTTGGTCGCTCGATGTAAAAAACTTCTTCGTCTTGGGTTTTGTGTTTTCGTTTTTTGCCACCGACTTCCGAAATTAAAGTTATTTTTCACTTTGTAGTGTTTTTTTTTTGGAAGTCGGTTGTTTTTTTTTTGTAAAACGTTTTTATTTTTCACTTTTTAGTTGTGGTACCTACCCCACACACATTCGAATACCAGTACCTGCTACCAGTGACAGGAACTTATCATATCATCTACATACTAAGTGGGAAAAAAATACGTATTTTGTAGCTAACTTAAAAACTACCTAAGCAAAGTTAGTAAAATTTATATGGGACCAATTTGGGAGCATACCCTTTCAAACAAAACAAGAATTTTCAAAATCGGTCCACAAATGACGGAGAAATCGGTGGACATACATAAAAAAAAAAAAAAAAAAAAAAAACAAACATACGCGACGAACATATAACCTCCTCCTTTTTGGAAGACGGTTAAAAATACTGGTATTTAGCTGCATCCGGTTAGACTGGAAGCCGACCCCAATATACTTAGTTTCCAAAAGGCTAGGCAGATGATGAGTTAGTCATTTTATTTAGTACCTAGTGTAAATAGTTAGTTTTGTAATAAATTGAACTCGTATACCCAAATAAAGCATTTTAATAATAAAAACGAACGTAAGTTAAAGTTGTAATTTGTACAGCGATTTGCGATTTGCTTTGTGTCGCGTCGCGTGTCGCGCCTGTTTGAAAGAGCCTTAATACGTACATGTTGGTAGGCAAATAGCTGTACAAATTACAACGTACTTAAATGAAGCATCAATTTCGTCACAAACAAACATCCCTAGAATACGTCACAAACAAACATACTCATCAAAGATGATCAAACAAACAAACTACATTTATAGTTATATAAAACGTTCATAATAAAATCCTTTTCGAGTATAACATAACCTATTCTCCCGTGTTACGCAATACACAGGTCTGAACTGTAAGCACGGTTTTCAGAACATTGCGTAACGTCAGACACAGTATTGAAACGTGATTAAAACCACTAACAAACAATATTGTGTAAAGTACTTATTACGTTTTGTTTGTTGTGGCTGTTTTTCAACGACGAATTGTGATGAAATGTCATACCACTGAAGTACAGACGCCAGCACATCAAGCTACCCGAAACTGTCAAATTTTCCCAATCAACTTTGAACCTTAAAGTTCAGCGATAAAGTTGAAAATCTATTAAATCAATTTGACAGATTGTAGTAGCTTGATGTGCTGGCGTCTGTACCTACGTAAGGGATAAAGAGTACTTATTGATACTTTTACAATGCTTGTAACTTGACTAAAACACGGAATTGGATGAGGATGTCTGAAAGTAGCAATGGTGACTGAAAAGTCGTATGGAAATCGGTTGCCATAGCATGGGCATGTGACGCGGGAAGGAGGAAAATGTCATGGAGTCTTTATCCAATTATCGAGCACAATAGAGCAATTGGTAAAATTTCCTCATAATATGAAAGACGGATATGACTTCTTGGAAGTTGACGTTCAGCAGTGGACATGAATGAAGACATGTGGAGTGGCACGTGGCGGTGACGCAAAAAACATTGATACTTAATTTAAAGGTAAATGCGAAGAGGAAGGTTTTATACCTACATGGTGTAAAGAAGACCTTGACGCGGAAATTGTTACGGTGAATTCAGTACATGATTCTAGTAGATCCAGGAGCTTAGATTTTTAAGCTATTGCATAGCTTTTATCGCGGGCTTTGAGCGCGGCGACCGAATCAAGAAATTCCGTAACGAAAATAAAACCTAACACCCCCCACTCCGCCTACCATGTAATGACGGATGATGACTTCAACGTGTATGATGTTGTCATGGGAACGTAATTTTTGTTCTATGTCATCATCCGTCATCAATTCATCATCCCAAGTGTAGCGTTGACAAATAGGAAGTATGGAGGTTACAAATGCTATGCAATAGCTTTACCGCGGCAGTCCCCGAGTGCCACACGTTTTTTATTGATGTGTAGGATCTTTCCTCTCGCTTTCCTGCAATCTGACGAGTGGGAAATCTTTGGGAGATTTCGTGCGTGGTGCTAGAGTTGGCTGTCAGAAACGACCTTGACGAGGTCCCGCCCCTTTAATATTGCATAATACCAGGGTGTGATGTTAGATGTTACACATCATATGCGACTACTGTAAGGGTTTTTTTTACTGTTTTTTCATACAAAAGTGCAACACGGTCAAAATGTAGGACTAGCAGATTTTTTTTAATTACCATGTACCTACCTACTGAATTCATGGTAACATTGCATGGATATCCCTTACACCTGGTAGGTATGGTAGAGCTCTTCATGAAGGAGATCGTCCAGGGAAGTACTACGACCAGCCTTATTTCGAGAACCGTTGCTGTGTTCCGGTTAAAGCCAGATTTCAACAACAACAATTCCCACGAATCTCCTCCATTAGCTAGATTACGCAATACACGTTTCTAATAAATAAGCCCAGTTTTCATTACTTACGTAATATAGCATGAAAACTGTTCAGAATACCTACTATGTTACTATGGTTTATTCAGTTTATTGTGATGTGTTTTCCCGTTCACTATAATATTTGCTGTTACGTAGGAAACTGTCACTCTTCAACTGTTTACGATGCGTCGTGGGCGAATGACGTCACCACTTAATTACTGTTCTCATTTGTTTAAGGGGACTACAGGAGCTAAAAGCAAGTTTTATAAAGTATATGATCCACTGCAGTAAATAAAATCAGAATAAAATATGATATTATTCAGGATATACAGGGTGGCAGGGACATTGACGCGTGTTTACCATGGATTCAGTACATGATTCTGAACCCTCCTGCGTTGATTTATTTCGTCGGTTATTAATAATAAAAACAGCTGCTTCATAGAAAAGTGCAATACCTACGCGGTCAAAATATATGGAACAGCAGATTTTTTTAAAAATAACTGACGAAAAATTTCAGGGCAGGGGTGTTGAAATTATTCGCCGGTTTAAAAAAAAAAAGTTTTTTTTTTAATAAACGAAGTATTTCAACGCATTGGGATTCAGAATCATGTATTACTGAATCCATGGTACTCGTAACACTTTCCCGGTCGATGTCCCTACCATCCTGTAGAATGCTAGTTAGATTAGATACTGTTTTGAAAACATAAGTACTAAGTACTTACAACTAATTTGTTACGATAGAAAAATATCACGAAGATACATCTAAAAATTTCTTTTAACGATTAAAACCAAATTAATTTAAATGCAATCGTCATTCTGAATTTTTATCTGATTATTCTAGAAACAACATATTAACGTAATAGTATTTTAATATTTTTTTAGTCCAATCAACAGATATTTTGTAAATAGATAATTGCTCCACATTTTGCAATAAATTACCAGCGTTGTGTCATCCATCGCGCTTCTTTTTCTTTCCTATGCAGCCCGGCAGTGGTGACCGCGCATTTCCTACCTGTTGTCAGCCTCGGGGTTAACATAAGTACCTACTGCAGACGTAGCATGACCACTATAGAAACGGGTTTTGTCGACGGAAGAATAGACAAAATCGCAGATCTGTCATTTTGTCTATTCTTCCATCGACAAAACCCGTTTCTATTGCGGTCATGCTGCGCGTGCTGACGAATCGTTCTACACAGATGCATTAGAAATAATTTATCATCACGCCTGTATTTCCCGCTGGTTAGGGTAGGAAGCAGGAGCGTCAGACGAAGCCCACGGAGGCGGGCTGGCACCAGTCGGGGGCTGCGTTGAAGACTGCTTAAGTGCCCCCGTAGCCAGCAGTGCAAGTGTGCGAGGAAATACGGGGTGGTCTAGTCAGTAGAAGTCTGACAGACTCTGAGTCTGACATCCATGAGGATTGCCACCAAGTTACCAAGAAAAAAAAATAAAAAAGGAGTCAGGAGCGTATAGGTACTTATACTTAGTTGGAAAAACCTAAAATCATTTTGGCCGACCTAGGGACCAAACTCAGTAGGTACTGTGAAGGTTTTAATATGAGATGGAACCTCATATATATCACAGGCTGGCATGAAACCTTTCGTGTTCCGAATAATCTGTCAAAATATATTTAAATAGAATTCGTGAGGGTTTTCTTTTGTTGAAGAAAATATATGGTAGTCAGCATCAGGCCTTCGCCCCCGTATGTCTTTATATTTATAATTTAAAATATAGTGTCTGCTCTTCAAAAGTGTTTTAATTTATATACACTACACGATTCCAAAGTACCGCAGCCAAGCGTGGTGCTTACAAGTGGTGGAGGCGCCGTATCCTTACAGTACCACCCAGCAGTTGCAGTTTGACACCACTAAAATGAATATCTTCCTTTCTTTTGTCTGTCTCTTTGATAGCCATCCACATTCTTCCTAAACACTTTTCTTATCACAATCATGTTCTTCTTTCCCCAGCATCGTATTTCCATACTTCTCCTCAGCTTTTCTGTCACAGGAACAACTTTCAAGTTCTATCGTCAGTTTTCGTATGAATCTCTAAGTTGGTACCTGGCGACGCGTTGCTAGTGTCTATGTCATTGCATCAAAAAATTTAGTTCCACAATTTTCCGCAGGACTTCATAGGTGGCGCGGACTCTACTAAAAAATGCTGAAGAAAATGATTAAAAGTCATGACGTAATACAAATCGTTCGAGAACGTTAAGGAAAATCGCACGTTTTAAAAAAAGGGTTGTTTCATTACGTAAGACTTTGTAAGGGGTTGTTGTATGAGAGAAAATAACACGTTTTCTTTTTATTCCAACTTTTGAATGCCGAAAAACGTTCGAATTCTGTTACGTATTGGTTTTGTAAATGACGGTTTTATTTTTTGGAATGAAAGGAAAAGTTACAAAATATCGGGGGAGTTTCATAAATAAAACGAACTTCTAGTTCATTCGATGTCGACGACATCGTAGGGCCTGCGCGCACTAGGGACTTTTAGTCGATAGGTTTGGTCGTCAAACTTTCTAACAACATTTTCTATCCAATCAAACTATGGACTGATTAAAATTATCTAGTGTTCACTGAGTCTTATTCCGACTTCTGTTTTGTCGATCAGTGTGTTATATATAACTGTCAGCCTAAATTACCCTAAAATAGAGTAATCATTGTTTTACATAAATAATTGACAGCTAGTAGGTATTTAGTTTCAACCCGACCCGCACTGGGCCCGCGTGGATTGGATACAGCGCACTCCTTCTCGAAGAGAGGAGGCCTGTGTTCCAGCAGTGGGAACATTATAGGCTGATGATGATTCAGTTTCAAACATTTATGAAAGTTTTCCCATTGTAGAACCAAAACTGTTCTAAATATAGCTACAAAATCGAAATATAATTTTCGTCAAAAGATAGCTGTATAATTTGAACGCGTGGCTCGAATTTCAATGTAAATTCCAAGTTATTGTTAAATAATTATAATAGAATAAGTTTTAGTGCGTCATAAATAAATAAACTCAAACTCAAAGCATTTATTTCAATTAAACCATTTACCTACAGGCGTTTTTGAATTGTCAAGGAATCGGTCAGTCAGAAATAGGTATGAAGTTAGTTGCTCATTCCAAAGCGTAGTAGGTACCTATGGAGAAGAACGGGCAAGAAACTCCGCGGACACTCTTTTAAATAAAAAAATTGTTACAAAATATTGGTTACATCATTCATGTTGAAATTATACATGTGAGAAAAATGTAGAAAGACGTGCACGTTAGAAGCGTCCGTAATAAAAAGATAAAACAAAGAACAATTCAAAAAATTAAAATAAATTAAAAATAAGCCCTGGCAGCTAAAAGATGACTAGTCCCAACTGACGGCGCCCGTTCACGAACATGACGCATGGATTAGCACCATTCAGCTCAACCATTTTGAAGGGAGCTAAATGATCCAACACACGCGCCACCATCAGCGAAACATTTGAGTGAGCATGACATACCTACTCACAGCCGCCAGGGCACATTCAAGTCAATGCAAGACATATTACCCAGTAAATGGTACATAGTGCTCACACCTGTGCTATGCAATTATATAATACAAAGGAGATTTTTTTTTCAGCTTGTTTTTATTCTAGCGGAACGAGTTTATACAATGCAAAGATGGTCTTACAATCTTCAGCAGCTCCAACAGTATTTGCAAATGTTAATCAATCAGTTGTGGAGCAGGACCAGCATTGAGCCAAGCATTTTTATCAGCGATGTAATCCCCCAACTTATAATATGCCTGCCTGCATAGTGTGCGTTTTATACAAGATTTGAATTTCGTCTCATTCAGTTGAAGTATGTGGGGAGGAATTTTATTGTAACATTTTAAACAGTATCCCATAAAGATGAATCTAGTTTAGCCAGTCTGAAACCTAGTTGAACTAATAGGTCCCTATTTCTTGTACTATAATTATGTCTATCACCTCTTTTGCTAAAAAGATGTAAATTCTTTCTTACGTACATGATGTTTTCATAAATATTATATATTGACAAGGTACCGTCATGATGTTAATATCTTTAAACAGTTCCCTTAGAGAATCGCACCTGCGGAGATAATATATGGCTCTGATCGCTCTTTTCTGCAGAATAAAAATAGACTCGATGTCTGCAGCCCGTCCCCACAGTAAAATACCGTAAGACATGATACTATGAAAGTAGCTAAAATAGACTAGCCTCGCGGTATCTACATCAGTAAACTGACGAATTTTTCTGACAGCATATGCTGCTGAACTTAGCCGTCCTGCAAGAGATAACACGAGTAAACCTCGAAATAAACCAATTATTCGTAACTATTCCAGTCTGTCTGTAGTCATGACATTCATCGTTTTCATTCTGTCGCTCTTCTACTAACAATTAATAAAAACAATTACCTATATAACCTCTTTTTAACCGACTTCCAAAAGGAGGAGGTTCTCAATTCAACTGTATGTTTTTTTTTGTATGTTTGTTACGCGATTACTCCTCCAATTATGAATTGATTTTGATGATTCTTTTTTGTTTGGTAGATCATACTTCAGAGGTGGTCCCATATAAATTTTATTAACTTTGCTAGGGTAGTTTTTGAGTTAGCTTCAATAATACGTATTTTTTCCCACTTAGTATGTGGATGATATGATAATTAATCAGCTCTTGACGTAAATTGATGTAATTTTAGTAGGCAAGTTTTTAATCATGTCTAAACTTGTATGGAGTAGTGACAGGCGCTGATTAATTTGACAGGACTAAACTAAAATGTATCATCTATCCTTTTCTTAATGAAATAGAAAGAAAAGGATGCACTGAACTAAAATTTAGTTTAGTTTGTGAACAAGGGAATCGGCACCATTGTCTGTTTTCGTTTCATTTTGTCTATTTTTCCGTCGACAAAACCCGTTTCTATTGTAGTCATGCTAAGCGTGCAGCACGCGTAGCATGACCACCGTAGAAACGAGTTTTGTCGACGGAAGAATAGACAAAAATGACGGTCCGAGTAGACAGGACGGTAGGAAAGTAGAAAGACTCGACTGCACTTTTTACGAAATTCACTCTTTTCATAATTCGACTCAGAATTCTTTGTTTTGTCATAGGATTTTTTTTTCTGTTTTATTCTCAATTTTTATTGATAGTCACGTCAACTACAAAAAAATCTCAGTGTCGAAGTAGGTATCGTATTTTGGAAGAAAAAAATATTACAATATTTTATATGGAATTTTTCACTTTTTGTATGGAAAATAAGAAAAATGATTAGGGGTTGAAATGTTCTTTAAAGGGAGTCGAAATTTTCATTATTTTTGCGATTGGACACGCCATTTTCGAGATATGAAGAAGAAAAGAAAAGAAAAAAAAAGATACAGTACTGTTTTTGCACCTGAATTCGTTGCCGTTGGTGTGAATTTTACTTCATATTTTATTCCACACCTATTTAATCCGATTAGAAATAGTCAGATTTAGTTAGACAACCAAAATTTTTAAAACGCTCTCTTGTATAATCATGATTTTGTTGATAACCGTATATACTTTGTGGCCGTCGAGTAAAAGTTTTCTATTGTCTTTAGCATGGCGATTACAAAATCAAATTGTCTTCACTAGGTACCTTAGTGATTTTGACAGTTTGGGATAAAAAACTTTCTTCTGAAATAGTCTACATGTAAAAAAAGGACCTAGACAAAGATCGTTAGAAACGAAAGACAAAATGACAGATTGTAGAAAGATTTCTACGGTGCGATGTCAAAAATGGAGAAACGAAACGTCACTTTGTATAGAAAGAGCTGTGTCTATTCTTCGTAGAGATAGAAAGCGTCAGGCTACGCGTGCTGGACTGAGTGGAAAAACGCAGCGAAATTTAGCGCTACAAGCGTAGCATTTACTGCAGCTTGTATTCTGGTAACAAGTATAGCGTAAGCAGCCAAACATGTACGGCTATTGTAAATGGTAAACCATAGCCCCCAGTCATAAGAAAGGAATGGATATTGTTCCACATAACATCACGGCAAAAGGTGACGTACAGATGGATGACTTACCATGGATGACTTACCTTTACACAATGGTCAATATGACGTCTATTTCACCTATATGCAGTTTGGAGAAGACTTCCTATAGATAGCTTGGCAAAAATAAGGAAAGAAGGTACACATAACAGATAGGTAAAAATATATTTTCCCCCAACTTGTTCTTTCTGTGCGTCATGTTTATCAGTTTACCGCAAATAAACGTATTTTCTTTTCTTTCTTTTCTTTCCTTTCTTTTCTTTCTATTCTTTCTATTCTTTCTTTTCTTTCTATTCTTTCTTTTTTTTCGGTAACGTAGCTGCTTGAGTCTATAGTTAAGTCGGATATTTTTTAAAGAATAGAATGGTGTACCGCTGGAATCTCCTGAATACGAGAAGCACAGAACCGGTCAAAGTGGCGATGCTTGGAGGAGGCCTATGTCCAGCAGTGGACGTCTTTCTGCTGAAATGATGATGATGATGACCCTATGTGCAGATCAAAATGTAAAAAACTGTTACGAAATGGCTGAAATGAATTGGATTATGCAGAGACTGAACATTTACTAAATATTTTAAAATAATTTCGACTATCGGGAATATGCACCTACTCAAATTTATCTTTAATCGCGTTTCACCTTGTTAACCACACACAGGCACACACACACTCTCGGGCAAGTAGGTGCTTCGCGCACAGTGCCCTTCGTGGGTGCTGTGCGCGAGGACTTATATTGCTCTCACGGACACCAAAGACACACATAGCACATCTTTTGTTTTGTAAATTAATTTCCCTTCCTCTCAGTACTTGGAGATTTCACAATGTTGTATGTAGTACGTAAGTGCAATTTAATGTTGTAATTTTAAGAGTGTGAGCCTGGAGATCTGTCATACAGGTCCCGAACCCAGTATAGACTCCAGCTCTCACAAAGGTTTGGTCTTGAACGCGTCCCAAAGGGTCATGGTTGAACGCGTCCCAGAGGGTCATGGCCATCCGGCTGGCCCGAGGATACCGCACGGTCTCCTGCGAGGCGGCGAGCCTCCTTGCCGGATTACCGCCATGGGATCTGGAGGCAAAGGTCCTCGCGCACATCTGGGAGTGGCGCGAGGAGGCGAAACGCCGGGGCTTAACTCCGATGCCGCAAGAAATCGCGGTACAGCGGACAGAGCTCCGGCGGGATCTCATGGCGTCATGGAGAGTGCGATTGTCGCAACCCAGCGCTGGGCACGCCACAATTGCGGCGATAAGACCCCTCTTTGAGGAGTGGCTTGAGAGGCGCCACGGCGTCCTCACCTTCCGCCTGACGCAGGTCCTCACCGGACACGGCTGTTTCAGGAGCTTCCTGTTCAGGATAAGGCGGGAGGAAACGCCCGGGTGTCACCATTGTGTGGATCGCCCGGAGGACACGGTGGAGCATACGGTGGAGGTCTGCCCGGCTTGGGCGGAGCATCGCCGTGTCTTCGTGAAATGGCAGGCCGTCACCGCCTTTTGCGAAGCGGTAATGCTCGCAAAGGAGGAGGCGGAACGCGTGAGGGAGAGACAAATTTCGTGCCCTCACGCCCCTAACCGCCGCAGGGGGAGACGCCCGGGGCGGGAATTGCGAGTCGATTTCCGGTCACCGTAGGCGCGGGCTTACGGACGGTGAGCAATGGGTAGCTCGCCGTCCGATAAGGACCAGGCCCGGGTCGACAGCGCGTTGTGGTCCACGCGCGCCTCAAAGAGATGTCAGCAGAATTTACGGGGTCCGTTAGGGCCAATGCCTGCCGGGGCTGTGAATAAGGGCCGAAAGGGACATCGTGGCCCCCGGCAACAGGGCAACCGAAGGAACACGGGTGGGTTTTAGTCAGTAAGAGTCTGACACGCCCTCCCGCTCCACCCAGAGCGGGAGAAGTTATTTGATAACTTCCCACAGAAGAAAAAAAGAAATCTCTCACAAAGGTTGAATCTGCCTGTAACCTATATACCATGTACCAAATTTGTACATTTTTGAGAGAAAAAAAAAAAAAGAAGATGATAATGGTGGACTAGTCAACCAAAACCCATGTCTCCAGTTAAGAAAAAATCTGATTCTACCTACAATTTGCCAAGCTGTAGCTTGCTGCAGCCACCAATAAGTAAGTACGCGTGTTTTTGAAATCCGCTGTCTAATTGGTGTAGGTAAGTAAAGAATAACGATCTCCGGCCACTATAAGGAGGAGCAGCTTGAGCAGTCAGGCCCAAAGAGGTGGCATGCAGTATTATATGCGCGCCTTTGGAAGACGTGCAGTCGTGGGATCGGCCGCACTTGGTGATCGGGCCCGTCAGGCATGGCAGGCTGATACCAGTCGGGGGTGCGGCGAATCTACAAGTATCTCCCGGACCCCCGACTCATGGCACTTGAAGGAATAGTGGGGTTTTAGTCGGTAGGAGTTCGACATAACCCTCCGTTCTTCTCAGACCGAGGGTATCCATGAGGACTTCTCAAAGACAAAAATTTAAAAAAAAAAAACGTGTGGCACTCGGGGACTGCCGCGGTAAAGCTATTGCATAGCATTTGTAACCTCCATACTTCCTATTTGTCAACGCTATACTTGCGATGATGACAACGACAATGTGATGTTGTCATGGGAACGTAATTTTTGTTTTATGTCATCATCCGTCATTACATGGTAGGCGGAGTGGGGGGTGTTAGGTTTTATTTTCGTTACGGAATTTCTTGATTCGGTCGCCGCGCTCAAAGCCCGCGATAAAAGCTATGCAATAGCTTAAAAAGGTCCGTAAAGCATGTAGTGTAAGTTACTTACTTTACAAGAAGCCTTTGTGTTAACTGTGCAAGAATGAAGAAACGTTAGGCACCTCTTGTCGCGTGTACAATCGCGCAAAGTTGGCCGACGTCGAAGACTTTCAGTGGCTTCATGAAGAACAAAGATTGTGACGTAAAACATCGTGACGTCATCGACAAGATGGACGTCTTACGACGATCAGCGATATTCGAGAAAGTTTTGCTCGTGTTTAGGGTGAAATGTTGCTCAACTCTTTGTCGCCAGATTGTTACGCGACGAAAAAACTCATTGTTAACAAGAACACAAGAAATAAAAAAAGTTTGTTGCCCAATTTTGTAGGGCGATGCCACCCTACAAAATTGAGCAACTTTGTTCTAAAGTTAGAACAAAGTTATTAAGTTACTTAATATGCGTGCGTAATGACGATGGCGTTAACTTGTTAAACTTCAATAAGCAATATAATGAAACAATATCTGGATGACCGTTTTTTAAATAATTTTCTTTATTTCAAGCTTTTTAGTTTGATTTATATTCATAATATATATCTGGATGACCGAGCACTGCTCAGTTTTTTTTTAACGACCTTTTCTAAAAATGAAACCTAGCTAGATCGATTTATCGCCCCCGAAATCTGCATACTAAATTTAATGAAAATCGTTGGAGCCGTTTCAGAGATTCAGATTAATATACATGAATTGCTCATTTAAAGGTATTCGATTATTTTTGTGGTTTTAATAAATATAAACGTTCGATACCTGTTTTAATTGTTTAATTAAACAATATAAAGACTCGGCGGTGGCAGTTCGTGGGCCGACTTTGCTTATCTGTAATTGACACATAACCGGTCGAAACTAGTTTGAATGAACAATAGTCGATTGAATACTAATCGCCACATTAAATTCCCAATAACTTACAAAATATATTTATTAAATGACCGTTGTGGCTGGTTTATTAAAATTGTATATCATTTTTACCTGACTACGGCGAAGCAAAAAGGAGGGTTATGATTTTGACCGGTATGTATGTATGTTCGTTCATCTGTTACCTCATAACTTCTAAACAACCGATCATAATTTGACAAATGAGTTTTCATTAGAAGCGTCTTGATTGTCCGCACTATGTGACGTCACATTAAATGCAATATGGCGCCCTCTAGAGGACATAAAGCCATGAAAAAAAAAAAGATGGTCGCATGCCATTATAAGGTGTAGGTACAGGCATGCGACTACGGCTTTACCTTGACCATTTTTGCTTTGATTTCTATCTAAAATATTTTCTTGTTTCATACTTTTGAGAAATGTTAAGCATTTTTGGCAAAGGTACTGACAAAATTACACAGGGATGAATACAAAATACAAAAAAAAAAACTACAAAAAAAAATACAAAAAATAAAAACTACCGACTTCCAAAAAAAACTACAAAGTGAAAAATTACTTTAATTTCGGAAGTCGGTGGCAAAAAACGAAAACACAAAACCCAAGACACCGACTTCCGAAATTAAAGTTATTTTTCACTTTGTAGTGTTTTTTTTGGAAGTCGGTAGTTTTTATTTTTTGTATTTTTTTTTTATTTTTCACTTTTTATTTGTGGTACCTACCCCACACACATTCGAATACCACTACCTACTACCAGTGTCAGGAACTTATCATATCATCTACATACTAAGTGGGAAAAAAAATACGTATTTTGTAGCTAACTCAAAAACTACGCTGGCAAAGTTAATAAAATTTATATGGGACCAACTTGGGAGCATACCCTTTCAAACAAAAAAAGAATTTTCAAAATCGGTCCACAAATGACGGAGAAATCGGTGGACATAAATAAAAAATAAAAAAAAAGCAAACATACGCATTGAACATATAACCTCCTCCTTTTTGGAAGTCGGTTAATAAATCCAGGTTTCCTCACGAACATGTTAACACATTAGTAAGGAAAGGAAAATTTTGTGTCTTACTCAGAGGAAATCTTACAAGAAATAGCTGGAATATAAATAGATGACACAGACTATTGTTGCATATTCAATAGGTTATGACGAATCATTAATGATAGAATCATGATTCCTAGGTTTAACGATCGATGTTTTATTCTACAGACCGTTCACTATAACTTGTCCCTTGTCGTCATGTTGGCTGCATTGCTTGTCAAGCTTAATTTCAAAATCAATAGAGTTCAAAATGGCACTGACAGAAAGTGCTACCAATCGCGTCACAGGTCAAGTTATAATGAACGCATTGTAGGTATTCTTACTACTGGCTACCTCACGAGTGACACGTCACTGTCTGAGTACCTGGGTGACGTGTTAATCAAAAGTAAATATAAAATTTAATAGATTTATTTGTACTCTGGGGAAAACCTGATTTAAGTGGTTACTAGATTCGATTCGAGTTCGTATGTTACAGAAAACTAATGAAGTTATTTGTTTTGATTTTCCTAGTGTTTCGTTTTTGTTCATTCCAAATTCAAAATGCAGAATGGGCCTGCTCGTGACCTCGGTCTCGCCTGGATGGAAAGCGATGGATGAGGTATGAGGTCGGTGGAACGACCGTCCCCAGAAGATGGGTGTTCATTCTTGGGTTATAATGTGACACTGCCAGAGAGTTCCACACTTTGGCCACAATGTGCTTTGGCCGAGCGCTTAATAAATGTGGAGGAGAAGCGCTGAGGACAGCACCCTAATTGCTAATACACTTTCAATCAGAATCCTAGAGTTTTGAAGCATATGTTCTATGTTATGGGGTTTGGTTTCCGCACTTAGTCCGTCAGGTAGACTATTGTGCGTGGGCCATGGCGGCCGTTTGGTGGTTATTCCAACCAGCCCACCTCCCTCCAGAAGTTAATTAAAACTCCTGGTCTGTTCAGAACATCAGTGAAAGATCTGGGTGACCCGAGGGTTTCTGTTCTAATCTGAGTAACACCTGTGCATTCGAAGAGCACGTGCACGACGGTTTCCTCAACCTCCATGCACGCTCTGCACAGAGGACTGTCCATTATGCTTATTGTGTGGAAGTGTTTGTTTAGCGAGCAGTGACCCGTGATGGTCCCCGTCATCAGGCGCAGGCCATTCCTGCCAAGGCTTAATAAACGCCTGGTTAGCCTACTATCCAAGGATGTTTTGTTTTGAAGCATATAGCTAATCCATTGCTTCATACGTTTGAAACATTCGTCTGCTCAACAACGTAAATAACGCAATGAACATGGGTGAACTGTCAAAATGAATCCCATTGCTATCAATTGTCATTTTTTATGTGTTACACAGTTACCCCGCTGCTGATATCAACCAATTGCGGATGATACCCTGTAGTAGGTACGTCAAGTAGTCCGGTACGATAAAAGAGAGATGGTAGGATCAGTTCTTGGAAGTCCTGCGCACACTCTCCGAAGTACTGTTTGTAGACGATCAACTTTCTCTTGTTACCTCTTATTGTCATTATTTAGTGGATATTTTTTAAATGATGAATTCTTTGCCAGACTAGGATTTGCTTTGGCAATTCATATCTAGGTATCAGTATGGATTTGGCTAATCAGGCATAAAATTATGTTCTTATCACTATAATCAGACATTTTTAGCAAGAAATTGTCCTATTACATTTTTTTACGCAAATTCATGATTTTTGACGTTGTAATTTTCAGCAGCAGTAATATATTTTAATTATTTGATTATAATAACGATAGTGCCATACTCCTTCTTGTAAGTTTGAGCTACACATTCTTTTCGTGTAATTTGCTGAATTGACGCGGAATATATACTTAGTACTTTAATTTTATTTAGGTATTGTAATTTTTTCTTAGTTTATTGAGAAACGAAAACTAAGTAGGTAAACGTATTCATTGTAGATAGAAGTTTTATATCATATTAGTTTATTTGATAAAATTGTGTTTATTTGGAATATAATGGACGCTGAATCAAGTCATTTATTGCTTCTTCTTTACGATTTTTTTACGTGAAAACTCAAGGAATTTAATGAAATTCTAAAAATCCAATAAACAAGTAGAACATTCAACTCATCTTTTAGTCATTTAACTTTTATTAGAATTGAATGAAACAATGTGAATTTGAGCGTCAAAGTTCCATCGCCGAAGGTTTTTCTTGTAAACTAAGTTCGTCAAATATTTATAGTAAATTATACGAAAAGAAAAATTAAAATGTGTAACTTCAACTTGCAAGAAAGAGTATGGCACTATCGTTATTCATAAACAATTTCTTTATTCACTACAATCTGTCTCCTTCGTGGGACATTCAGAAGTATGTTGGTTGGTGCTATCGCTGGCTCGCTCAGTATGTGACCTGTGTCACATCCTCATTGTTTAATTTAGTTATATTTACTGTGATTGGATTAGGTCTTGAGGTATTTTGCGCTTTAATCGTCGCGCTTTGTTGTGATTCTCCATTAGTGACCGAGCCAGAGTATTAGGGTGTTGTTGGATTCGTTCTATAAAGGACTTGGTATGGCGTACAATTTCCTGCTTCACAATGGGCATTCGTATTCATAAACAAATAATTAAAATATCTTACTGCTGCTGAAAATTACAACGTCAACAATCATGAATTTGCGTAAAAAATGTAATAGGACTCTTAATTGCGAAATGGATTTTGTGAGTATACCTTTAATTTTGACAGTTCAACAAACATTCGAAGCGTTCGTAATGTTATTTTAATAATTATTTAATTAGATTATTAATAATGTAAATATTTGCACACCATAATAGGTAATGATACAGAGTACTTTATATTAATTTGTAACATCTTTTTATACCTACCTGTATTATGCAAATAAATGATTTGATTTGATTTGATTTGAAGAGAACTTTTCAAACAGATGAATGGCTTAGCAATTTCCTTCAAATATTCCGGATTGTGATTGAAAGTGTGTTACGCAATTTACAGTGGGTCTGGGTTAAACTTTTTTTAAAAAATTAAGTTCGCAACCACAAGTTCTTTTTGAGTGGCATAACTTTTCTCTAAGTATAAAAAGAACAATGGCCGGCAACTAATAAAATAATTTAATTAACCGATTTTACCTACTCTTTCAGTACCTACACCGCAAGCACAAGTTGGTAATTCCCAGTAAATTTAATACGAATTAATTTTATCGAGTCTTACAGGAAAAGGACATACTCGATCACGTCACAGTGTTGGTTGCTGTGGTCCTATCAACTTTTGGGGACTTGGCAACACTAAGGAAAAGTTGCTCAAGTCACGTCAAAAGTGAAAAGTTTTCTTCCAAATTCTGGATCTGTCCTTATGTAAAATAAAACTGATTTTTTTATTGTAAAATATTATTTAACTGAAGAAAAAATATTGAGGTTTTTTTGTATATAAAATACGACGAATATGTATAAGTAATAAATAAACCATGAAAAACATAGACTGGACATGGATCGATTTGCAAAACAATTTCAGTGCAATGGCATTTTCATTTAGGTATTAATTATTCACTTCAATTAAAAGGTGAAATTCCAAAGATTTCTAGGAATCGGAAATACTATTTACGGTATTTACCCAATTATATCAGGAAAAAGGGCCATACGACATTAACCTGACCTCAAATTACAATCTGCATCAGACCTACGTCATAACAGTTTGTTGCTAACAAGGTTACAATGAGTGAACCTCATACGCGTCCGTCACTTACTGCAATTAGTTGTTAAGCAGGAAAAATCTTTTTAATAAAAAAATATAATATCCCACGGGACGGGACTGTCCTCCCACTACTTCAAGTAACTACACGACCGTAAGAAGGAAGTGTAGTTACTTCATCATCATCATCAGCCTATAGCAGTCCACTGCTGGACATAGGCCTCCTCAATTGCACGCCATTCAGCTCAATTCTCGGTAACTCTCATCCAGCTGCTACCAGCCACCCTACGAAGATCGTCACTCCACCTAGCCTGAGGGCGTCCTACCTTACGTTTGCCAATTCGCGGTCTCCACTCAAGAACACGTGTACCCCAACGGTCATCGGTTCTACGGCTGATATGGCCGGCCCACTGCCACTTCAGCTTGCTTATTCTGTGAGCCATGTCGATAACTATGGTTCTCTGGAGGATCACCTCGTTCAAAAAAAATGGTTTGGTGATTTTTTGGGGGTCAACGACCGCTGGTAGTGTAATTACTTACTTGAAATATTACTTTTAAAAAAACTTGAAAAAAAAACAACCGACTTCCAAAAAACACTACAATGTGAAAAATAACTTTAATTTCGGAAGTCGGTGGCTTTGGTTTTGAATTTTCATTTTTTGCCACCGACTTCAGCCTAATAACTCTTCAATGTATCAGGCAGCTTGCATTACTACAATCTATAGACGTCAATAAAAACGAAAAACCAATTCTGAAATCCATACAATTAAGAGAACACGGATAACAGTTTACGTATACGATAATCCAGGAAAAAGGACCTGAGTTTGACCTCACATACGTCATAGCGTGACTAAAGGTCTTAATCAGTGACCTTCATCAGGAGTGCCGCCTATAAGGTCTGAGCCACACATACTTCCTTATGCGATGACAAAATTACGAGTAAGTTGTAAGGTCGAGGAACGAGACGTTTTTGCATGCGAAGGCGAACGTGACGGTTGTCTTGACAGTTTATTATTTGTTATTATTCATAACGTGCGACTTAAATAATGTCTTAAAAAGTCTAGTGCAGACTGGGGCGACGCGACGGCGGCGTGAGGCAACTCTAACAATAAAATTTTGAAGAAAACTTCGCTGTAGAACAATTACCGCTGTCGCGTCGCGCCAGTCTGCACGAGGCTTAATACGTTGGGTACGATTGTGTAATTATTTAAACAAAGAAAATTGTAAAAATATAATTTAAATATCCTCTAGCAAGAGACTAAGAAGATAGTGATTTGCAGCCACATCTGTAAAGAAAATCTGAAAGGTGACATGTGCAAAAGAAAAGTCTCGTACGATAGATAGATAAGATAATAAATAATGCGTGCTAAGCCAATAAAATAGTGACACGTGCCAGCGACGGCTTATCGCTGTAATTGCAGGATTATCATCTCGCCGAATGACGTACCTAACACAAGTAATTTTTTGCTTTTCAATTGGAAGTGTTGGAACACAAAAGACCAGCACCCTAATTGCGTAACACACGATCAATCCCAACGTAAATAACGCAATGAATATTGTTGAACTGTCAAAATGAAACATTGAACAATTAGGGTGCTAATTCAGGTGGGTTTTTGTATTCTGTGAGGTAATTGCGTAACACACAATGGCATTTATTTTGACAGTTCAACAACATACGTTGCGTTATTTTGTTGAGCAGATATTTTTTTAAAAGACAATAGGCAGAATGGTTGATATTGGCTTTGCTCGTAATATAAAAAAAAATAAAAATAGAAATAGGATTTTGCAGAGCCCATTGCTCTGAAAAATTCTATTTACATGGTTATACGTCGGTAATCCGTTAAGGGGATGTAGGAGAGGTCATTTGCAACCAAATGACCCCTGATCACCACTAAGCCAATGTCATAACCATTTTCAAGTAATTTGACATTTTATATTTTAAAATGTACGAAATAAAAATATGATATATACCCAATAACCCTGATATAGGGTTAATAGTTATACTTCGGCAATCCATTAAGGGGATGTCGGAGAGGTCATTTACAACCAATTGCCGCCGTTTGACTCCTGTCCAAATGTCAACATGACATGTTATATTTTTATTTCATACATTTTAAAATTTAAAAGGTCTATTCTATTTTTCTCTATGGCAATGGTGCCGATGTCGACAATTCTGCCAATGTCAGATGTGTTAGGAGAAAACGTGCGAAGGATTTAAAATGTCAAATTCCTCGAAAATGGTTGACATTGGCATAGGGGGGGTCATCAGAGGTAATTTGGTTGGAAATGACCTCTCCTACGTCCCCTTAACGGATTGCCGACGTATAACCAATTAACCCTGTATACATATAATTTTATTAGGAATCTCCTTCATAATCCTTCGGATTGTGATTATAGTGAATTGTTGAAATTGAAATTCAAATTTGAATTGAATTCATTTTATTACTTATTTAGTACCTATTTATTATAATTATTTTATAAAACTTATTTTCACTACAATCACAATCCGAAGGATTATGAAGGTGATTCCTAATAAAATTACATGAATACAGGGTTAATTGGTTATACGTCGGCAATCCGTTAAAAATAAGTTTTATAAAATAATAATAATAAATAGGTACTAAATAAGTAATAAAATGAAAAGCCCTCTTCCTCTCTCCTACTTTGGCTGTGCCCGACAGGGTCCACAATGATCATATTATTTTGTTAAACCTACCACCTAAATTCACATGTGGAAGCAATAAATATATTGAGTATTGAGTAAGTTACGCAATTGGGGTGCAATTGCGTACCTACTTGAATATTGTAATAATAAGTTGAGGCTTTTTTATTGCACCTTTGGTCACATCATGACCCGACACGTGTTATCATTGTTATCAATCCACAACTACCTGCGGTTTTTATATCGACAATCTATGTCTGTTGCAATAATAATAATAAATGATAAGGTAACAACATAAACACAGCCGCAATTACTATAACAGTTTCGTCATATTGCGGTATCCTGATTTCCGGGATGGCTCGTCATATGTAATTATAACCTCGATATGTTCTTTACACATAGATATTCTAGTTACACTAACTTGATGAATATTTTAAAATCAGGATTATTCAAGAGTAATCGCGTAGGTAATCGATTGAAAACGGGGATTTTTTACCTTAGATATACCTAGGCTTGTTTTGAGCCAATATTTCACCTGATATTAAACGATACCGTGATGGAAAGATGCAATGCAATGACATCAATATGATGATGTAGGTATAGGTACATCACTTTTATGTATAAATTGTGTATCTACATCATCATATTGATTTCATTGCATTGCATCTTTACACGACGTGTACTAGAATTGACCTCCTAAAGGCAGTCTTTACACAACACGGCGATGCCAAAGTCTACGAGAATTGGCCTCCTGTAGGAAGTCTTTATACGACGTGTACGAGAATTGGCCTCTTCAAGGCAGTCTTTACACGACGTGTACGAGAATTGGCCTCTTCAAGGCAGTCTTTACACGACGTGTACGAGAATTGGCCTCTTCAAGGCAGTCTTTACACGACGTGTACGAGAATTGGCCTCCTGAAGGCAGTCTTTACATGACGTGTACGAGAATTGGCCTCCTGAAGGCAGTCTTTACATGACGTGTACGAGAATTGGCCTCCTGAAGGCAGTCTTTACACGACGTGTACGAGAATTGGCCTCCTGAAGGCAGTCTTTATATGACGTGTACGAGAATTGGCCTCCTGAAGGCAGTCTTTACATGACGTGTACGAGAATTGGCCTCCTGAAGGCAGTCTTTACATGACGTGTACGAGAATTGGCCTCCTGAAGGCAGTCTTTACACGACGTGTACGAGAATTGGCCTCCTGAAGGCAGTCTTTATATGACGTGTACGAGAATTGGCCTCCTGAAGGCAGTCTTTACACGACGTGTACGAGAATTCGCCTCCTGAAGGCAGTCCTTTAGTTTATTTTCATTTTTTAGATAGGGCATCTCTTAATTGATCTCTGAGGATCGTAACTCTTTAACCAGACTGTCTTGTGGTTTTCTTAAATACTAACATACAGCCTCCAGTTAGGGCGTAAAATAACTTATATACTAGGCGATCGCTTGTTAAGGGCACCCACTGTGGAGTACGAACCTCGTCTTAGGGCGTCGCTGGGGGGAGGACAGCAAGATGGAACAGGCTGGATCAAAACTGGATAATTATTATCAGGGGAATTCAAAGCCACAGGCTCAGCTTCGGCACGAACTGGCGCTTCATCGAGCAAGGGTTGGGGAGTCCTTCAGAAGGGCAAATCTTGCATTTTTTTTTTTTCAAAAATTCAATCAGGGTTGTCATCTCAAAACTTGCAAAAATGTAGGTTTTATGACTTATATTAGAATGCGAGCATTCTTAAAAATACGGGAATAAGCCCCTAAAGGATTCCTTTCTAGATCGTGCTTTGTTTTGTAAACAGCAGCCAAGACGTTGACAAAGAATTGCGGTCGGCTGCGGTAATACAGACCGTTCACTATAACTTGTCCCTTACCGTCATATTGGCACCATTATTTTCAAGCTTAGTTTCAATACTTTTAGAGTTTAAAATAGCGACTGACAGCACAGTGCTACCAATCGCGTCACGGGACAAGTTATATGAACGCACTTAAGGAATTACAAAGGTAGGTCATGGTCAGTTATGGACAAATGACGTGTCCACGACCCACCCGAAACTAGATAAGATACTTATTATGAAGAATGACGCGAGAGCCAATGAAGCCCTTCCAGCTCGCGTAGCGTGACCACGATAGAAAATGGTTTTGTCTACGGAACAATAGACAAAATTACAGATTCACAATCTGTTATTTTGTCTATTCTTCCGGAGACAAAATAACCTAACCTAAGAAACTTTGAACCTACGACATGCTATTCATGAAAAAAGAGCCAATGAAGTAGAGAGGATAAGGAGCCAAAAGGAGAAAATGCCTACCTACAGGAAAAATGCCTCCGGCAATACTTTATTGATATTGCCAGACAGACTACAGTAAATATTAGCAAAATAAGGTGTAATTTTTGCAAAAAACTTTATTAAATATTCTTCGTAATTATAAAAACATACTGGACCAAACCACAGTAGGTAATTAGTCTAATTAGCCTTTTACGATTTCATTCCATTCCTAGATAAACACGGTATGTAAAAACAATTTAAAACAATGTTTTTTAATTAATACTTACTAAACTTTACAGTTACGTGTATCAGTGATTAGTAAATGCCCTCATTGATTGCATCACTTCAAAGTTCTACCGCTGAAAGTATTCAGTTCTTCCCCAAACAATTGCTGCTGTTGGGTAAAAACCGAATTAAGGAAAGCTATGCTTGCAATCGCACAGTCAGCAACGAAAGTCGGTTAGCAATTTTTTTTTTTCATAGGCAACTGAACAAAATTAAATAGTAAAAATAAAAACTTTTTACAAAAAAAAAACAACCGGCTTCCAAAAAACACTACAAAGTGAAAAATTACTTTAATTTCTTTGGTTTTGAATTTTTTGCCACTGACTTCCGAAATTAAAGTTATTTTTGAATTTAGTGTTTTTTGGAAGACGGTTGTTTTTTTTTGTAATAAGTTTGTATTTTTCACTTTTAAGTTGTGATACCTATCCTACACAAATTCGAATAAGTACCACTACCTGCTATGTAAATAACAGTAACAGGAACTTATCATATCATCCTCATACTAAGTGGGGAAAAATACGTATTATTGAAGCTAACTCAAAAACTACCAAAGCAAAGTTAAAAAAAATTATATGGGACCACAACTGAAGTATGACCTTCCAAACAAAATAAAAGAATCATCAAAATCTATTCACAATTGGCGGAGTAAACGCGTAACAAAAAAAGAAAAACAAAAAAAAAAAAAACGTGTGGCTCTTGGGGACTGCCGCGGTAAAGCTATTGCATAGCATTTGTAACCTCCATACTTCCTATTTGTCAACGTACACTTGGGATGATGACGTGATGACATAAAACAAAAATTACGTTCCCGAAATTACGGAACCGTCATTACATGGTAGGCGGAGTGGGGGGTGTTAGGTTTTATTTTCGTTACGTTACGGAATTTCTTGATTCGGTCGCCGCGCTCAAAGCCCGCGATAAAAGCTATGCAATAGCTTAAAAAAAAACTACAGTCGAACTCCTTTTGGAAATCGGTAAAAAAAACAAAAGAAACTCTTGAATTATTGGATACATGATGAAAATATCATCATCACCATTCTATTGCCCTTATCCTAATTTACTTGTGGTCGGCGAATCATGTATTTTTCTTCCACACTTCTCTTTTAATCGTAATCTCGGTAGTCACCCCTTTCTACCCATAATTATCATCTATCACAGTCACACAGTGCGTCCATCGTTTCTTTGAAAAAAAAGAAACGATGGATGAAAAGATAATCGAACAATTTTGTTTCAAATGTTGTGTAAAAGAAATTTTTCATTAGAACTTTTATATCAAGAAAATTTCATTGTAAGTATCGTGTATTCCTCTTGCATGATACTAGACCATATCTTAGTTAAAAAATCCTATACTATTAAACGAGCAATATTTGTATGTATATATATATTTGTACTTACGTGCTCGAAATCGGCTCTAACGATTTCGATGACAGTTGCAATATAGGGGTTTACGGGGGCGAAAAATAGATCTAGAGGTCTCATGTCTAGGAAAATTCGTTTTCTCTATTTTCTCAGCCTCGGGAATGTGATACAACGTTGGTATACCTGCTGGACGATATGTTTATCTATTTTTACATGAGCAGAGCTCGATCGACCAGGTACTATATATTATACTAAAATCCCTATTCCATATACTTAAAAAGGTTACTACCTTGTTAACACACGAAAAAGAAACACGTGTCAAATAAACGAAAAAAAAATTTTTTTTTTTCTTTATTTCGCCATAATAGATCGTTCTTGCTGGTCGTACCTAAATTTACGTAACTTAATAGTAATAGATGCTTTATAAGGATATGTCAATGAGTAAGAGTACCTATTACCTAGTGCATAAGGTACATTAACCATTGCGACATAATTACAAACTGTTTAGTCAATGTTAGAAAACACTGTGAAATGACACAAGGTCTCAGAAATGGATAATAATGGTCTCATGAGCTGACTAATGCTCATGATGACTGGTTTATTAATCATTTCTTGAACCATTTTGAACATATTTTCGACGAATTTAATTAATAAACCTATGAAGACGCAGATATATGCCAGTGACCTTGAGTGGTTAGCTTGCGTGTTCTGTACTGAGCTCACGCAACGCATTGTACGTCCAGCCAGTAATAGGACTCGCCCATCAAGGACGCAATATTAATTTGTTATACATAAAACAGAAGGTATTTTATTAAAACACGTATACTAAAAGATCAATAATTAAATTATCTTTAAAGTGGTGAAGGTTTCATAAAAATACGCTTGATAGATTTTGCGTCATTCTCAGTTTTTATCCGCGTTAGACATAACTTTACAACTTAATTTCACTATGTAATTGAAACATAATCTAAGATATTCATATGTTTAGTTATTAAGAAAATGCTCTAATTTAACATATATTTTTTCCAAATCATTAACACTTCTCGTTTAGACGTGATCTTCAGTATAAAATCATTAAAAGTCAGTTATCATCGCTTGAAGCAATAAATTAGAAATATCCTTCAAAACTCTCGGAAGTAACATAACATAACATCACGCCTTGTTTCCCAGAAGGGTTGGGCAGAGGTGTCCCTGTAGCAGGTACACCCACATTTCGCCAGTTATGTTTAAGTCCCATGTAATAGGGGGCGAGCCTATTGCCATCAACCGGGCACAAATCCAGACTCCGGGCTGCTACTGAGAAATTTCAGATAGAAACACCCAATAACACTTTGCCCGACCCGGGAATCGAACCCAGGACCTCATGCTCAGCAGCAGCGCTTGCGACCACTAGACCAACGAGGCCCTCTCGGAAGTGTGCAATTTATTAGGGTGTAGAACTCAAAAACGAAATATTCTTTAGAGTAAGTGGTGGTTATTAGGTTATACCAAAGTAACTTACTACGAATTTCCTTATACCGGAAAATATACTTACCTACTGACTTCATCATAATTCCAGAAACATTAAATGATGTCCAACTTGTCCTGTTTAAATTCTAATGAAAATGCAGTAAGTACTTATGTACAGTCGACAAAAATTAAGCATGCTCAGTTAAGAAAATATTTCTATGGCAGCGCAGCTAATAACAAACCACACCCCTTCCTAGTTTCGCCCTATTAGAGACAATATGCATTTGTTTGTGTGACTGTCACACTTCTAGACATCATTACATTAATACAAACACGATTAAAATACGCTTCGTGCATCCTATTGGTCAAAACGCAAGCATCGGGCGATCGAATCGTAGGCCGTGCTATGCGAGTATCACCTTAAACGTGAGTTTGCGGAAGATTGGTCGACTGTACCTACTACGCAGCGTTTATTTTTATTCTGTGGTATAATTGGATTGGTTCCTTCCTCATACGTCTGTCACTCTTGAATTTAACTTTCACTTACATTCTATGTAAACGACTTTTGTGTAAATTACCAACTAAGATATTTTTTTTATCAATAATTATTATAATGCCTGTAATGTAATGTAATGTACCAAATCAATCCGTGAATCACCATTTTGTTCGAATAAGGATGAATGTAGACAAAGTATTACCCAAGCCAGACAATACCTTCGCAAAAAAGGATTTAGTCGGAAAACTCGAAATGTCATAATTGGATTTCCTCAAATAATGTTAGTTAAAGTTTTCCTCTTTAAAAATCGAAAAGCTATTTTATTTTATCACACAATGGATGTTCATAGAAATCAGTTGCAAATCCTACTACTGAAATGTTAATAAACAAACAGTATTTCGTCTGACCGTGTTTTGCGTTCACCTTGGAAGCAAATCCCACATTTTTACGTAGGTTTGTGAGTTTAACAGGTATTTCAAAAGACGAATGAGTAAAAAAATAAGCTTGTCTCTGCAACTTGCTTTTTTTTCTGTGCCTTTAAAGTTCCACATTTTGAAATTGGAATAACTACCTAAATATTTCGTGACGCATCGGGGTAAGCTGCTCCCGTTAAAATCTAAACAAATATGCTCTAGTGATGTAAATACCAGTTTAACCCCGGAAATAGCAAGCAGCCACTAATGTATTACGTTCACAAGACCCTTCTTAAATCATCATCCCGTGTTTCATTGATCGGGAATGCGTGAACCCTGAGTCCCTGACTAAGTTGAGCGGACAAAGGATCGCTCGGATTGCTGACTGTTGAATCATCAACATAACCAGACGTGTGCAAACATGACGATCTAACGATGCATTAGCGGTATCCGCCTTCCATTGACTGCTTTGTGTGACAGATGGGCACGCAGTCCTGAATCTACAACGCATTGGATGAGACATGATAAGGTAATTGCTTTTTTTTGTGATAAAGTGAGGCATCAATTCAAGGAACGAGATCGAGGTGACGTAGGGTTCATGTATTTGTTTGTATTCCTTCATTGTGTCTTGAATAGAGTCCTCTAGCTGTTTGTCAACAGAGAGTCTACTAATAGACTATACCTAGTTGCAAATTAACTACAAACATAATTATAAACCCACAAAAAAAACCGCCCAAGAGCGTGTAGGACCACGCACAATGAACGGTTCCGTAGTTGGGATGAATTTATTCCAAAGACAAATTTAACATTGTAGTTGAAAAACGTTCTCTCATACATTCAAACTGCAAATGTAAGTTTGTAATACGCACAATATTGACAGATTTATCATGCTATTTTAAGACTTTAGACTTCTTATACTTACCTAGGTTTTCTTGTAATCTATAAGTATTGATGTAATCAATAAGCCTGTATTTAAAAAAAAAATTGGCCTCGTAGTTTCGGAGATAATGCGAATGCTCAATTTTCATTTATTTTTAAAAGTAGGTATGTATTTTAAATTATTTTAACCTCGAAACAAGCCCTTTCATTTGATATGTCACACAGTACAGATTACAAAACTTTTTATTTTAAAATTTTACCCCTGAAACGTGACCCCCCCCCATATTCAAATTCATTTATTTTTGTTACACGTCCCTGTTTGGGTCACAGAACTTGTTCAACTTTATTCGGAACGAATTGGCTGTGACAGACGGACGGACAGCCAACCAGCCAAACAGACAGACAGACACACGAGTGATCCTATAAGTGTTCCGTTTTTCCTTTTGACCTACGGAACCCCAAAAAGCATTTTTCACTGGAATAGAATACGAAGTCTTCTATTTCGTTTCGTCTGAGGTCCTTAACTCCTTACTGAAGTTATTGAGCTTTTCAGCCTTCTGACCTTTATTAAAGTTAAAAGTTTATTGTACGCGGTGAATAACACTACTGACCTATCTGCTAAGAAGAATCAGCCAGAGGTGCTCTCAAAGTCTCAAGTAACACCGAGGTCAAAAAAAATAAACAAACAATCACACAGCGTGAGTTGTCGTAATCGGCGTTGCTAAGCAACCGATGATTGGCGCGTAACACAAAATTATCTATGTTCTTTTTTTAAATATCGACTTGTCTGTTTTTTTTTCACAACTGTCATAGATGCAGGGACGAAGGAAGGTTTAATCGTCATAACCAAAAGTAGTACTGCACAAGAAAAACAGTGGCACTCCAGGAGTGCCGACAGAAGTGAAAACTTGAACAATTTTATTGTGCAGGAAAACCTTTTAATGAGGTGTCAGTAACGGTATCGGTAACAGTTTCGCGAGTTCAATTGTTTTTTCCCATCTCAAAAATGCCCAACGCGCCTAAAAAACGTTTTCACTTCAAAAATGTTGCGCAATGATTCGCTTTTTGGTAAATATTAAAAACCCGTTTAATTTAAGTTAGACAACAAACTCGCTTTTTTACATTTAAAAATATTGCTTCATCTATAAAATAATAAATAAGTAAGAATAATAATATTACTCGTATCAATTTGACTTCCGCGTCGAGCAAAATAAACATGATGTAAATAGTATCTGTATAATGGTGTTCCAGGATTTATTTCACCACTTTATGGTAATATTATGAATTTATGAGTCATTTATGAGTAATATAATACAAAATAAAAAAATACGTGGTATAAAGAACAGTGTTTAGATAACAAAAACATAGTCGAATGATTGATTGCGCCCGTATCTCGGTAGGTAAGCTTAGAACTTTAATTATCTTCTATTATTTATAAAATCAAAATGAAATGCTGTTCGTTGGTAGGCGACGCAGTTACTTTTACTTCAGAACGGCTGGACCGATTTGGCAAATTTTTGTTTTAAAATGTTCGTAAAGGCTCGTGCAGACTGGCGGTGCTGACTCGCAACTCTGTCTAATAAAACTTTACGGTATAGTAGAACAGTGGCCGGTGTCGCGTCGCGCGACAAATCGCGTCAGTCTGCACAAGCTTTTACGAGCATTTTTTTTGGTTTTTCTTTAGTCTTGGACTTATGTCCTACAACTGTCTTATAACTTAATGTTGTAGTGAACTCTAAACCTTAGATCAAGTGATCTTAAGGGGGAAGCGTCAGGGTAGCCCGCGAAATTCAAATTTTCTTACGTTTTTTTGCATTTTGCAGGTCAGTGTCAGGTTTTATGTTGATTAAAATATGATTCGCGGTCGTAACAAATATGGTTTTACTCAATTATAATCATTAAAAATAGCAATACAACTCCATAAGTGTCAAATGTCATGATTTCATGAAATCATGACATTTGATACCTTTATCTTCTTCTTAATCACTATTGCTGATTGTAATGATTATAATTGAGTAAAGCCATGTTAGTTACGACCGCGAATCATATTTTAATCAACATAAACCTGACACTGACCTCCAAAATGCAAAAAACGTAAGAAAATTTGAATTTCGCGGGCTACCCTGACACTTCCCCTTAAGTATTACAAAGACTTTTATCTTAATCCTGTATTGTACTCTATGCCTAAGTTATAAGAGCAAGTGATCTTGAGTAGGCATAGCAAAGCTTGTGGAATGCTATTATAAGAATGGAAGTCTTTACTAGTGCTAGTATAAGAGTTTTAATAATCATGGCAGTCGCAGTTCTATAATTTTCATTATAGGACTTTTTTGCTGGTTGGGAACTTGGGACCCACACTTCGCCAGTTATGTTTAAGTCCCATGTAAATAGGGGCGACCCTATAAAAAAATATTTCCCTATAATGAGTATACTCGAACATAGCCTTGAGAATTAGTTACGTATAAATCGCGACCTACTTTGCTTTAAATTGCGATAAAGTAGGTATATGTATGAGCCAATCTTACGTTAGAGTTGAATCACACGACTGATACAAAATCATTCAATAATTTATTTATTTAATTCCGGGTGTTCACAATAACTTACTGCGTAGTATAAAACTGTACCCTAATTGCGTAACTTATTTTCGTAAACAGTTTTGCCTAATTTGTTTCATTTTGACAGTTCAACAACATTCATTGCGTTATTTACGTTGTTGAGCAGATTTTTTTTGCCAACTTATGAAGCAATGGATTAGCAATCTGTTTCAAATCGAAACAGATTGTATTGTATTACGCAATTAGATTAATAATCACCACTACATGACTACTCGTCACTTGGTTCCTATTATTTTTAATGTTACCAAACTTAGGTACCTACTTATCATAAATTAATAAAAAGTATCGTAAACAATTCAATGAATCACTTAAGTAGCCTAGTAAAACTAAAAACATTTACTTATAAATCTTTTGATCCAGTCCCAGTAATTTTCGCGAGCGTCAAAATTGCCCACATTTGACCAAATTTTCGTATCGTCAAACATAAATTATTCTGCCTCATCGAGTCAGTAGTGTGGTGGTATCAAATTAATTATCTATCGCCTTGCCCAAGACAACGCGTGTAATTTAAGTTAAAGGACAAACTTTGGTTACACTTCAGTGCCTAAGCAGACGTTCGCACGGACGTAATAATATCGAGGCGATTTTTAAGCGCACTGGATTTTCAACTCTCGGTATTAAGCCCAGCGTTGAGAATCCAACGCACTAGGACGCACTCTCGTCAGAGCGCGTTGAAAAAACACACTTTTGGATTTTCAACTCTCGGCTCTAAGCAGAGCGTTGAAAATACAGTGCACGAAAGAAAATCGCCGCGATTTTATTACGTCCGTGCGTACGTCGGCTAAGTCTAACCTGCGGGGGGACTTGAGATATCGAATGTTGATCGATACAAGACTAGTATGAAGTCAGTCATGCCTGACACTTCATTATCTACTAACATGTACGTAAGTACATAGTTACATATTAAAGATCGTAACATTTACCTAATGGCACCGACTGAAAATGATGAAATACTTCGCGGACAAACATAAGAAAACTAAACATGATTTTGATCACGTAACCAAAAAACAAGTTAAATAAATCACCTTTGTTAAATTATCCACAATAAACTCATCAACTCACAAAATACAAAAAAAAAGTTCGTCACTATGTATTAAAATACAAGTACTATCAGTTTGCCTTAAAATAAAGAGCATTTTTAATTAAAGTAAAAGTAAATTGTCATCATTATTGAATTAAAACAGGTATATAAAATAATAAATAATTTAATTAAAACTTCGAAGGTAAATGTGTAATAATATTACCTGGCTCTTGTGAAAAATATTGAAACAAACGTTCGCGATTGCATTGCTAAACGTAATGAATGGTCACATTCTTTCCCTTTCTTTGAAGTATCTGTGCGGTATTATAGAAAGAGACAGACATACAGATAGCTCCGTCTCTTTAACGCGTGGCGTATTGTAGCGTACTACGCAAGCTGACGGTGTGTCGACATTGGACGTTGGATCGGTTGCCGGTCCGAGGCTTCGCGGCGAGCGTCGTCGTCAGTCTCGCAATGGCGTTAGTGAGAATAGGACGTGTGTTCGTTTAGTTTCACAACAACCCGAGCGGACACCGGCCCAAAATATTGGCCGTCTATCAGTGCATGAATTACTCGAAGATACTTTCTGTAATTCCTCACACAATAAAGCGACTTGTTCGTGACCACGGACAGTCAAATTTTGGTACGATATCCACTCAGGGCGAATCATTTCAAGGTTCGTACTTTATTCGTAATTTCCCCTTACTAAATAACGTTACTAAATCGTGTCGATTGTCTCGTTTTGTTTCAAATTTTGTAACATCGCCGGTGCAGTGAATTTACAAGTGTCACAAACGGGAAATTACTAATAGGTGGTTTTCGTTTTGTTGCAGATCATGTTCATCTCATCGTAGTTCCTTCATCGTTAATAAGTGTTTGTGTGTGTTTGTGAACATAAGTGTAACGTGACGTGATAAGTGTTAGTGATGGAACCAGGATCACCATCATTGCTGTGGCCGCTGCGCCTGAGCAAGCCTGCCGTGACCGTGCCAGTGCCGGCTAGTGAGGAGGATAGCAAAGCCGAGGAGCGGGCACAATCGCCGGTGCTGACGGACCGGCTGACGGCTGCTCCGTCGCCGGCCAGCCCCCCGGCGCCGTCCAGCCCGGCGCCACCTCAACACCAGTTCCAAGCGGCGCTCGTCGCTGAAAAATATCTCCTACTGGAACAAGTTGAGGGCTCCTCGCTTTGTCGGTGTGTGGATGTGCGAACGCAAGAGGAGTATGTTTGCAAAGTGAGTACCTACTTATCTAATCTGACTTGGACTCCAGCGGTATTATACATAGACTTTCATAAAATGCTCCTAAGACATAAGTTAGATACTGACGTAGTGCAATGACTCCCGGAACCGCGACGAGTTATAGCAAACCTACCTACACATGCACCGAGATGCTGTAGAGGAGATCGAGTTTGTTTGCCACAGTAAACTTGCGCTATAAATACGTAGAGTACCTACCTAGGTATCAACTTGGTTCTCGGGTCCAACAACTTTATCGAACGAACTTGCAAAAGTATATGCAAACGTACCGACCGAGCTATGTTGATATTCACTTTGCATCTATTTGTGTTTTCATTCGAACACCTAATTATTATGATCCGTATTTTTTTATAATTTAAACAAAGCATCTAAAATCGAAATAAAAAAGTTGCCAAACAAAACTCATTAATCTTAAACGCATGTACCTAACTTTTTTTTTCAAAATTCGAATTGCCATAGAGAATAATCTTTATTTCTCGCGACCGACGCGGCTAGGATGCGTAACGTGTGCCGTGTCGAAATTGTGCCGGGTTTCAACAGCCATTGCGTGGCTTTGTTTGATTGATATAGTGCGTAATCTCTTGTTTTAGTTCGACCTCTTAGTACACGAATCTAATTAGCTAGTCAATTGGTTAGCTTCCACCTACATCTGCTCCCTTTGTTAACAAGAATCCGCATTGAGAATCCACCGATCAAACATCTGGTAATTAAATACCATTAGAATCATACAATAACAAACTCAAAACACCATATTGGGATAATTAATCACAAAGGCAATATCTAGCAAAATATTTAGTAAAGGGTACACTCACTATCCCACGGGATTGGACCCCATGTAGAGATAAGCCGAGCTCTCAATAATATGCCCACATGTCGTGTTCCTTCAATACAATTATTAAACTTCCAAAATATTAACCATTAATGACTTCTGACAGCCATTTCTATTTGGCAATTTATTTCGTCACATGTATCGAAAAACATTAGCCTTGTTATTAATAAATAAACGTAATATTACCCCAAGAAAAGATCATTTGAATCTCAAACATGTATTTCTTAATTACTCCTTGTAAGTAACTAATGGCTCGACTGTGAGTAAATAATTCGATAATTAACTTTCAATGGTAGTTTTTTCATGAGTCTCGCGTGCATTGTTCATAGCATCTTGTTCAAAACCGATGTCATACTTTATATGTCATGGCCCCGCGCGCTGCTCGATCGCACTTGTAGGCCACAGCCATCGCCGTTTACAATGTCATGTGTCGACTTTCGCAATCGATAACCTAACAATAACGGCAATTATAACACTAACAACACACTAATTGTTGCACTACACTAGCAAGTTGCCGCGAGCCTCGTAAAGTATCATTAGGCAAGGCTATCATTCCTAAATTACTTGTTTTTCGTTTTAGAGCCTTATCCTTATTGGCTTTTGTGAATCATGAAACAGGCCATAGAAACTTGTTTAAAAACTCGTTATTTCAAACGTATTTCAAGTCTAAAGCTTCTGCCTACTAGATTTAGGCAATACAGGATACATAGGAGTACTAACAAAGGCTTATACGGGTATTGTCAAGGCACAGAATAGGCACTTCCCTCGTGAGAACTTGGCAAGGTTAAAGTGTTGCAACGTTATCGTTGCTAAACGCCGAGCGTATTTACAACACCGACTATTGCCGACACGACTGCCACGTTTATGTTTCACATTCATCATGTGTGATACCGTCTCACTGTATTTGTTTAGTAAAAAAAAGTAAATTACCATCCATATTAACCAAACCAGACAACTCGAAACTCGTAGCGTCACATGTGATCGCATCAGGTCGAGTCGAAAATAGGCTTGACCTTCTCATTGACATTGTGAAATAGACGATTTGATAACGCGCCGATCGCCGAATGTCATAGCGAGGCTAGGGGCCCCCCTCTTTTCCCCCCTCCACGGAACAACAGCACTAACGGCGATAACAGCTAGAGCTTATTCATTGCTGCCTTAACAGGTCCATCAAAACGAGTATAGCAAACATAACCTGGCATGCGCTGGTACATTGAGAATGTAGTACTCAAATCGAATCATATTATTAGTGACTACAATCAATCTGCAAACAATCGAGACAGCCGCCGTATACCTATACGGTAATCTACTATTGTTATTTAGCCTAGAACGGATGAAGGCTTGCGAATTTGTTATGCCCCGTAAGCATAAACAACTTGACTTAGATTGATACAATGGAACAGGAAATTCATCTATGTATTCCTATTTTATGGATGAAGCACTTTGCCATTGTAATTGGCTTGATTTAGAGTTTGGTGATCGCTAATGGGAGAGTCAAAGCCGAATCGTGGCTAGGTGGCTACATCACTGTCGAGTACGCTCTACAAATATTTTGCAATAGATATACATACCTTATGATTATACAAATATTGATAACAGTTAAGTAGGTTAGCTCCCGTAAAATACGTTCGATGTCAAATATTATCAAGTGTTCTGTCAACATTGCGAATTCTTATCAGTACCTCATGTTTTCGCAAACACGTCCACAAATGGGTCATGTTTTATTTTCGTACAACGGCCAGCATTAATAGAAATCGAAAAAGCGCGACGTCGTGTCTAGGGTGACTGCGCTGAAATAACCAACAAACTATTTATACAGTTCGAGTCAAAAAAGAAATGGTTCGACGCACGCGACGTGATTCATCATTCGTGAGTCGGGAAATCAGATTTGGAATTTGCGTTCACAATGTCGTTGACATTTGGTGGCTGATCGCACTGAGCACCGTGCACAACTGGCACACACGGATCGGTACAATCGTTCATTTAAAAATAACTGTACAATTCCATGTAGCCGATCCGCTAGCGGTTCTAGAAAGCTTAACGTGGCCGTTGCCGACCACTCTTGCCTATTCGCTGTTGAAAAATGTATTGCAACAATTATCTTGTCTGTTTCGTTTGATTTCTACTTTGTCGTCACCCAAGAATTCTGTTTGAAGTCGACCGGGCTAGATTTGCAAAGGAGGGTTAGCCTGCCTCTCTATTCACTAAATGTTTCAACCTCGTTATTCACATTAGAGTAAGCCCTTTTAAATCATGACCGCTTTGGAATAGGACCCCTTTGAATATACAAACATGGAAGGTAATTTTAGCTCCACAAATTTTTAAATAGGTATAGGATCTGTTATCATCCGTAACGTTCTTCATTTTAAACAAAGAAATAACTTAAAATGGATTTAGGTAGATATTGAAAAATGATGAAACAATAAGCCAGTAGTGACACGCGCCGAAAAACTAGGTCAGCAAGAAAAGGAAACAAGTGACGACCCCAATAACACTACGTCATTAATTGAATAATGCAAGGAACCGGCCGGATTCACAGGAAACATTTAAACTTTCCCGGAAAGCACCTTCAAATCAATACGGCAGTACATTCAGAACTATCTGCTTCATCTTTCACAAATTTAGTTTGTGGAATCGTTGAGTTAATGCTAACGTTTTCCTCTAGGTGGTGTCAAGAGACTGCAGCAGCTTACTCCAAGCGCACTATCGGCTCGATGGCCATCCGCACGTCAACCCCATACACGAAGTCCTAGTCGGTGATAAGAGAGTGTACCTTATCTTCCCCCGGTCGCACTCAGACCTCCACTCATATGTAAGGGCGAGAAAACGGCTACGGGAACACGAAGCTCGAAGACTGTTCAGACAAATGGCAGAAACAGTGGCCGCGTGTCACGAACAAGGCATCGTTTTGCGGGATCTTAAGCTGAGAAAATTTGTCTTCGCCGATCCTCAAAGGTGAGTCTTTTTTTATTTCACTGTGTATTTTAAACTACTGCTATAAAAATCTATTTATTTATAAAATACGTTTCATGTTGTGCGCCCGAGTCGGTTACAAAGTCAGATGTTATTGCAGCAGAATTTTATCATTGCCAAAAAATCTAAAGCATCGGTTCCTTAGCAACTGATATCGGCGACGATCGAGCCGTTTCGAATTGATCGATCGATTGCTTCCTCGGTAATTTTTTACTGCTAACGCCCACTATAAAAATCGATCGTGAGAAAACAGATGAGTTAATAAAAAAGTCGGAAGGGAAACGGAAATGCTCTTTGTAGTTTAAGTATCGAGTCGTTTCCTCCGTGAGTCAATCGCCTTGTGCTACTGCTATAAACTGTTATCAAGTCATTCATTATGACGATTCACATGCACTATGTGTCGCACTAGAAATGTTACTTGTCGTTCTCGATAAAACTGAAGTAGATATTGTAGGCACGTTGAGCCACTGGCGCCACAGACGCATCGGACAGCTCCCTTCTATGCTTCATCATTCGTCGTAATGACTAACAAAACAAGTTAAATGTTTACTCACTATTGAAAAAGTTGAATATTATAAAAGGACAAACGTACAATAGGATTACTCAACGCGTTTATTAATTACGCTGGTCTCGCGTCGGCCGGTAGGAACCAGCGGATTTTAAAACTTTTGAAATGTTATCTGGCCTCCATTGTTGCGAATATCTCCGGCAATGCTAGCGGCTCAAGGCGAACGGTGTCATTGCTGCGTACAATACTGCGCGCGCCGCAATCGGGTCAAGGGTCCGCGGCAATGCGCTTGCGCACCGCCCGCGCCGCGTGGCCTGTACGTGTGCAACATATCACCCTTTCGAACCCCTATGTTGTGTTCAATCCTCATACGGGTACCTGCCCTTATGCGATCAGGTGATCCTGAGAAACTCCCCAGAAAAAGAAAATAATTTTTATGCACCCCTGAATACGTAATTTTAACGACCACATTCCTTATAGATTTCAAATGAATTCTATTCACCTGCCCGTATTCCGACCCTCGGTATTAGCCCGTTTAATAAGATTCATTATTAATTTGATTCTTTATTTTCATCAGATAACATCTAAAGGCTAACAAAGAAACATAAGAAAAGCGTTAAATTGTATGAATGTATGATACTACTTTTTATATTAGAAGAATCGTAAAGCTACTGTAAGTCAGAATCTCGCCTATTGTAGTTATAATTCTCTCGGACCCTCCTCCTCCCACGACGGGGGCAACAACCAACCTTTTGTGTATTGGATTATCTTTCTCGTCCTCTCTGAGAAAATATTCATTACGCCCACCCAAACTTGAAACTTTGCTATGATGGTTTCTTTGACCTTTTGAACTCGTCCCTAGTGGCATTCACGTAGCGAATCCGAATATGCCTTTGACATGACCGCGTAGCCGCAAACATGTTCGAAATGCAATATACGGTACAAACGCGAACAAAACGAACTCCATCTGTATATTTGCGCTACAGTATTAATTCAGTCCGCTTTCGAGTGGACAGACAGACAGTAAAAAAGGTAAAATTTCATACTCTTTTCAGCGTGGCATCGTCAAAGTGAGTGTTGTCAAAAGCGTCGGTTCACGATGCGGAACGGGAAGCACCGCGACTGTACCTCTAATGTAAAAACTTTTGCTTTACCCTTTGCGTAATAGCAGAGTACGCCGAGATTTGAGAAGCCTTTTCCGAACTTGCCTCTCAAAGCCGGAATGTTTTACTTTTGGTTATTACACAGAACCTCTAAACTGTAAAGATAAACTTTTCTTGTCTGATTCTGAAATGTATTTTAATTCCGCAAAAATGTAGAGAGAACTCGTTGAATGGCAAATTTGCAATAGCGTCGATAATGTCCGCTGAACATGGCGTGTACAAAAGACTCTAGTTATTGGGCAAACGGGACGCGCTTGCTCGCTGGCGTCTGTTTCGTCTGACCGTTAATATAAATTAAGCAGGATATTGCAGATGTGTTTCCAGTTTTGCCATGTGCCGGTGTCGGAGCGGAAATATCGCTTTTTGTTCTACTTAATGATAACGGACCTTTGCGTGTAGGTCAAGCAGGTAGACCAGCTGTTTTGGCAATCCGTGACCCGAGACTTTCGTTCAGTTAATGACCATGTGTGCCACTTTCCCAAAGGACATCCTTTATACAGAGTTAACGTATCAGATTATTCAGATGGTCAAACAAACCCCTATTAACATAAACGGGCAGCTGACCTTGTCCAGCCCTAATAAATTCTAATGATTGCACATGTCGCGTCGGTCACTTTTCCCCAGCTGTTGTTCGCAGTCGTGAGAATGGTGTATCGGTGAAGGTGCAACTCGAGCAAGTGTCCCGCCCTTCGACCTCCGTTCTCACGTCTCGGTGCGATATAAAGGCACCCCTGATTATAAATTCGAGTCATCCGGCGGGACGCCACGATCAACATCCCGCGATACCGCCGTCGTCCCGGCTCAAAGGTAAACAAGAACATTAATATTGATTCCGCACTCTCTTTGACGCTTTGAAGTGGATTTTCTTAACACTCGTCCGTAGTTTTTCTTGTCCTTTGAGATAAAAACAGACGCCCTGCTCTTCTTTGAGATGAAAATTAAGAAAAAAATTGCGAAGTTTTAAAAAGAAAGAAATAAATTAAGAAACTCGACATGAAAACATGGAGCTAACATTACACAAACATAAGACTTCAATGGCTCAATGATGTCTAATCTAATTGTAATGATCCCAACAAGAGGCGAAATAGAATGCAGGCCCAATAGGTTGATCTTGATATGTTTCCATACCGTACTTCAAAGAGATTGCAGCAGCTGCAGGGGGCGGATTCGACTTTCTCTGATATCAAGTGTTACATAGATAACAAATGAGAAGTTCGTGTGTAACTAGAAACTATCAAGAGAAATCTCGGGCGGTGTATCCGGGCGCAGGCCTTGGGGGAGGAAAACGAGGTCGCCGCGATAACGCAGGTAGCGATCCTCATGCCCTACGACAACACGCACAGAGTACGTCACCAGCGTCCAATTATTATGACGACACACATAATTAATACTGGATACTTCCCGGAAGGATGTCTTATGCTCATCACAATAACAAAACAGTAACGACAAAATGTATAAAAATTTATCGCATTGCTGACATCACGGACCTGACGACAGAAGCCGGATGTTTGACTGTAAACTATACGAATAATGCATTCTTAATTTTGGCATTGCCGACAGGATGTAACAAAGCGGAAACATATTCGCGTGACAAAAATAGCCTTTGTCCGCTGTCCGCAATTCCGCATGGTGTCTCAAAAATCTAATTTGCTTCGCAGGTTTGTTGTAGAGCATTAGCTAAATCTCATAACGCACCAGACAGACCGGAGCCCATTTTCGGCCGGCCAAAGTAGTCTCGGTCCTTTGTAAATAAACTCAGGTACAAAAATTGTCCCAAGCTCATTGTTCGGGCGCATCCCGCCCACTCCCCGCCAAAATAATAACTTCAACGAATGATTCCACCGGGTAACAAAACATAACCGGGGTTTTATGTGTAACACGGTGCTTAGAAGATGGATCGGATGATCGAATGTATTGCAAACAATGACGACGATCCAACGGCATTCAATTACGCAATTTCATATTTACTGTCTATAATCTGCTTGTGGATCCACATAGAAACGAGCTTTTTAGACTACCTACATGATATCACCCAAAGATGTTTATTTTGCCAACCGGTTAGTAAATGCATTGCAAAAATTGAAGTCGACTCTCGTTTCGCCACGAATACATCTGGATGGTGTATTCGCACGTCTGTCGTGTTTAACGGGACGGGATATTTACGGTGCGGGCTGAGCCGACGCTCGCCAGCGGATGTGCCAAATTGGTCCGCGATAGACGGCCGCCTCGCCACCCGGCAGACGCCGCTGCGTCGCATGCCGGCCGGCCCGGCCACCGCCTCACAACATTTACTTCCAAATCTGTACCTAATTTGCGACCGATGCGTATGATTACTGGACCAACACGCAACCGCTCTATTATTTCAAAAAAAGATGTGCAACACGATAACCCAAATAACGCCTCGAGGTAGTTGCCGATATCTCAGCAGCGGTCGATCAGCGCCGCGTGTACCTGCGCGCCTACGCTGACTATTTTGAAAACGTTTTGAAACTGAGTTGCTAAAGCCTCGTGGTGCAAGAGACCTCCACATTACAGCGATGTATTTGCATAATACTGGGCGCTCGGTAATATAACCATACGTCAGTTTCGATAGTTGTATAAGTTTTGGTGCAGTCGTACTTTGCCATTATTGTCTGGTTTGCGTAACGGACCTTTTAGTTCGCTAAGCGTCTGACTGCACTGCGTAGTTGGCATCCGCAGCTGGTATTTTTCGCGCGGGTGTGGCTGTTGGCCGCTCGTGTTAGATAAACGAGCGCGCATCGAGTGCTAATTTGTGCGGCGTGATTCAGGCGTGCCGGAATTCAAGCGCACTGTTGGTTCTTGTTTTGGGGCGTTTATTCGCGGCCTCGATCGCGACTAGCGCGGCGTGGTGAGGTCGCGCGCAACTGTGCCAATGTCGCGTGGCCGCCGCCGCCGCCGACGCTGCACCGCGCCGCCTCCTCGATCGTGCGGAACCGATGCTACTGCTGCATTTCAAAAACTCTAATGGCATATCGAGTCTTATGAAAGTGACTCATCGTTCACCTTGAATAAGCAAGATTCCCGCTCGGACATCTTTGGTTGCTCCTCCGACTGCCATCTCAACCGTGAAATAACCCGGAATGCTGTCGAGTTCATGACGCCTACACTTTTCCCTCATTCTGAAAATAAATGAATCGACGAGGACGACGCAAGCATTCGTCATGGCTATAAATAACGCGTGTTCGCACCTTTTTTGGTGGTACGAAAACACCGGATGCGACTACCGGACGCAGGCGATAGTGCAATGCTCTCAAGCGAAAGTCGCCTTTACTTGTTCGTAGGACAGAACATAATGTGTAAGCGACGTTCTCAGTCATGAGTTACCGGACATAGGTGTCATCCATACAAAAGTAATTCCGATTGTCAGTAGAATTCAAAGCGACGATAGATCGGTGTTGACGTACTCCTTGCTAAACCAGGGGCACATACACAACAGGTTTATTGTTATCTAAAGGGCGGAAACCCGCTCTTCCTTCCCAGTTTTTGTTACAATTTCTTAATCAATATCAACTTTATCCTTTTGTCACTATTCGAATAATTTTGTACAATTTCTCAATTCGGCGTCGTTAATTTTGCTATCGGGTACACAGCTGAGAAAACGCACGACTAGCTATTAAATCGATCCGGTTGCGTAAAACAAAGGTCTGCGAAACCTTGTGCAAGCGGCGCGCCCGCGCAGCGCCGACATATCTGCGGATTTGCGTAACCGCGCACTTATCCGCCGATACGACGCCCGTGTGTTGTGACACGCTCCGTTTGCCTACATCTGAACAACCTATATTTAAAAATACTTTGTGCCACTTATCAGAAAATAAGTTTTCAACTAATACAATATTCATATAAAAATAGCCTTAAGCTCTACGTTCTTTCGTACACACTTTCTGAAGAACAAAGCAGCCTCACAATCGTGCAAAATAGCTTCGTTCAATGTCAAGGACAATGCAAATTAATTTGACATTGACCAGCTCTACAACATCCCAATTCAAGTGCCGCTTGCCGCTTCCGCCCAAGCACCTTGTTCTTAATTAATTTTACTCTAAAATGGCGTTCCATTTGTGCTAGTAATCTAGCTCGCCTTCCACATATCTCACGGAAAACAACGGTGGTGTCATGACATGATATCACCGGATGACTCACGGCGGTCGTGACTCCAGCCAGAGACGTGAACGCCGGATAAAGGCAACTTGAACTGACTTAACCTTCTCAGTCGGGAGCATAAGGCACGGCCATTAAAAGCTCTGCAAAAAGTTTCACGGTGGTCGGGCGCACGCGACCGCTCCCTGCAAGAGATGGGTGCATTCACGTCGCACTACAGGCAAAAAATATGCACGTGCCAGCAATTAAATAGGGACGAGACAGTATAATTGCACCCTCTCTTGAATACCGTCTCACATGGCCGGTCAGGGAGAACCATGTTATGTCGAAGGTGGAATCACTGACCGTCGACACACGCGCCAGCCTGTATTTCCATTTTCCGTCGTTCCGTCTCGTTCCATACGAGTTGAGATTAGTTTTTAACGAGGTAGCAACAAACCTCCGTAAGTCACTTGGAGCTGGATTTTATTCAGCGCTGCAGTTTTTATTGTGTCGGTTGCATTTAAAACCTGCTCGGCTCGTGTGTTACGTCGTTTTGGAGGCGTCATCGCCGCCGCTATCCGCGGACGCATCCGCGTCGCGAAGGTCGCTGACCGCCGAAATCATCCAGCGTAAACAACACAGATACAACCATCACCGGACACGCTATTGTTATAACCGCAACATTTTATCGAATTGTCACAATTCGAGAAGATGAGGGTTGCGAAATCGATTTTAAATTTAACCGAGTGAAATACATTGATACACATTTAATGCTTTTGTTCAACAATAGCGTCACTCTTACCGATAACACGTTATCGGTACGAAAGGCAATGAGTTCGATGAACCTGTTCAATTCAAGAATGAGCCTCGATACTGACGAGGCTAGTACCTACTTTACCTATTTCATTAAACAATGGATGTGGTATTTAAAAATACTTTCAGCCTTTGTCATCGTAAAAATAAAACTCTCAGTACAGCAATGAATCAGACGCGACAGAGCGATGATGAATTCCACACAAAACAGCAGTGTGATGACGTCACCTAAGAGGGAAGTTCAAAATGTGAGGGTAACAATGGAGGGTGCGGGGATGAATCATAGGAAATTTCTATCGGGTCAGTAGCCTCGCACCCTACGCAGCTAAGAATACGACCCTAAAAAGGCTCCTAAATATAAACTCCATGGATACCTTTTATAAATAGGTGAACCTATTAAGGCCTTTGTAAATTGGTGATAATTTTAGACGTGTTTGTAGAGATTTATGTACAAACTGAAATACAGTCTATTTATAAATCCTGAGCTGAGACGTGGTTGCTGTAGCGTGGTCTATTTTATACATAAATTCAAGTTTGCTATTCTTCTGGCAGCCGACTGTATAACATCGAGTTGCACTACAAAAACATACAAAACCTGAAGGTGCATTAATTGCTGGAGTCCTTTTACACTCGCCAACGCACGAACAAAATAAAAGCAACAGCGAGACATGGTTCGAGCACCGGGGCCTACTTGTGCATGCAGAGGAAACGAGTCCGCAATAATAAAAATATTAAACGGTGATCGAGAGAAAGCGAGCATAAGTTACTTGGAACTGGAAAAGCATACTATGCTCGTTCGAGTTCCTGCTGATGTGAGGTGAAGGCGACTGACCCCGGCTACCGATCCAATATCGTAAATCTTCCGAGATGTTCTTGCCGCTTACTGTCAGCTTTTTCTTGTCTCGCTTCAAAGTTCAACAACTTTCGATATTCTGCAGACGACACTCAATTTAGCGAGCCATCAGACTTGTAGTGCGGCGGTAGCTGGTAGTAATTGTGTGTTTTTGTTTTTAGTTTTTGTCTAACATATTGATTCCACAGCGCGTGGGCCGGCTCGCGTGGTACATACGTTTTAAGTAAAATAAAATTTTGTTCGTTCTACGGAGGCGTTGGCAATTTGGATGCTCCTTATTTTTAATCCAGTATCATTCTTTTGCCACCTACATTACATCGTTGTGAGGTTAGTGCGGAAAATATTTAAAAGCGGGGGCGCGGAGACAAACATACAGAGATATCTACATAGGGATATTATGTCCTTACAAATATTCAACCTTCGCGTAAACCGACGCCCACACTTTCCTAAAATAATCTCGTGTTGTTAAGTTCACAACCTTTGAATTGCCATGTTTAACGGTGAATAAGTTGACAAGCTTGTGATTTATTCGTTAGCTTATTTCCCTGTGTTCGGAGCGTTTACCTTGCGAATCTTGGGATGCAGGCGTCTGAATAAAAAGTAACTCCAAACCGGTCGGGCGCTGGCCAGAATTACGAATAACCCTCAATCTGCAGTTGTGATGCGTCTCCCACTAAAAATACTTGCCGTCCGCGTGCGCGCTTGGTTATACATTTTTATTTTCTTCACTCAAACTATAACTGGTAATATACAAATGACTGCTAATGTAAGTTAGTTCAGCAGTCAGTACGATGCTGGTAGGTAGGTATATTTAGAGTGCGTTATGTGTTTAAAAACAATAGTCATTTTTACTATTAGCTTGCTAGTCACGGGCGTTTGTCCTACGGGCTTCCTGTTTTGCTGCACTGGCACGATTTTTTGATACATTAACCTCGACATTATAATGTTAAATTACCGTTTGGGTCGTAGTCTCATTGGTAACATATATACATATATATATATATATATTGATCCTTCTAACTATGAAGATTATTTTATTACACCTGAAATTCTTAAATAACGAGCTATCTATTTTTATACGACAACTCTGGTGTAAGATTTTGTGTAAACAAATCTATTTTCCTTTTGGCACGAGTTCTGTTATTTATTACACGTTTTCCTTATTGCTATTTAAATTCATAACAAAAACTTCCTTCATCTATCATTTACTGCACAATTCCTGTGGCGTACTAATGATACTCGCCTAGATAAACAACTAATATGGTATATAATTAGGCTTGCATGATGTCACTCACAAATTCTCCTAAATGCTGTAATTTACTTACGCTTATCTTGGTACTACGAAAACGTGTCACTCCTAACTTTAATGACTAAGGTAGTTAAAAACCAAGCTGAAGTTCGTCTAAAACGTTGAATTGAATGATTGTATGTTCATGTTCTCATAGGTTCTAATTATAAAAGTGTAGTGGGAGCGTCCGGGGCGATCGTTCGCCAGATACGAAGTGTAGGAGCATCCTAATCTCGTTCCGAAACTCTGACGCTGACGTAACTCGGTTCACGGTCAACAAGAGGAAATGACGCAAGCGTAGCGTTGCACACACAGCCAGGCAAAGTTACAACACCTTGCCGAACACAAACTTGCCAAAACGATTCACGTGACGAAAATACACGGAGAAAAATAAACTCCTTAATTAAGATGTTTTAAGGATTCACAATCTACGTCGTCGTAGTAAGATTTTCCGATTTTCCCTTTACGTCATGGGCCCGTAATTTTTATTTTTTCGTCCGTGTTTTACGTAAGCAAGCGCACGATTAGGGTTGTTAGCGAAGCGAACCGCTAACGAGACCTCATAACTTCTGTTTGCAATTGCGACACTCTTGACATTGGGAGTTTATTTATAAATAACATGTTTTGTTCACAAACCAATGCGATATGTGGTCATTACTTAGATCATGTTGAAAAAATATAAACTAATTTGAATTGGAAGTGCTATACGATTCTGATAAGCCTAATGAATGAGATTTAAAAACAATCTATACAAGGCAAGCTAAAACAGTCTTGAGTTCTTCAATCCGACTATTGAACAGCGTTCAGTTATCAGGAACGTTTACAATGACATTGAATTGAGTTGCGTTGCGAAACGGTACTCTTTTCGTGGTTCTGGCCTCGCAGGCCGCGTTCGAGATTGAAGAATACGTATTATAAATATGAGAACTGAGAACGGATCCGACCTCCGTTCGCGGTCACTTCTTGTGTAACCTATAGCGACAAACAATACTGTCATTTTGGAGCTGACGTAACTTCAGAATTTGCATTTGATTGTTGCTTGTCAAAATGGAACTTGATTTTTATTGACACATTCAATATTAAAATTATAATTGCACATGCATAGGTATTGAATATACAATGCCAAATCAATTATTGTGTGCGATATTTTGATATTCAGACCTCTGTTATCGCGAGGTTAAGCAAATTAATTTGCTGCCTCATGTACCCAAAAACTGTTAATTAAGAGAAAGACACAAAGGCGATATTTAATCAATTAAAAAACAATTTAATTGACCGCTGTCTGCGTGTGACGTGTCATTAAACACATCACGTATACCGGGCGAGCTATCTCAAAGCGATTTGGAATCTTAATGATATTAATATTAAAGTGTAATTTACATTGAACGCCGAGAGCGGGTCGTGACATTGTGTCAGTGTGATGATCCCCTATCGACGTGAAGTCATCGTTGTATATAAAACGTACGACAATAAGACTGGCGTCAGCGACACTATTGTGTACCTACTCTTGTTTTTCTTTGTACAATCGATATGTTTGTACAGATTTCACGACAATTTGCGCAGTTAGTCGAGGCACATTGGCGACGCTCTTATGTAATCAATATACGTAGTACGATGTGATCAAAACGCATTAAGTTCACGAGCACCGATTAACCCCTTCACGCGCTTGTACGATGAACTCGCTAGCCTCGCGACAGATTGTGTCAATCAAACCTTTCACGTACTGAACTCATTTAATCAGCATGAATGTTTCACGAACAAGTCCTGTACGTAACTAACCAATTTAATTTGTCGTCTGATTGTCGCAGAATGAATTGTCGCATTTACGTAAGCAGACACTTAAGGGAGTTAATAAACAATTTATATACAAAACGAACAGTACACAATTCATTCAATTTCTCGAAGAAAATTGTTTCGAACTGGGAAAAATGTGAGCGCCCACTCAGTTATTCGGCTCTATATTTTTGAAGTAGCGACCTTCCCACGCGAGGGTTGTGCGGGGGCTTTATAGGCCGTAGCACGTGACCCGTAGCAACCGCTACGAGGCTACGTAGCATTGACGTCAGAACGGCAAAATTACCCCGCGAGTGGGATACTGAGTGACGCACCTAATGATTCTCCGTCGCGTGCTATCGATTAGATGCGTAATTGAATGGATTCCAATACTGTTTATTCGCTGCGAGTGATGTGACGTAAACGGTACACGGAAGCGGTTGCGCACGGTCGCACCGCGGCCGACTCGCCGGACCGTTGTATCGGCGTGGTGGAGCCGTGGCCAAGGACGCGCGGACCCCGCACACGGCCGCGCCGCTTGCGACACCGCGATTGCGATGCGGCACCGATGCACTCGCCACATGGCACGCACCTCGTGCCACACATTCACTAGACCTCTTCAACTTCTACACGCGCAAGATATGACAAATTGTCAATTTCTGTATAGTCTGCGTTCATTGAGCAAGCCTCCTCTCTTATAAAGTTATCATTAAAAATGCGCATCCCCTCGTAAAGCGTTACGTCAGCTAGCTGATCCATAAAATGTTTATAACATGATTGACTTTATTCACCTTCTTGCTGGCGAATGACACGTGACGGTGACTTTGCCGCCGCCGCCGCCAGTCTGTTGAAATTAGCACCCACACTTGCGAATTCGTTACTTGAATGACGTAGAATCGTACTTTATTTCAACATTCATTGAAAAACTGAGTTGTTTACGAGTGACGCGTTGGCATAGTTTTTTTACATCAGACTGTTCACGAGGTAAACAGCGGTGACGACACGGCTGTTATTAGCAACAGGATGGAAAACAAACGAAACGTATCGCTCTCATGATAATACTCTCGTGTAAAGTTAAGATTTCCGCGTTCGAACGAAACGTGTTGTTACACATCACATCCTGTTACCGGGAAATATTTCGTATAATGGAAATGTTTATAGTATACAACTTGCGGTTTTCCTCTTACGCATCCCTCTAATTCGCGTTAAAAAGTAAGTAATTAATAAATAAGGAAAATTTGCTGTCGGTACGAAAAGATAAAGCGGTGATTAAATGATCGTTAAACTACGTATATGTATACAAATCGGGCGGGTGGCCTCGGTCCGAAGACCGCCTCGATTCAATGTCAGTTGCGCAAGCGCCACTCTTCCGCCTTCCATTCGGCCGCGCCGCCCAACCAGGAACGAGAGAACACTATTCAAATTTGAATCGTAACGTTTCTTGCCCTGAATATAGTACTTGTATTATTTTAGTATAATGAGTAATACTCGATATTGTGTGTATGCTAATTCCCAACGTGTGTGCGTGCGTGTACGCGTGACAAACGTGACATGCGACTGGAAAATCGTAATAAATTTGAAGATGTGGCTCTTTTTGCTCATGTGAGCATCACATTCTTCTGCAATGTTGATTTATTTATATTAGCTACTAGTTTTCACTTGAAATAACTTCGATTATTTGCTTTCATCAGGGGGCCTACCACCACCTTTAAAGCAGTATTATTTTAATATTTCTTCAGTAGGAGAAAGAGATGGAACTATACGTCCTATAGAGCTTCATCCTTTCCCACACTGAAGTAAAATTAAAATAATACTGCTTTATGAGCTGGTTATTTTATATTAAACTTATTTCAAAGACTAAACAAAATGCCCCTCTAAAAATAAAACTGTAAATATTCTCGCTAACTACATTACATAAAAGATAATTTATTATCTAATTATTCAACATAAAAGTTGTTTTATAATTTATTAATGTCAAAAAATTGCATCTACGTAATTGCAGTGCATCCATTTCGAGACTAACAAGACCCCGTCCAATTTAAAATCCCCGGGGCTTGGCTGGCTGTAAGATAATTAAGTTAATATACCTTTGCCATGTGGCCGGTGAACACTTATTTTTAATACTTATAACTTTTTCTTTTGTCTCTATGGACACAATGTCGGCCATCTGCCGTGTAAACTCTGCAGTTCTATTTTATTTCAAGTCCGTTTCCGGTCCCGTTACATCCGGTAGTCGAGAGTGCTTGAGAATCAAACTCATACGCATATGCTCCCCTACTGATGAAAAAATGTTCAAGTACCCTGGGAAACGGTACTGTACCGTAATGGCTATTAAAACATATTTTTTGGGATTGTGACACGGTCATTGTACTTCGGCCTTATCTACGAGACACCTAATCATTTTAGAGGTCACAGCAATCTGTTATCATGGGCAGATAACGTGGTAAGGTCGCGGTATGCCGCAATGAGCTTCATGCTCGTGTAACACAACCTTATAGTAAGATCAGTACCTTGACGTTCATTCAGGATTTTGGAGAAAAAAAGTCAAGGTGTTCCAAATTGTATTGTTGTCACTCATATCGGGTTAATCTCCCAACAATTGCCCGAGCGACGTTACAATGCCGACTTTTTGTGAACTTTGCCAATTTTATACCCTCGTCACGATCCAACACGAACAGATGTTCCAGTAAACAAATACAGCCATTATACTCCTCTCCTACGCATGGATTTATTCGTTCCATATCTTCGATGATGGGACGACAGAAAACTACCGACCATTGTGCAAGGATTCATCCTATACACTCAGAAAATACCTTTTTAGAGCAGACAATGAGTTGCACATGTAAGGAGAAGTTTACCTGCTCGCACGTGTTCGATATTCGCATTCCGCACAGACAATAATGAATTATTTTTCTCCCCAACCTGTCATTTCAAAATGATCCTCGCGAATTAATAACAGGGTCGCAATTCCTCTGCCTCGAGTTGAAAAAGTACTAGCTCAGTAAATCTGGCATCTCGTAAAGGACTTTAATAGCCAACAATGTCTCGGGTTTATAGCCCTGCATCATCATATTATATTTGGTATATGTTATTTTGCTAGAGGGTCTTAGAATCGGCGGCACATCGGTACTTTTATTAACAAACAAAATCAAATACAAGCATTACTTTGTTGCCACGCGCTATATCACCTTTGCTCTATAACAGAACCGTGTTAAAAGAAACAATGGATGTACATAAACAGTATGTTCGGACACGTGATGACAACTATATCTGTTGAAATGCATGCACACGGCCCGATATTTGATACAACGGAAGGTCAACAGAGTTTAGTTACTATCGAGAGGCGATGTTTATTCAAATGCACTTACAGTCAGCTCCAAAGTTTGGATTTCGACATCTGCCACGAGGTCAATATTTGCCGTTTTTTCGAACGTTCCTTTCTTTATAGTATTCAGAGTCCCCTCTGTTGGTCTTTTCATAACTAGCTTTTGTTTTTGAGGTCTGTACGAGTCGGCGGCAGATGCTAGCATGTCTAAATGGTTTCCAACATTTGCACGGAAAACAATTTCATTGAAAACTCTGCGGAGCTCAATAAATGCGCCGGGCAGGATATTACGCGATCAGAGTAAATTGGTTTTGCCGTTATTAATTTTGATAACTGGGATTCAATTCGTTTCTCTCTTTTGTAACAAAGGGAAACCATCGTAATTAATTTAATATAGTTACGCAGCAAAACAAAGAGTTCGCGATTGGCGTCGAAATTAAATTTTGAGTACCCAGTTCCGCGTAAAAGTCGACAATACCCGGTCGTATATTATTCATGATTAAATTCGTCGTTGTAGGTATGATGGTCTTTAATCTCGCATTCAGATTTTTTTATACCGACATGTGCTCGGCCATCTGTTCGGTCAGATTAAAGTTTTTTTTGGATTTTTACGTAAAACACATATTGATATGAAAAAAAGTGACACGCAGCACATGGTTCGATAACGTCCTCTAGGTTTCTACCTGCCTTTGTTACAGACACAATGCGTGCGCGCACATCTGCCGGTGCCGCCCGCGCACCGATCTCTACTCCTGCACCTTTGTGCATCTAATGCTTAGTTTAAATTCCATAATCAATCATTTTTGTGTCATCCACACTGACGTTGCAAAATGGGCAGATATCATTAATTACGATTCCATAAATTTAAAGGTTCATAATTAACTAATTATGTGATACCTCTTACTTGACTTACTTTAAATTAAAATTGCTAAGGATAATGAACTAAGCAGTGGAATTGCTTTATAAATACCATTTATAGGCCTGCGAATTTCGAGGTCTACTACCGTTTGCTCAATAATTGGTAACCGCTTTAGAGAGATGTTTATAAATCCAAGTTAGTTTAGGGGAAGAGTGTCCTCGTTGTCTCAAGTACTAGTTGTCACAAGTCCAATATTTAATAAAGTAAAAGTATTTAAGGAACGCGAATATTGACAAACTGGAACGCACCCCAGTGCTACCAACATTAGAAAGTGTCATGGCCACTAGTCTCCTGCATCGCCGTGTGTTGTGAAATTTATAAAAATACGTTTGGTGAGTAAATTTTACTCTATACTTTGAACTTAGTTATTGACTATGTTTAGTTATGTATTTATGATTTTCTCATATATTTTTACTAAGAAAATAGTCAATTTTAATGTAACTTCAAAAAGTGTTTTCATTTGTAAAAATTTAGAGGTTATTATTTGTGTGTTTATATTTTTTATCTCTGGTACATGTTGTCTCAATGTTTTTGGGGCTAGTTGTCACTGTGACAACAAACCCCGGTAAACATTTAATTATTTTAACAAATATTATATTTTTTGTTTCTTATAGAAAGTATGCCTAGAAATCGCAGAAGACTCACTGATCGTGGCCGGACGAGCGCAGAAGTCATGATGGAGGCGGTGAGTGCTGTGGGTCCCAGCAATTCTATAAGAAGTGTTGCCAAAGATTTTAATATTAACTATAGGACACTCGCAAGATATTATAAAAAATATAAAGATAATGAGAACTCTCATCCGTTATCTGTAGGGTATGTAAAAGTAAGACAAGTTTTCAAAGATGATGAAGAAGAAAACTTGTCAAAATATTTACAAAGAGCTGCAGATATATATTTTGGACTGACTCCTCTTGAAGTTCGTAAATTAGCCTATCAATATGCTGTCGCTTTAGACCGTAAATTTCCTGAAACTTGGGAAAATAATGCCATGGCTGGCGAAGAATGGTTGAAAGGCTTCATGCGGCGACATCAAGAGCTAAGCGTTAGAAAACCTGAGGCGACTAGCCTTGCCCGAGCAACTAGTTTCAATTCTCATAATGTTAATTTATTCTTCGATAACCTAGGAAAAGTTTTAGAAAAGTACAAGTTTGAAGGGCAAGATATATGGAATGTGGATGAGACAGGAATAACTACTGTCCAAAAGCCCCAAAAAATTGTTGCTCGAAGAGGCATGAAACAGATAGGCGCCCTGACTTCAGCCGAGCGAGGTACTTTGGTAACATTAGCTGTTGCAGTGTCAGCTGCAGGGAATAGCATACCGCCTTTTTTCGTGTTTCCCCGAAAAAATTTCAAAGACCATTTTGTTAACAGTGGACCAACAGGATCAACTGGTAGCGCCAATCCATCCGGCTGGATGAACGAAGACTGTTTTTATGTATTTATTCAACAATTTGTGCGATACACTCGCTGCACTTCTGACCGCCCACTGCTCTTATTGTTGGATAACCACGATTCTCACCTATCTATTAAAACATTGGATTATTGCAAGGAACACGGAGTTGTGGTGTTGTCATTCCCACCTCATTGTTCTCATAAACTGCAACCGTTAGACCGTAGTGTTTATGGACCCTTGAAAAGGTATGTCAATGTTGCTTGTGATGACTGGATCAAGAATCATCCTGGGAAAACAATGACGATTTATGATATTCCTGCTATCGTCAAAATTAGTTTACCACCAGCCATAACTCCCCAGAACATAATGTCTGGCTTTTCTGTGAGTGGCATATGGCCCTATAATCGTAATATCTTCACTGACATAGACTTTGCACCATCTTATGTAACCGATAGGCCTGAAGTTGACCAGGAAATCGATCAGGCTATACAGAGCGAAGACGGTGTTAGTCCAAACGCGGAACATACCCCAGCTTCTTGTAGGACACCCTCCCCAACTCCTGGAACCAGTGCAACTACTCCTCAAACTTTAAATTTACCAACGCCTGAAATTTTACGACCATTTCCGAAAGCTCCAGCTAAGAAAACGACTTCCAATCGAAGAAAAAGGACTACCGCAATTTTGACAGAAACCCCGGTTAAGAATGCGTTAGCAGAGCAACAAAAAATGAGAAAAACCAAACCAAAGGTACCTACGAAGAAGAAAAATAAGAAACAAAAGCAAGTGAGTAGCGAAGAAGATGACGATTTGGATGATACGTCATGTTTGATATGTTATGAAACCTGGTCAAGCAGCAAGCCCAATGAAGGATGGGTTCAGTGCACAAAATGCAAAATGTGGGTGCATGAAAAATGTGGTGGGAACAAACATTTATTTTATTGCTGCCCAAATTGTGCCTCAGACGATGACAGTGATGTTAACAGTGATCTGTGACAACGAGGACGTTCATCTGAGACAACCTACCCCATGTCGGGGGTAATTTGTCCCACTCGACTTTATTATTTCATTCTCAAATTTTTCGTACAAATTTTGTTATTTTTTAAGATGTAAGAGCAATTAATGAAGGCTGAAATACCAAATATATGATTAATGAAGAAAAATCGGTAGTTTTGTTTTATTTCTCTCAATTAAAAATGTTTATTTAAATTTTGAGACAACTAGGAACCTGCTCCCCTACTAAATACGAGGTCGACTTCTCACATAACTAAGGGTACGTTTAATGGCAAACACCAAGAGCTGTCCATTCACTAAAATAATGAACCTTTTCAAACCGAAGGGGTGTTTTGATTTACAATATGTCCAAGCAATTTAAAAGTGTTTTACAATAATTTTAAAGCTGAAGTACCCTTAAGTGTACTACAATGGTTGTTTTATAAAACAAAAGAGTTGGAATGTTCGATGTTGTAGGGTAGGAACAATTAATCGAGTGGTCCGGACGCTGCGATGCGAGTTGCGAAAGAATCGACCATACAGTTGCTAAACAGTTCTGTTCTACCGCTTTTGAAATTTTGTAATACATCTGGATCGTTTTGAAACTTATTAACCTGTTTTGCGCTCAATTGTACTACACTTGGAGTTTCAAAAGCCTCTCAAAGGAAGTTTTCATTATTCCTACAGTTACGCTCTCTAAGTGCTGGCACAAAGGGACGCCCCTAACGATCAAGTTACTTTTGTTTGTTCGACACTAATTAAACAAAAGATGTCCAGGTTCTCTTTGTGTCGGGCCGTTGTTGTAACTGTCGCTGACAGGTCAATGAAATGGAAGACTATTCCGAACGTAGTTCAAATTCATGAAAAAAATTGCCCTGGTTCATCATCCAGACATTGACAGACCGAACGTCGACGTTAATTGAGAACGCACATTAAAACAGCAGAATAACAAAAGGTTGTAATGGACAAATGCAGCGGAACCGGCGCGGCGTGTAGTTAGCTCATAGTAACCAACGCTCGGCGTTTTGGAGCGGAGACTTGCCGCAATAAATCCTTGATGGAACCTTAACCCACTTGGATGATTACGAGTGCGCCCGCGCCGGACGCCCGCACCGCCGACAGCGCTGCAAACGCTTTTTGGTACATTTTGTCATTTGCTTTGCACCAATATACCTAAGTTACTTTAGCATCATTTGACATATTAGCTCCCACCATTAATCTTCGCGTACAAAAGGTCGATTAGCAGGTGCAGTTGACACCGAATTCCTGAATTTACCCTTTGAGTTTCTGGAGTTAATTAATAATTCATGAATTACCTACGTCGTGGGAGCTGCAACGGTCGTTGCAGCGACCGGCGCGCACGCAGGTGCGCTGGCGACCTTGCGCAATGGCACATATACTCGGGTACATATCTAGCCGCTAACAAATGTATATCGGAAACCGCTTGCGAGATACTTTGTATGCGTTTCGACATCGACTATTTATGTTCGGAGCCCTAAACGTGTCGAGATAGAATTCTTAATAATATCGTTAGTGGAATGATTCAATTGTTGAACTAATATGCACGTTCCAAAACGGTGACATCATCCATCGCAGGCGATCGAGCTCGGGTACCGCTAATGACTGCGTCTAGATGGAAATATTCTTTGATTGACGTAAAGAAATCCGACGGCCGCCGGTGCCAAGTGGGTCAGTGCGCCAATGTCGGGCTTATCATAAAACCATCGCTGTGCTACATACTGGTTAATTATAGTGCTAATGTGAGAAATGGTAGCGTTTGTTAGTGACTGTGGTCGTGTCTCACGCATGTCATCAATCGAACGTCAGCGCTGCACCGGCGGGCGTGACGGCCGGAATACTGGGTCAAGTACAACGGTGCTTTGCCATTCATTGTCACCGGCGACCCCTCCCCGGCCCGCGCTCACCTCCCCCTCTCTCCCCGCCAGCAGCGCTTGCGCTCGCGCATCGGCCTCGCGCCCACTGAACTTGACATATCGCTTTTTAACATATTTTTTACCAATTATTCATGTCAGTGCTAACTTAAGTAGGTTACTTACATTTCTGCAAGCGTTTCTTTTTCGCATGTGCTTTGTTACGAATATTGCAATATTTTAAGACTTGAAGACCTTGTTTGCAAATTCAGTGTTAATTCCACACTGGTGCCATTCGTTCTTGCATATTATGTATGTAAAAAATGTTCCATCTATGTTATAAATGTTTCCCTCAGTTGCACAGTGCACGCATTACGTCAGCTTTGTAATTGCAACAAACAAGTGTGACAACGCTCGTTACTTAACTCACTGCAGTCTCCAATACAGCAAGAGTTTGATGTAACGCTCTGTGTTACCTCCTCGCGGCAGGCTCGTGATTTCGCATCGTAATTTTCCATCCCGAAGGTATTATACATTATATCACAACCTCACAAGTGTTGCCGATCGCGAATAACACATCGGCTCCTCTGACATCACCCGAGGTCGTCGGCCGGCGAACCTCAGCGGCGCAGCCTGCGGACGCGAATGATAAAATGCTAATGGATAGAGTACATTCACCGCGTTAGAAAACCTACTTCAGTTCCGCACTTTCTTTATTGCATCACCGGCGTGTGCCGTTTCGCCGCACTCTCTTCCGCTGCGCCCGCCAACATTGTGCAACCGACCATCGCACCGCATCTAATGTGAATTTCGAATGCGATCAGTTCCAATTATTTCAAAATCTTAATCGTTTGTCTGACAGACGCCGCCGATGCAACTAATACAATTGTCAGTGCGCACGATTTATTAATAATTTGATAGATTTCCGCACTTTCTTTGGTTACATCACGCGGCTTCGTTTCGCTCCCCTCGGATATGACAGGTGAAGTTTCGCAAGTTCAGTGACCTCCCCCCGCTCCGCGGTGCATCCGCGAGCGAGATGCCCGGAATAGTGATATAATAAGTCGCCGTGTAATTCTGTTGGTGTTTAGAAATTACCATTTCCGCACTTTCCAAGTTACATCATTGCTTCTAGAAAAAAGTATCCGCGGGGTGAACGTCCGCATAGACCGGCCATCTTAATTTAATGTTGTTGATCATTGCTTCTTCGATTCGAGGGAGCGTTGATCCTTACATGATCTCATAGTTCGATGTACCTTCGAGTATAACAAAAAATAAACATATCAGTATGTGCCTTATAAGTTTTTGTGCTTACTAATCAGAAGTAAACACCTGCTTTTTGCGAATCCGGATTGGGAGTCACTGTTTAGAAAACTACTACGCCACAAAATAATATTTGGGCACACTGTATTAGTCATTTTTAAACATAGCTGGGTGTTATCTATCACGAATCACGATATCGTAGCGTTGGCATCAATACTTTCATCGGCCTAGTACCATTCTGCTGAGGCGAACAGCGTACCAATCAGAAAGTACCGCTGTTTGGCGTGCCACATTCGACCCGTAGCTGTAAACTGGAGATATAACTGCTGTATGCCTTGCTAACTTCGCCACTTCTCCAAACATCTTCCAATAAGTATGAAAACACAAAGGGCATTGTCCGCGAATCCTAGAAGCCTGTTTATTTATCAACCACGATCACTCGAAACGTATTCGATCCACGTTCTCGATTCACACAATCGTACGGTGTTTGAAATTCTTCGTCGTACTGACTTACGTACTTTTACGCTTTCGATTAACGATATGTGAAAATATTTGATAGTAACAAATAATTTTGAGTCGTCACTTAAAATCGCATCTTTTCTCGGTAATCAATAAATATGGAAACCCGTTCTGGACTGGTTCTCATTAGCAATGTTTACGCGTCGTTTTCAGCAAAGTTTTTAACGGTAGAAACGAGTTCTCCACTCGCGATTTTTATCCCGCAAAGATAATTATTTATTTACAAACTTTTGGCCAAAACAATTTTCATCAAGATTTTGTGTATAATCTGTATACAATTTCCTTGTATTGTTTATAAACGTCGAGCACACGTTTTACCGCTCTTTTGTTGTTGTATCAAAGCGTTTATAAGCTGTAACGAGCACGAGCACAATCTTTGTTCTAGATTCCTGACAAGTAATTTAATCAATAAGCAGTACATTGCCGCGTTTGCTTACAGTAAATCATGTTAACTAATAGCACACATAGTGATGTATGTCGTGTGCCGCGATGAATTCTGTTCAAGTTGTAGGGGAATGTAGTAAATGGTTTAACGTGTCTTATCGCGGTGAGCCGACAGTACCTGCGACGATATTGGGGTCGTACGGACCCCAGTACTATAGCTATTGTTCCTGCTCGATGGAGTTTAGATAATGATCGCGGTATGTAAGCACCAGCACTCTGCGCGAAAAGCTTAGCGGTACCGGAACTAGAATAATTCTGTTTGCAAACAAGTTTTTTTGTTTACACGGTTTTTATGTAGAATAATGGCAACGTTTAGCTCGAATTTAAATTCAAATCACGCGAAATGTTCCCAGAAGCCCGCCTACATAACGTCAAAGCTCGTAATATACCACCAAGCAGCGCTCGTGCACCGCGCGACGCAACTAATTTCCATACCAATGGAATCACAATAAGTGCATGTTATATGTAACACATTTTCGCAACGAGTGACCAATAAATAAGTCAAACAGATTGTGTAACACAAACAGTTCACTCATTAGATTACAAAATATTTGCTTATCAGTCACGTTGCCAACTAAACAAATAAACAAGTGGTGAAAATTTTAAGGTTTTTTCTGGAGATTAGATAAGAGTGAAATGCTGATAAAAATCGCGATAAACGGAGCAAGTCAGGTCGTTACCACATTTTATTTATGCCGTATACACACACGGTGCTGAAGATTTTTTATGGAAAACAATTTGGGACCATCGCAAATCACAGATTTTCCTTATAATTTCATTGGAAATGACTCAATTGTGTAGCAAGTATAAAAAGCTATTTTTGCCTCGTAATAGTTAGGAATCGACGGAGATTAATCCTATTTGTCGTCCCACGCGTTTCTGCAATCGCGAAGTAAATGTATTTCACAAGGCGAAATCGCAACATCGCTTATTTCGCGTTTTCGAAATCATCCTGCGTCATTCATTCCTGCTTTGTACTTATGTACGATTACATTGTGTTTATTGTCTTTATATGAAATGTTAAAACGGTTTATTGGTGTCAAAATGTCGCCACACCGCCTCGCGCCATGTTAATGTCTGAAGTTTCATTATCATTTTGTTTATTATTCACGCTTGATTACATTTCGTTGTTTCTATTTCGTATCGACGGAAACATGTTAATTTCTGATACTGACTAGTTTTTAGCCTAAATGTAATGAATGCTTGTAACAAGTTAGTTAGAACAAGTCAGTCGACGTGTGCGAGAGACAAACGCGCGCTTGTTTCGACTGTTGTGCAAACAACATTATGAAATGGAGCGTAAGGACCAGCCGTTTAATACATTGCGATAACTATGCGAAACGTTCTGTGCCTAAGCGACGCCGTTACAAAACATTGGATTACCAAAGGTTTTAGGATGCTCTGCTCCGCGCATATAAATCAGCCGTTAAGTCAACGAAACAATGTCTCGTTTCATTTTTCCATACATTTGCGCCACTCACCAGATCCAATAGTTAACCAACTGTTTCAGTAATGCTCGGCAATGCCTCGCCAGTTCGCAATACTCTACTCCGTTCGCTACATATCGCAAGCTCTTGCGTCGACCGACCAGCGGGCATAGCTTTCATGATTAATCGTCGTTCTAATTTCCATTGCCTGTATCGCAACCCTTACAATGTGCCAACTGCTCTAACCTATATTGAATAACATGTGCGGGCGAGCATTCATCTCGCACCTTTAGCACTTCCGACTCTTTGTAATGAGGAGGAAACCATTGCGAGTGAAACAATCGGCGGTTCCGGCTGCGTGCGGCGGAAGCTGCGCGGACGCATACGGATGCGGATTTGCTCTTTTTATTTATCGAGCGATCTAGACCGCATCTGTCGAGCGACACACACCGTACAGCTGCCCTTTATGGAGGTACTGGTACTCGTTATACAGCCTCCGAGCTCGCCACGCGCACCTGTCGCCAGGTGTCCTCACATGTCACAGTCCGATCGTACGGTGAAACGAGACATTACTTTTTGTAGTTGCGTGTCATCGTTAGCGTGAAAGCTATCGTCGTAACTAATCACAGTCTGTCGCACGATGATCTTATTTTTTCCTTCTACATGTAATAGTGGTGTAATGACGATGATTACTCGTCCGCGATGTGGGAGCACCAGCTTTTTACTCGCACGTTTCCCAACACTTGGAAAAGTCGGTTTAAAACGTAACAACGAGTTATGAAAGTGAATACGCAAACGTGCTAGTGAGCCGGTTACCCGTTGATTCTTCGTGTAATATCCTGCACGACAGAATTCCTTAGTTTAAATTAGACATGAGCAGCGTTACGCGAGGAATTGCGACATTTGGGTTGTGTACGGCGGCGCGACAGGACCCCGGGCGGCGCCAGGGTCTGCGACAATATGTCTCAAGCGTATCCAACAAATGGCCCTTAAAGATGAAGGGTACTGATGCAACTAGCTGTTTTTTCGGTGGCCCAGTGTCCTCACACGTGTGCTACGTCAGCGAAAGTATTTCGAAACAGACAACGCAGTTATATCGGGAAGGAGTCAATGAACGGAAGTGTTTCACGAGTGTGACATGCGGCGCGCTTTATCGCGACTTGCGTAACGCGGGGCTCACTTGCCCAATCGCGCCACACGCGGGACACTACTGTTATGCTAAGCGGGTCGTGCTGCTGCGGTCGCAGGAGGCTGCAGGAATCTTGTTAACACCACTGACGCAAGCGTCTCCCTGCGGTTACCGGGTGGTGTACTGGTGCGGTGGCGTGGCCGGGCGCCGCGGGTCGATGTACGCTTTCTACGGCGCTCAGCGTGTCTTTCTCCAGCGCCAGCGGTGCGGGCGTGCGATTGCAAAACGCCGCTGAGGTCGCGCTTTCTTCGTTCGCGACGGCCGCTCGGAGAAATTGTTGCGACACGCCGCCGCGTACACCGACCCCGCGTTAGAAAGTCGACCGCTCACCGGATTTAACACGACGAAGTCGCGTAACGGTGTAATTGCAACGATTCGAGACGGAATTCGACGAGATTTTGGATACTTTTTGCGCACGCATTCCGGCCGCTTTCTTTCATTACACAATCGTCACGTAATAGAAGCGCGCGGGTCATCGAACGGTATCGTACGTTTCGTAAACGTCGCGCGCGTCGAGCACTCGGAGATGGTGCGCAATTGGCCAATTGCGTGCGGTAGTGCGTTTGCGCAACGGGCTCTGGAGTGGCGCCCGTTCCGCAGTCCGCGCGTTGCAACACGGGATTATTTCGGCGGAGGCGCTTGGACCGCCGCCCGGACTTGCAACATGCCATATCGCAACGCGGCTCATAATCCACGCCATTGTGACACGCGGCGGTGCGGGGACGCGGCCCGCCTGCCAAATACGGCCGCACCGCAGTTGCGCTACTCGATCTCCTTACTTCACCGACAGACGCGCGCCGATGAAATGTCACGGGTGTGACATCTCGTAGCCCGCCAGCGATCCACGAGCTAGGCCGTGCCATTGTCACTGCATTCGATTTTTAAACTAAAACAATTTTGCAACCGATGTTCACATTAGCGTTTTCGCAAGCGGCCCAGCGCTCGGTTTCAAAACTCAGTTCGACTTTCGTTATCGGCGCTCTGATAAAGCGAACTGTGCCGCTGCCTGCGCGGTTCTGAGACCTAAATTCTGGAATGACTATAAGTGTACACAGTTGTCATGCGATAGTAGTTGGTGACTTATACGTAGGTACACAAATAAAAATCGGCATAAAACGTGTGAATCACGCATCGCCGACCGTGATAAGACGAGCGAGAAGTTGAGGTCTGATTGTGTTCCGATGCTGTTATCAATCAGGTTTCATGAAACATCCGCGGTTGCGTCACAACAGCCGACATATAATTGGGCATGGTCGGGATGGTTTCCCAACGTATCCCGGCGGCATCTCCGCGGTGTGGCAACTGGCATCGCGCTTACGACATCACATGTCCCTACAATGCGGGTTACGAAAACCTGTGACTAACCGCTGCGCCACCGAGCCGCACCGTACAGCTGTCGGTTCGGAAACGAACGGCTGATATCGAGCGTCAAAGTCGAATTATACATTGTTTACTATTAAAATAGAGCCTTTCGCAATCTGTGCAACTGACATATCGGCTCCGATTTGTGTACACTCGGTTATGAAGCGTTTCCTAGCGCTTGCGCAAGTATTCGTCATACAGCGGCGATACAAACTCGAGCAGGAAGTGCATGCATGTGTGGTGCATCTGTGTCTCGATGACTGCCATTGTTTGTTACGAAACTGTCAGGGTTGAGTTGAGCAATGGCGGCGGTTGCGAAACGCGCGCCGGCGCATCCCGCTAATTGTGGGCGATCTCCCACACCGAGCACCGGCCGACACGCTCCACATGCGACGCGATATCGATACTACAGCATTCATATCACGATCAATCTTAATAAACGACGTGCGACATTGTAGGTACCAACACATTCAACTAACATAATAGTGCTCAATACATGAATTTATTGACGATCCACCTGTAGACAAACTTGACCAAGAAATGTTAAGGAGAACGTAACTCACTTACAAACGTGTAATTTTAACGAAATATTTCGTTAACACCGTTGCGAAGTTGTAAACGTGAGTCAATTTAGTAATAGACTTAAGTTTCGGGTAGTACGTCACGAGTTCACGACTGCATTAGATATGGGGGCAGTGCGCAGAGCAGTGGCTGGGCCCCGGCAGCAGGCAGGCCTGCGTGTGCGTGCGTTGCGTAAAGCCGAGGTGTCCTTTCGCCCGCGGGCCGCAGCCCGCGTCCGAGACACCGCGAGAATCCTTGGAGGCCACCGCTCGGAACACGCTCGGAAATCCGGCCAACCTTCCGACCGCGTTACAACACCGTATAACTTATTTACACGTTGCGAAATTCGAATCGATTGCAACTGCAGACATCGCACTTTAGCCTTGCCGTTGTAGGGATTTAATTAGGATCAGTTGCGCAGTCGCGAGACCTAAACGGATACGAGGACGCCCTCCAGACTCGGCTCCGCTCACTGATGGATTACAAAAAAGGGCCGGAGTGCAGTTGCAGGCTGACGTCACGCATTTCGTCAACTAGTTCCCACAGCGGATCTGTTGCTACACCGAGGACCGAGCGATTAACTGCCGGCGCCGCACGTGCCCGGCCACGCACGACCACTGCACCGCGCATCCAACTTGCATCTACATCATCATTAGAACAATCGTCTGGACTTTACATAACTATACGCGCGCACAACTAATTCGCGAGGTGTCTCGCTGGCCCAGCGCATAATATTTCACTTGATAACCGACCGCTGTTGCGACAGTTTTAACGAGAGTAACCTTTAGCGGGAGCCAACCGCTCCATATTGTCACGACACGATCACTTGGTAAAATGTGTTCATAATAAATAGCAATCGTTTATCTAACATCTAGAAGTATCGCAACGCGTTATTAATACCGCGCTACGGTCTAATATGCCTCGCTGGCAGTCTATTGGCAGTGCGATCTCCTTGCCGAGCCGTCAGTTCCAGCGAGTCTTGCGTACGTCCGCAGACTATTTGTCAAACAGCTAAGACCGCAACTCGTAGGTTTTGTAACAGCGCTCTGAGCAAACTTGATATTTATTGCCTTCAGCTTTCGGAATACGCACGGCCAATCGAAACTTACACATTTCCTCACGATCAAATGTTACAATTCGTGTCGACATTCTTACTAGACAATTATAGGGTTCGTGATGTATAAATAGTACAGGAGCTGTTCTTCAAATCGTTAAAGCTCTCCACTCCTGTATGTTATTACTAAGTCGGCTAAAAATACCTGGTGCATGTGTGCGTTTAATGCATATTATGTTGATTTTGCTGCATCGAACCCGCCCTGCGCGCACCTGTCCTGTTTTACCTTTGATGTAGTTATTTTAAAATAAAATGTTAGTAATCGACTCAGTTTCTACGAGGTCTACAAAACCTGGCAATGGTATAAAGCGCGCAAATTATTTGACTCAGCAAAGGCAGTAGGCTCGATGCGTTCCCATGAAACCGAAGATCGAAAAGTCCCGTTTGTCGCCCGATTGGAGTTGGTTTACATTCAATCATACACGACGCAACCGGTGTAATGTTTCCAACTGTGCATTTAATAATGCATTTCGAAACGATGCGGCCGCTCTGTGAAATACGAGGTCGCGCACGGTGAGCCTAAAGCCCGATGTGATGAAACAAAACCTATTGCATCACCGAACAGCTTTATGGTTCGCTATGTAATTATTTACATGACATTATTGTTGCATACGCACCGAATGTGCCGATACACCGCCGTATCCCCGAAACAATTTTGTAACGTGAACACATAGTAATAATTAGCGGAGCGCGCGAATCGTTAATAGTGTACCGACAAAGCTTTGTGCACAAAGGGATCCATTTCGGACGAGTGCGTATCGCGTAATATAGGCAAACGATCGTCGATTATATGGGTCACTGGTCATGCACGTCAAACGCACGCGAACTGACAATGTAACCGGCTATATGGATGGGCCCTCGAATGCAAGATGAATTATGTATGTGCAGTGCACAAAAATATATCTCCTACGAATGTACCGCTCTAAAACTTCCTGGACCAAAAGACTAAACTCTATTTATTTTTGTTTCAGAACGACGTTAAAACTAGAGTCGTTAGAAGATGCAGTAGTTCTCGACGATCCTGAGGAGGATTTACTTCAGGACAAGCGAGGATGTCCCGCCTACGTGTCGCCCGAGATCCTCAGGGCTCACCGGACGTACTCCGGCAGAGCGGCAGACATGTGGTCCCTCGGCGTCATACTGTACACCATGCTCGTTGGAAGGTGCGTATCTAACACCAACCTAACTTCACCGTTATAAAAAGACCCTATTATCTAAAGAGTAAGGATCCGGTCCGAAAACAAAATGTAGGTTAGCAGCAATTAAACGTGCATAATTAATGCAAAGGGTGTAGGGTGGGCGTCTTCACCTGCGAGGCGTGGGACTTACCGTTTGTTGAGATCACAAAGCGAGGGTCGCGGCGACCGTTGGCGACGGAGCCGTGGGGATGATCACCTGTCGGCCGTTACGCGCCAACGGCTAACAATTATATCACCCACATAAATGAGGCTCGTGAAATCTTCGCCGCACCTGCCGCGGTCATGTGGCGAAGACGTTGCTCCCCGCGCCCCGCCTCCACAGGCACCTGCCGTTCGCGAGCCTTTGTTTTCTACCTTTTTTTGGAGTCGCACCCGTAATTTATATACGAAATTCGGGATTTGGCTGCAATCGCCGCTTCACCTGTCGCCGGAAGGGTTCCATCGTACCTGAGTTTTTGTTTTGGTTTGCAGCTGCCCTTTCTAAATGACAATCGCATCGCTGTTAATTGGGACCGCGTTTTGTAAAAACTTTGCGATTAGGGGTTCTAGTCTCGGCCGATGTTTTATGATCCAGACTTATCTTTCTAAATGCGATAAGCGACTTTTTTTGCTAGTTAGTGGGAAAGATTCAATAGATTAGTAATCTATCCAGATATCTCATCGATCATTCCGGACTATTGATTACCGATGATTAACCTTATGTTTTTTTTGTTCTAGGTATCCATTCAACGACTCTGAGCACGCGTCGCTGTTCGCTAAGATATCACGGGGTTACTTCGTGGTGCCGGAGTGTTTGTCGTCGCGGGGCAAGTGCTTGATACGCTCGCTGCTGCGGCGGGAGGCGTGCGAGCGGCTGAGCGCGCGCGACGTGCTGCGCCACCCGTGGCTGGCGCGCGACCCGCGCAACGAACTGCCGCCGCGCGCCGCCGCCAGCCACGACCGGCTCGTGCCCGACGTGGACATGGCCGACGACTGCGTGTAGCGCCACTCCCGGCTCCTCGCTCCCGGTGCTGGCATCGGGCCACTCCTGCGCATCGCATCGCTCCCGGCTCTCCCGGCGACGCGCCCTGGGTTTCCTTATTTATGAATTTAACTTAAGTTATTCCGGCCTACTAAGGCTTGCGGTCGCCTCACTGAAATAGTCCTACGCTGTTCGTCCGAATATCCAACTTTCAGTAAGAAGTACCCCAAGCCAAATATTTGTCTCTGTCGAGATTTTAATTTAGTGATTAGGATCCGAGGGGATCAAGCGGCCGGGCGGCTGGCCCGCCCCGGACACGCGCTACTAATTTATAAAACGTAGAAGCTCGGACTTAACAACAATAAGAATCGCATAACTCCACCGATGCAAAACAAACGCACTGTTAGAAAGCTACTACAGTTTTATGCGGCTTTTATTGG